>CM062295.1:731169694-731449331 GCA_031216915.1 Pictodentalium vernedei
GACTCCCTATTATCAGTCAGAAGTGACAGACATGGTTTTAACTGGTAAAATGCTGAGTTTTTTCTGACAACAAATCAAAGCTCATCATTTTCTGCCTTATTACATTTAATTGGATAGTGCCTTATAGGCACTATCCAATTAAATGTCAGAGAGCAAGGTATTGTATAAAAAATCTGATTCATATCAGGGACAATAAAGGCTTCCTCAGGCAGAATGTAGCTACAGACAGTTATTGCCTGTCACTTTTAGTAAAGCCCAAAATAGGGCTTCCAGCACTCTACCAGTTAAAGGAGCAATAGATTCATACAGTTCCACAAAACTGCTTGAGTTTTGAAACAGAAGTTTGGGGCTCTTGAATGTGCTTGAAATGGAACTTGCTTGGAAAATGTCATGAAAAGTTCTTAAAATATATATATGTAATTGCGTTGCTCATTTTTTTGGCTCTCCTACATTAGCAAAGGCAAGACATAGGTGTTACTAATTCTGATTCCATTAACAATGGGTTTTAACTTTTGAACTGTTAAAGATATGTTCGTGAAACTTGATAGGTTAATACCCTCACCATAAGCTGTAATGTTACCATCAAAACCATGGTACAAGATTCAAGGTCAAGGTTGCTGTTAACTAAAAATAGAATTTCATGCCAAAGTTTTCTGGTCAAGTATTTCAATCGGCAGTAACTTTTTAACCATTGAAGATAATTCTCTACAACTTTATGGGGTTATTCAACACCCTGAGGCAAGGTGAAACTGCAAAATTTGTTACTTACAAATTGACTTCAAAATGAAACTAGACAAGAAATGAGTGAATGCGAGTGATGGCTCACCTCTTATGTCCCTGTCTGCATGCCAACATCATACTCAGGGTTATTTCCAATTGAGTGAAAAGTCCTGAAACTAATCAGAAAGGTTCTTGAAAATGGCCTTCAATTTTTTTCAGCCCTGAGATAATGAAGTCTTCCATAAAAGCACCAACATTCAGTCTGGATCATTCAGGTGTGTCAGGAGCTGCTCTATTCCGGAGAACAACTTTGCTCCCAGCATTGATCTTGGGAACACTTGCTTTTATATTTCTATTGAAGCAGCATGGCAAAGGTACTGCCAGTTCTGATCACAAGGCTTTGCATACCAGTTCAGAGTAATGCCATTCAGGTTAAATCAAGCTGCATGAATGTTCACCTGACTGATTAAAGATCTCCCTACAGGGAAGGGATATAGTGTAGAGCTCAATTCATCCATCCTTCCTATCTCTGTCTTCCTGGTAGTTTATGTGATAACTTAATAGTTTCCTCCCTGTGAGAACCCCAGGAAGTGAACCTGTGCTTGTTTACCATGGTTACTAATTTATTAGCTCACCGAAGGGAGCTTAACTTATCACTTCCCGTCCGTCATCCGTCGTCGTCTGTCATGAACTTTACATTAACGACTACTCCTCACAAACTACTGGATCAAATTGAACCAAAATTGGTGTACATGTTCCCCATCATATGTCAATTCAAACTTGTACAAATAAACTTGCCGCACCCACAGGGGGCACCACAAGGCACATAACTCTGATAGCACCCATGAATTTCTTTCCAAAATTCAAAAAAATCTTTTTCTTCAGATCCACCAGGCAGAATTCTTTCCTATTTGGTATACCTCATCTCTAGGGGGGGGTCAGATTCAAGTTTGTTCAAATCGGCCCCCTGGATTCATATTTGGGCTCACTATAGAAGCCCAAATTTGAACTTAGTGCATTTCAGGCAAATTTCTTAAAAAATCTTCTTCTCAAGATCCAGCAGGCAGAATCTTTTGATATTTGGTATGCAACATTGTGGGGTGGATCTGATTCAAGTTTGTACAAATCGGCTCCCTGGGTTCATATTTGGGCTCAGTATAGGAGCCTGAATTTGAACTTAATGCATTTCAGGCAAATTTCTTAAAAAATCTTCTTCTCAAGATCCAGCAGGCAGAATCTTTTGATATTGGGTATGCAGCATGCTCAGGGAGGTGAGATTCAAGTTTGTTCAAGCCAAGTCCCTGGGTTCATACTTGGGCTCGAATTGTAACTTAGTTCAAAATGAGGAATTTTCTTAAAAAATCTTCTTCTTCAGATCCAGCAGTCGGAATGTTTTGATATTTGGTGTGCAGCATCCTCGGAGGAGGAGGGGGGGGGGGGATTCAAGTTTGTTAACGCCAAGTCCCTGGGTTCATATTTGGGCTCCTTGTGGAAGCCCGAATTATAACTTAGTTCAAAATGAGGAATTTTCTTTAAAAATCTTCTTCAAATCCAGCAGTCAGAATGCTTTTGATATTTGGTGTGCAGCATCCTGGGGGGGGGGGGGGGGGGGGGGGGGGGGGGGGGAGGGGGGAGGGGATTCAAGTTTGTTCAAACCATGTCCCTAGGTCAATATTTGGGCTCACCGTGGAATCTCGAATTGTAACTTAGTTCAAAATGAGGAACTTTCTTAAAAAGTCTTCTTCAGATCCAGCAGTCGGAATCTTTTGATATTTGGTGTGCAGCATCCTGGGGGGGGGGGGGGTGGGGGGGAGGGGAGGGGATTCAAGTTTGTTCAAACCATGTCCCTAGTTCAATATTTGGGCTCACCGTGGAATCTCGAATTGTAACTTAGTTGAAAATGAGGAACTTTCTTAAAAAATCTTCTTCAGATCCAGCAGTCGGAATCTTTTGATATTTGGTGTGCAGCATCCTGGGGGGGGGGGGGGGTATTCAAGTTTGTTAAAGCCAAGTCCCTGGGTTCATATTTGGGCTCCCTGTGGGAACCCGAATTATAACTTAGATCAATATGAGGAATATTCTTTAAAAATCTTCTTCACATCCAGCAGTCAGAATCTTTTGATATTTGGTGTAAGCTTTTCATAGGAGGGGCAGATGCAATTTGTTGAAATCAATTCCCTGGGTTGATATTTAGTCTACCATGTCAGGTGAGCACCCTCAGACCCCCCTGGGGCCTCTTGTTTTACTTGGCAGACTACCGATCGTTAGAAGAACTAGTTTTATAAGAAAAACAGCAAGAGAGACAGAAAAAATATATCTCTTGTCACCCTATCCCTTGTTGGATTCAGGCAGCTATCATTGCATTTGAGAAGCTCATTCTAGCAGACAGAATTTCCCGCAATATAACAGCTCATGAATTTAAGGCCCTGGCTTCTTCATGTTCATTCCCTAACTCATTGTCTTTTCCTGACCAGATGAAAGCAGCATATTAGAGAAGTCATTCTATTTTCAGTGTCGGAGGAATCTGCAACACTAAAGTTATATAATCACTGGGTTCCTGGGTTTTCTGCCCAATTTGATGTGTTGTGCCTTGTCATTGATGGATGCCTTCTTGTCTGCCTTCTGTGTTATTCTGTCCTGTTTTATCTGTATAGCTGGTGTTAACATTGTATGTATAGACAAGCTTACTCACGACAAATCCAAGAATGTTTAAATGTGAATGGCATATTTCATAAAAAAAAAGTTGACAAACTACTATGTAGCATAGGGATGTAACCTTGGCCTCAAATGATATAGATATGCTAGGATTCTAAGGTTACTACGTGTTGAACTCTTAACATGCCAAGCAATTTTAAAATATTTTTTCATCAAATCTAGTCATGGCTATTGTGAAGCAGCCATGGCAGGATTTCTTAAAAATTCATGAAAATGTGACTTAAGTAATCATTGTCAAAAAGTCTGTACAATTTACAGGAAAAATTTGGTTAATTATTCTCAAACTTTACTTACTTTAATAACCAGAGAGTTCCTGTTCTGGGAAGGAATATCCACCAGCAGTATGCATGGAGTTAATCATCACTTGAATATACTGTTCCTGAACATGGTGCATTCCCTAAGAAGATGTATCGGGGTTACTTTTCAGATTTGCTCTGCATTCAGTGTTAGTAAATGAATTTAGACCCTTTCCTTGAAAAATACTTGAATTCATTCATGTCCTTGAAAAGTATTTGAATTCAGTTTACCTACAACCTTGGAGACCATAACTTTCATAATAATCCACCCTGCATATGTGCGGTGACATAAATTCAGTCGGCGACACACATAGGGAACAGCATCTCGTTCATGTCTTGTCACAAACTGGAATTTCAGTTACCTCACAATTTTGTCACAAAAACCTCTCTCCCTTCTGCTTTGGTTATATTTCATAATGGTGTACTTGAAGCAGACAAATCAAGTGATATATGCTTTCAAAAAACCAAAGCATTTGTTTTTGGTACCCAGGATAGTTATTGGAAGCAATTGTTTATAAAAATATACATCCTTTTTTAATATAAAAATAAGGTATTTGATGAAAAACCATGGTTGATTAATTATGTGTTGGAAGCAGATTTTGTACAAAAAAGCAAACCTCTTAACGTTAGTTAAGGAAGAACTAGGTGAGTGTTATTTTTCAAGCATCATTAAAATATTGTTTATAGATGGAGTACTGATTGAAATGAGTTGTGGTAATGCAGAAAACCCCCTCTGGGAACCCCAGGAAGTGAAGCAGTGCTTATTTACCGTGGTAAACAAGCTCTGTTTCACTGGTAAAATAGGACCCAGTCACTGATGCTTGGGGTGTGAGTCCACTAAAATAGGCAATATTGGGTATAAATGATTGACTTTATCTCCATGTTGTGGTCATGATTAGCCATTGTCCTGAAGCATATGACCTTAAACACCAAGAAATAAATAAATAATTCAGAAAAAAATGGATTTAAGATTTTTGAAATAGGTTAAATTTTATAAAGAATTTTGCATGCAGTTAATTAATTTTTAGCTTAACTTACAAAGTCAAGATAAGCTATTGCCATCACACATGCGGAAGTCTGTGAGTCTGTTCACATTTTCCTTTAGCACAGGCTACACCCCATAGTTTTTGTCTGATCGTCACGAAATTTCATATGCATGTTTGAGGTCATGTCTAGATGAGAACGTTCCCTTTTGGTAGCGATCGGTCAACCATCATGGCTGCCCGAGCTCAATACCCGAAAACCATTAGCACAGTATGCAGGTCGTATTTATGAAGGGATTTCATTGTAATTTGGTAGGATGCCTCTTTATAATATTGAGATGAGAATGTCCCCTTTTGGTCATGGTCTGTCAACCGTGACGGCTGCCCAAGCCCGAAACCCTAAAACTTTTAGCACAGTCTACAGGTCATATTTAATATGGAGGGATTTCATTGGTAGGATGTCTCCATATAATGTCTAGGTGAGAACATCCCCTTTTGGTTGCGATTGGTCAATTGTGATGGCTACAGGGGACCGAAGCCTGAAAACCTTTAGCACAGTCTACAGGTCATATTTATGAAGGGATTTCTTTGTAACTTGGTAGGATGACTCCAGATAATGCCTAGATGAGATTGTCTCCTTTTTGGTCATGCTCATTCAACCATGACGGCTGTCTGAGCCCAAAACCCAAAAAGCTTTAGCACAGACTACAGGTCATATTTATGAGGGGATTTCATTGTAACTTTGTAGGATGACTCAGTATAATGTCTTGATGAGGACGTCCCCTTTTGATTGCGATCGGTCAACTGTGATGGCTACACAGGCCTGAAGCCCAAAAACCTTTAGCAGTCTACATGCTGTATTTATGAAGGGATTTCAAGTAACTTGAAAGGATGACTCGTTTTGGAATAATTCCACTGTAACTTGGTAACTTTTGTTGACGGTAACTTTTGTTGACATACATTAACTGTGAGGGCCACATTAACCCACCCCTCAATTCTTTAGTACAGTCTACACCTCATATTATTTTTATTGAAAACATAGCATACAGGGAACAGAAATTAACATATACGCAGTTATCACAATTCTTGTCTTATTTCATAATCCTTTCATAAACATTGAACATTATCCTTTTCATCAAACAACACACAGACAAGTTGAGCTACAGTGTCATTGACACTTTCATTTAAAAGTTAACTATTGTTGACATTTCCGAATTTTGTATAATATTAAATATGATACAAAATCGAATTGATGTGACAGGTCATCGTATCAGTATGCACACAATAATGGTCTATGAAAATTGTTAACACAGTCCTTGAAAAATGCTTTAATAGAACTTGGATATCCGTACAGACTGGCTTTACAACCTGAAAAGTAAGCTCTTTATTGAAGACAGAATTATGCTTATGTACATGTGTATACATTTTGCTGCATTTATTATGGGGCCCTGCGAAGCTTTGAGATTTCATTTGCTGTTAAATCTTAAAGTTTGAATTTGGTTCAGTTCAAAATTGGCTGTCCGATTATTTTACCTTCAAATCATTTCACTGGAATTTTTCTTGGTATCGGTCATCTTAGTCATCTCACAAAACGTATAGCTGAGATAGAACTTGTACATGAATAATGTTGAAAATAACGACTGAGTGTAATTTCTACTATATTAACACAAAGAGCTTCTGTACCCATGCCATATCCATGCTAATTCCAGTTTCACTTGTCACTACTACTGCTGAAAGCAAATTTAAAAATCCCAAGCAATAACGATGGTAAGCTCATGGTTGTTAGCGGCTAGCCCCATGCAGAGCCCAGTACACAATTCTCACACCTGTTTGTTTTTGAACGAAAATCCTTACTGGGTAAAATTCCAACTACATTATCAAGCAGGGCTGTCGAGAGTGGGGGGGGGGGGGAGCTGGGGTAGTAAATCCGGGGCCTGGTGGTCCGGAGGCCCATGGGGACGAAGCTGCGTCACCCAAGACAGCTAGTTTGCGAGCTTTTTTCAATGCCCAGTGTGTGTGAATCGACAGGCGGGCCGCCGGCCCCTGAATTCACTAGTAAGCACATATTCCTTTCAAGAACTGTCTTAAGTGATTAGATATATAACGTGGGTCGATCCGCCCACAATATGCTGTTCTGTAATTCGGTTATATAGACGTCCCACTTCGATGTTCCTGGTCAGTTCTGAGAACTGATATTTTCATGGGTCCTTGGTAAGTTGGGTTTGAAACAAGGGGGCCCAGGTGGTACCATCTAAGTGATCCCCCCCGGGGCCCGTATTTTCTCTCGACGGCACTGTCATCAAGGCATGCCTTCGTCGCCTTACTGGGTAATATTCCAACTACATCATCAAGGCATGCCTTCAACGAAGCCATGCCTTGATGATGCAGTTGGAATATTTTATCAGTAGGGAACCCCCGGGAAGTCAGGCAATGTTTGTTTACTGTGGTAAACAAGCACTGTTTTATTGGTAAAATAGGACCCAGTCACTAATGCTTGGGGTGCAAGTCCTCTAAAATAGGCAACATGGGGCATAAACGATTGACTGACCTTGACTTTATCTCCATGTTGTTGTCACGATTAGCCATTGTGCAGAAGTATGTGACCTTAAAACACCAATAAATAAATGGGGACTTCAAGACGCCTGTATTCGATTCGAGGTTTGATTCGATTTTGAATAATGGACTGAATTCGATTCAAGATTTGATTCAAATCGAAAATTTGTGATTTGCAGGGCCTTAATTTATTATTGATATATTTTTATTTGATTTATTTATATTTTTATACTGTACCAATGACCCAGACTTAGCTGGTGCTAACTCTAACAAAACCAGGGCCAAACACAAATTTTGCCCCCCAATCCCCAAAATTTGCATCCAAAACAAAAAGAAATCATGTCCTACAGGACCTCCATACTACGCCTCTACTGCGCATGCGCAGTGACGCAGTCGTCCCGAAATTGGCGCCAATTATCATTCTCTGTTTGGCCCTTCATCAGTCAACATCTCACTGATCTTTGTGCTTGTAAATCTCAGTTTAAAGGATGCCAGACACGTAATTTTTGGAGAAAATGTGATTCTAAGGAGGATAGAAGGAGGAGAGGAAAAAGAAGTGGCAAAAAATAATCAGGGCTGTACTTAAAATTTTTTTGATGAAATTATGTTAAGTTGCCTATTTTCGATGCATGGGCCTCTTGTTGTCATTCTTGCTAATTGTTGCACTGCTTATTCAGTGTTTCCTCTCCCCTAGCCTTCTAAAGTCCCCCCTGGCAATTCTCCCATGCTTTTGGCATATTTTTGAGAAATTTCATTTCTAAAATTTCCTGGGAGAGTTGCTTGGTTACAGAATGTTTTCTGTTATTTTCCCCATAGTTACGTTTTCACCCATGGGTGTATAACGTTTGTGTTCTGCATCTTCCATCTGATGTTCTACAGATTCTCCCCTGGGAGTCTCTGTTTTGCATCAGATAGAGTGTAATTGATGACTGATTCCGGGCCAGTTTTTTCAGTGCCTGGAGTCATGTTTTCTAGTGTGTTTACACTGTTTGTTTTCATTGGCAACAACCTTTTTTGAGGGGGGCTGTTTGCCTTTGTGGTAGTTTATCTCATTATAAGATACATTTATATTATCCGAAAGTGTCTCATTAATTATTTTATATAAATTTAAAATTTTTGACCACACTTTGCCATCGGATCCATCGGGGCTCAACGTTACTTTTCAGCAACTTGGGCTTCTCTGAAAAAATATTTTTTCAAAATTATTTTGTTTTGCAATTGTTTTTTCATTTATTAATGGATCATGTTATTATGTATCTTTGTGTCAGGGGTTTTTGCGAGTAACTAGGACTTATTGTTGTTCTTTCACAATGAAGGGACGTTGTTCAAATTGTAATAGGAAGAAATCTTCCTCTGACTTTCATGATCATTGTATTAATTGTAGTCAGTGTTCTCGCATTAATCCCTGTCCTATATGTGAACATTGGGATGAGAAACATTGGAAACGTGTGTCACGATATGTTGTTTCTGGAGAAAGAGCGATGCCGGCTTCCAGGACGGGGAAAGCAGGTTTCTTGTCCGCTAATACTCTCAACCTGCCTTTCATTAATGCAAGGAATAAATTCGATACGGCAGGACAGGGTATACCGAGAGTTCCTCTGCGTATGGACGACGAGGCGGAAGACTTAGAGCTATCATTACCGTCGTCAGCTTCTATTCCAACCGCGGTGTTGGAAACAGCTATTGCGTCTAACAGAGCCAATTTAGATGCCTTATCTTACGCAGATCACCTTACTAAGGCGTTATCACTGCGCCTTCAAGGGGAAGAGTTTCAGGATATACAATCCTCTTTAAGACTTCTTTCAAGGGCAGTAGCTTATTCCACGTGTAACTCCGCCCTTTCAGTGGCAAATCTGGAGTTGGTTAGACGTGACGCAGCCCTAGCTACATCCACACTAGTGGATTCTAAGGTGAAGAACTCTCTTAGAGTCGCTTCGGTCTCAGGAGAACTTCTCTTTGACGGCAAGCTTTCCGCTATTTATGATAAAATTAAAAAGAAAGCTAATGATTCTCTGTTGTTCAGATCGGCTCCTAAGAAGTCGGATACAGCAGACACGAATAAGACAGGCACTTCTGGGTCTAATGCGCCCAAGAGAGGTTCCTATAGAGGTTCCGGTGCATCCTCTTGGTCTTATTCGAGAGACCGTCAGGATAGCGACTCTGGTTCGGGACGTCCTTCAGGCCGGGACAATTGGTCGGACGCCCCGAGGTCAACGAGGCGAGGTGCGGGTCGTGGAAGACGTGGTTTCTCCTACCGCAGGCCTCGCAGGTCCAGGAGGTGATGGCTTAAACCTCTATCGCGTTCCGGTTGGCGGAAGGTTGTCGAGTTTTTCACAAGAGTGGGCGTCGATTACAGACGACCCTTGGGTGAGAGGAGTGACTTCGGAAGGTCTAAAGGTATCCTTCAAACGAAAGCCTCCATTAACTCGAAGTCCAAAGTGGACTCATCTTCCGTCAAATCCACAGAAAAGAGACGCTCTGTTATCAGAGGTGCAGTCTCTTTTAATGAAGAACGCGGTAGAGGTCGTAGAAAACCAGGAATCTCTGGGATTCTACAGCCATCTGTTTCTGGTTCCGAAACCAGACGGCTCGTTCCGTCCAGTCATAGATTTGAGCTGGATAAACAAGCTGATCGTCGCTCCGAAGTTTTATATGGAGACGATTCGATCGGTCAGAGCGAGTATTCGGGTGAACGATTATGCAACGAGCATAGATCTCAAAGATGCGTACTTTCACGTCATGGTACATCCGACATTCCGAAAGTATCTACGCTTTGCAGTCCTGGGAGTGGTGTATCAATTCCGGGCGATGTGCTTCGGATTGAATCTAGCACCCTGGGCTTTCACTCGGGTAATGAACTCGGTAATGATCTACTTCCGAGCTCATTCGTCTGCGGTAACGTCGGCCTACCTGGACGACATTCTTCAGAGGTACGGCAACGAGTTAACGCTTCAGAACGATGTTCAGAATCTTCTTCTATTGCTCCGACGTCTCGGTTTTATAGTAAACGAGGAGAAGTCGGATCTGGTGCCGTCCAAGTCATTCACTCATCTGGGAATGAGCTTCGAGACGCACAACAATCTCGTTCGTCTGCCGTTAACCAGAGCGAAATTAGTCAGTTGTTACGCTCGCTATTGTCTGCACGCAGACAAAGTCACGGCGAGAGAATTTATGAGACTGATAGGTCTGTGCGGAGCCGCCGCGGATCTCATTCCGATGGGGCGGCTACGCACACGTCCTCTTCAAATTTTCCTGACTCAGAATTGGAGTGTGAAAATTCATTCGCTCGATGTAGACGTTCTCTTGTCAGATCAAGTGAAACAAGAGATTCAGACTTGGGCAAACATTCAGTGGTTAACTCAAGGAGTTCCGCTGCAGTTGCCGGATCCGAGTTTTACCGTTATGACGGATGCCAGTCAAACAGGTTGGGGTGCATCATTAATCCCAACGGATTCGAGATGCCAGGGTCTTTGGGATCCGCAATTCCTGTGCAAGCACATAAACATCAAGGAAATGATGTCAATTTGGCTTGCGTTACGTCACTGGATGGACATTATTCACGATGCTCATGTCCAAATCCTATCCGACAATACGACAGTACTGGCGTATATACGGAATCAGGGAGGCACTCATTCAGTTCCGTTGTTCAATCTAACGGAAAGAATCCTTCTGTTTGCGTTAGAACATCACGTTCTTCTTTCGGTCCGTCACATACCGGGTCGTCTGAATGTGCTAGCAGACTCCCTTTCACGAAAGGGTCGCTTGTTGCCATCGGAGTGGACTCTCAACAAACAAGTATTCGATCAGATTTGCTACCAATGGGAACGGCCAATGATAGACTTATTTGCGACACATCTCAACAATCAGTTGCAGACGTATGTGTCTCCGTGTCCGGATCCAAGAGCATTTGCAGTAGACGCTCTGTCGATCCCTTGGGACGGAATGATAGGATATGCGTATCCTCCAGTGCCGTTAATTCAACAAGTATTGCTAAAGATAAAACAATCTCAATGCAAGATTCTGTTGGTAGCATCTCTGTCGCCACAGAGACCGTGGATAAATCTACTCAAGTGTCTGTTGTGGGACCTACTGCGGAAGCTTCCTCCACGAGAGGATCTTCTTTCGCAGGGGAAATCGCGCCAACTCCATCACAACCCGCAAGGTCTCAACCTTCACGTTTTTCTGTTGTGCGGTGCTTCTTGCATGGCAAGCACTTTACAGGACGAGCAGTGGACGCGATTTCTAACTGTAGGAGGACCTCCTCTTCGCTAAACTATGCGGCTAAGTGGAAGGTTTTTCGTCGTTGGTGTAGGGATCATTCTGTAGATATATTTGATCCCTCTATACCAGACATTGCAAACTTTCTAGTATACTTGTTTGACGAAATCAAACTGCAGCCTGTTACTATAAAGGGTTATAGATCTATGTTATCTGATACCTATGCACATCATGATAGTTTACAAATTGGATCTAATGTCTCTTTATCGAAGTTGGTTAGAAACTTTTCGATAAATAGACCCAGAACTCTTAGATTAATTCCTAAGTGGAATTTAGCTTGGGTTCTCCTTAAATTGAAGGAAAAGCCATTTGAACCTCTTGGGACAGTAGATTTCAAATTCTTATCTTATAAGACAGCTTTTCTCTTAGCTTTCTCTTCTGCTAGAAGAGTCAGTGAGCTTCATGCACTATCGGTGGATGATTCTCATTATCGTAGTGTTGGGAACACTATCACCTTCACTACTAATGTGGATTTTTAACTAAGAATCAGGCTCTTAATATTGTTATTAAGGCTCTTCCGTCTTCAGACGGGCGTAGGCCTTTACTCTGTCCTGTTAGAGCACTACGCATCTATAAACAGAGATCTCAGTTTATCAGAAAGGGACGGAAACGTTTCTTTCTGTCTTTGATGCCTAATAGAAAGGACATTTCAGTCCATTCTATTGCTAGATGGATTCAGTTAACTATCCGTACTGCTTATGAAGATTTATCTTCTTCTCAGCAGTCTGTGCTTAAGATTTCTGCTCATGAAGTAAGAGCTCTTTCTACTTCCTTGGCTTATGCTAATAGTGTTGCTATTACAGATTTAATGAAGGCTGCTTATTGGTCTCAGCCATCCACATTTACGAATTTTTATCTCAGAAATATTGAGTCCATTTCTGGAGACCTGCATTGTTTAGGTCCGTTATCTGTTGCTCAGAATGTCGTCCACTAAACAGTTGCAACTATAGTTATGCAGGCTTTCTGTTCCGGCAGTGACTCCGTCCGGCTGCCCTCTTCGCTCTGGGCTATTTGACCCAGGGCAAGGGGAAGGGGGGGGGGGGGGGGCGGGTGTTCCCTTAGGTCACCTGCTTTATAGTGAAAAGCAAGGGAATGCCTCCTCCAAGTCAGTATTTCTGAGTCGCTTCCGGGATGGTTTTAAAGTGTAATATTAATGTTTAAATTCATTCATGTCTTATTTTTAAAGTGTAGCTCGGTGTGAAGCATTTGTATATGTCAAGTGTCAAACGGGCTTTAATATACAATACTCGGACACTTTTAAATGATTATAAAGAGTCTCAATTCTCTGGACTACTTTATTTATTGGCTTGCTTTAAAAATAATTAGTATAAGGGTTATACTGGATGTTAATAGAGAACATGAATGTTATTGTGCTCAATTATTAAGGGTAGTGTATCTTTCTAATTTAATATTAAATAAGAAAGATACATGTAAAGCCTAATACTCCTTTTCTCCTTAAGGGGTTACCTCTTTACTATATAGTTGAGCTTATTGGATTTTCCTCTATGTCCTAGGCCCTCCAGCCTGTTTACTATTCAGCTAAGTCTGGGTCATTGGTACAGTATAAAAATGTTAAAAAATTTATAGTAATTTATATATTTTTTATACTTACCAATGACCCAGACGGGGATGGCCCTCCCTGGAGTTGGGAACTCTTGCCTCCCCGCTGAGTACATAGCGCTGACCAGGCACTGCCAGTAAGAATGATAATTGGCGCCAATTTCGGGACGACTGCGTCACTGCGCATGCGCAGTAGAGGCGTAGTATGGAGGTCCTGTAGGACACGATTTCTTTTTGTTTTGGATGCAAATTTTGGGGATTGGGGGGCAAAATTTGTGTTTGGCCCTGGTTTTGTTAGAGTTAGCACCAGCTAAGTCTGGGTCATTGGTAAGTATAAAAAATATATAAATTACTATAAATTTTTTAACTTTTATCTGATATAGACTTTCTCAGCATTCCCCATGCTTGGTAGTGAGCCAGTTATGGCAGTTACTGTGAATCGCTTCATATGTCCCTCATTTCCTTTTGTATAACTCAAATTTGCAAACACTTATGGTACAGGTATTACAATACTTTATTTGTATCACTGCATTTTGAATGTTGAACTTTGCAAAGCAATGGAGAAACAGAACTGGATTCAGACTGTACACATTACACACCTTACCTTGCAGAATTTAGGCCAGTTAGCTAGAAACCATTAGTTTAACCACCGACAGCTTATAAATCATATACACGAATGGTCCACATATTTCTTTAATGTGGTGGCATTCAGAGATTTAATTTTTCCAGTATAATTTGTTTCTTCTTGTACCTGTCACTCTAAGATAAATTATAAACCTCTCAGGCAATTAAGGAAATGAAGTGCCTCCCCATTGAACACATACGTAGGCATTCTGATGAAAATGTGAAACTGAATGTGTATGCCTGGTGAAAGTAGTTTTTGGGAAGTTAACAGACTGTTTCAGGATTTTATTTCAGTCTTTCTTTTCAGGTTTTTTGCCTTGGTGGACTTCAAAATTTGTGTGGCATTTTCCACATAGACATCAGTATCGGAAAAAACATTTCTTAATGTTTGGTATAAGAGAAACAAATTTCATATTTTACTGGAAACATTTAAAGTTTATGTCCGATACCTTTTTTTCTTTATTGTAGCTTTTAAAGCATGAAGATGAAATTGAACATTTAAAATCTGAGAACAGTACACTGAATAATAAATGCCAGCAAAGTTTACAGGACCTATCATCGCTGAATGAACAGCTCCATCAGTTTGAATTAGATCTAACTATTTCTCATGAAAAACACAGAACATGTCAGAAAGAGGTACTTTAAACTTCAGTATGAGTTAATCCTTCTAACGAATTGTCTGCATCTGCCTGCGTAATTTACAAATTTAGCAGCTGGAAAAAGTTTTTTTCTTCAATGAAACCATATCATGTGTGACACCCTCGTTGGAACATGATATGGTTTTTCTTTAAATATTTTGAAACATTTGATGAAAAAAATTAATAAATTGGTATCGTGTGTGTTGGGTGGAGGGTTGATAGAATTATCTGTTAATTGCATAACATTGTTAAATGATAAACCATTTACCAAATCTTCCAAACCGTGCTGGTATGGTAATTGCACATTATGTTGATTAGACCATTAAAAAAAATACTGGGTTCTCAGGCACCTCACCCATCATTGAAAAGCTGCCTCATCACTCCTTTTTTTATTACCTGGAAATCTCTTCACTATTTTGCACTTGTACAATAAAACTTTGGCCAACTATATCTTGTTTGACAGAGCTTGCTGAACCAGATATGGTGGTTAACTTTGCAACTGCACTGTGGGAAATTTTCACTGCTGGAATAAAATGGGTTTTTTCCACATAATAGTGTAAGTAGTTAACTTTTTAATTCCAACTATTTTCAAACCGTTTGTGTGTGGATAAACCAAAATTCAAAGAAAATAAAATAAAAAGCCTCTCCCTCATGAAATTGAGAGAAAATTGCCTGAGGAACGAGAAATCTGTTTAATAGGCCAGACATGATCTTGTTTGAACTTCAGGGTCTTGTAAAATGGTCAATTTCAAAGAGCAATATGAGTGAACAATAGGTGAAAAGACCTACAAGTATAAAAATTAACTTTTGATTTTAAATTAACAGCATTGAGAAGATAAAAGAAAAACACCCCTTGTCTGTTTTTCAGAGCAAAAATGCCCTGAGAAAACAGCTTCTTTTTTTCTGCCTTAAAAAAAATTATTTTAAGCTATTCTAGATTTTTTTGGCTTACACATATTTTCTGACCCCCCAAAACTTTTGATACAAGTAGTCAGTCAGTTTTATCTTATTTTATGGAGTTCTTTGAAAGGAGATATACTCGCCCAAAAAAGAAAGTGTGCATTGCAGAAATTGATCAAACTCCACAAAAATAATTTCGTAGGTGTAAAGAGTGTTAACCTGTTCATGAATAAGTTATATTGAACACAAAAACAGCTTTCCCCGTTAAAATTGCATTAACATTAAATGACGTGCTGCACGCTTGTGAAAAGGCAAGTTTTGCACGTGGAGAGTCTGAAAATTCATGCAGTAGTGTGAATCCTTGGGTATTTAAACACTAAAGTAAGGCCTTCCTATCGTTCACATTCAAACTTGCGCTGCTGTTGAAACGACTCCACATTAGCATGCCAAGATTGACAATGAATCAACGTCTCCTTGTCCTGGGTATGATTAGAGCTGGCAGAACACACAGAGAGGTTGCCCAGCATTTGAACTGCCACCATAACACTGTAGACAGGCTAGTCCATCGACATGCACAACATGATGACATTCGAGACCGACCCCGCTCCGGGAGACCCCGAGTTACCACCCCTGCACAAGATCGGTATATCCGTGTCGTCCATCTCCGGAAGCGGCAACAAACGGCAACGACGACAGCCAGGAACATCCCTAACCTGAGACGGATACATCCTCAAACAGTAATCAACGGGCTGAGAGAATACGGCTTACGTCCTCGAAGACCTGCAATTCGTCCGATTTTGACGTTACGTCATCGTCGTGCTCGACTGCAGTGGTGTAGACAACATCTCAGGCATCCCTTACACTGGTGGCGACGTGTTTTATTCACAGATGAATGTCGTTTCCATCTTTCATCATCAGATGGCCGCCAGAGAGTGTACAGACGTCGAAACGAACGCTACGCAGATCCATGTGTCGTGGAGCGAACCGTTATGGGGGAGGGTCTCTCATGGTGTGGGGTGGCATCACTGCCCGTAACAGAACTGACCTGGTCATTATTGATGGCAATCTCAATGCAGCCAGATATCGTGATGAAGTGCTTACACCTGTTGTTGTCCCATTTCTGCAACGTCACGGCCCCGGCGTCATTCTACAGCAGGACAACGCCCGACCCCAAGCAGCTCGTGTTGTTCAACAGTATCTGCAGCAACAACAAGTGGATGTTCTTCCCTGGCCTGCAAATTCGCCCGATATCTCACCCATTGAGCACGTATGGGACGAAATGAAACATCAGCTATGCTGTCTTCCCCATGCACCTTCAACGCTTGTGGAACTCTAAAGACAGCTTATCAGAATATGGAACAACATCCCACAACACTTCCATGCTAACTTGTTCGCTTCCATGAGGCGTAGATGCACAGCAGAAGTCGATGCAGTTGGAGGTCATACCAGATATTGAGCGTGTGACTTTTGTGTTTGACCCTTAGTGTCTTTGACTCTCCATGGCACCAAGAGTATTCGTCGTAGCATAATGAAATTTCAGCGTGTTGATCACAAATTGATTCATCTGTGATTGAATAAAATTTCCATGAATGAAAATGATATATATCTTTTTTTAGTGTTATTTTTTAGCATGCACACTTTCTTTTTTGGGAGAGTATATAATGTATTTAATGCAATGAATCCCTTGCAATTGAAAAGCCTGTTTGCCAGTGAAAAATATTCATTTGAAATGATTATGCTATTAACTAGCATTTTGTATAATATATTCTGGTGATAAATTAAGTGTTTATTTTTATACCTCCACTCTTGGAAGAGTGGGGAGGGATATACTGGATTACATGTGTCTATCTGTGCATCCATCCATCCACCCATCTATCAACCCATCTGTCTGTCCGGACGCATATTCAGTACCATAAGTGGTAGGAGGAGTGTCCTGGTACAAAACATTTCCATTGTCTATGTACCAGGTATTGTTAGCTCACCTGGCCTAAAAGGCCAAATGTTTTGAAACTTTGCATGGTTGATGACTGGGACCTCCTCTACTAACGATCCTCATTTAATGTTGATTGGGATGCAAACATTGCTTCAATTGTGGCTGTATAAACCCTATGGGAAATCACATTTTCATCTTCTTCTCTGGAACTACTGAGCTCACATGAACCAAACTTGGCAGGAATGGTCTATGGGAGGTCCTCTACAAACGATCCTCATTTTGTTTCTGTGGATTGAAAAACATGGCTGCCAGAGTCATTCTTTGATTCTGGTTGGTGGATTTTCAAAAATCTTCTCTGAAACTGCCAAGCCAAATGTTTTGATACTTCACATATATGATGACTGGGTCCCCCTCTACCAACGATCCTCATTTTATGTTAATCGAGTTGTAAACATGACCCCAGTTGCAGCATATAGTTACTACAGAAACCCTATGGGAAATCACATATTTTTACACAACCAATGGCTCAGACTCAGCGGTGCTAACTCCAAAATATCGAGGGCCAAACACAAATTTTGCCCCCAATCCCCAAAATTTGCATGCAAAACCGAAAATTAGAAGTCCTATCTGGCCCTCCATACATTTACTCTCCGTGCCTGCGCAGACGCCAGGAAGCGACTGGAATTGGCGTAAACATCATTCTTTGTTTGGCCCTCAGTCAGATAACAACAGACTGACTTCTGTGCTTTTAAATCTCAGTTTATAATGATGCCAGACACAAATCAATGGTTAATTTGGTGGATCCAAGGACATAACTGGATGAAGGAAGGAAGAAACGGTGGTTTGAGAGCTGTAACTTTATAACATTTATAAAAATTACTTCATGTTCCCCAATTGTTATTGATGATGATTTTTCCACTGTTTGTTAAGTATTCCTTCCCTACCCTACCTTGAAACCCCTCCCAGTTAAACTCCCAAGCTTTTTGGCTTGTTTTATTGAAATATTTTTATAAAATTTCTTGGGAGTTTAACGTGTTACACAGAATGTTTATTCTGTATATCCCCATGGTTACGTCCTCACCCAAGGGGTGTTTCGGAGTTTTTGGTCATGCTTCATACATCCGATGTATCGTTTTTTCTTCTGATGAAGATCTTGCTTTACATCGGATAGTTCAAAAATCTGTTACTGACTTTGGGCCGTGTTGCCTGGGGTCTTGTTTCTGGTTTTCATTCTGACATTGTTTACATTGACAAAGCTCTATTTATTTATGTAGTTTCCTATTTATTATATGGTAAGGACTGTTGTAAGATACATTAATATTCCGGTAGTGTAGCAGTTAATTTTTGGGATAGAAAAAATATTTTTGTCCACACTTGGGCTCTATTGGGATACATCTGGGCACATCGTTCCCTTTGGGAACTTGGGCTCTTGTCAAAATTTTTCGAAATTTTTTTTTGTGTAAATTATTTTCGATTTATATTTTGAATGTTGTTTGTTATGTATCTTTTTATGTGTACCCATACTATGTATGGTACACATAATGCCGGCATCCAGGGTGACCATCTGTCGTTCGTCCATCCTTTGTCTGTCCATCTGTCGTCCGTCCGGCGTCCGTATCCATTTCTTTGTCATTCGATAACTTGAAAAATATTGCTTGGATTGTCAGGTTATTTTATATTTGTGTTCAGGTTACTGATGTGCCGAGCTGTATAGTTTTTGGTGTAAATCTGTTATTTTGATCCGGAGATATTAACCCTTTATCCTTCAAATTGAAAATTTCTCCAATCCCTTTGGCATGAGATAACTTGAAAAATATTGCTTGGATTGTCAAGTTACTTTATATTTTTACCTGCGTCGCCATCGGCAAAGCAGGTCTAGTAACCGCTCGACTCCGTCCATCTGTCAGTCCATCCATCCATCCGTCCGTCTGAAACACTATTTCCGTCAACGTTTTCTTGGCTTCTATGAAAGGGAATGATTTTATATTTGGTCTGCTGCTTCATAATGATGAGTTGTATCGTGTAAGCAATTTTCAGATCTGCCGTGCAGCCACTTCATGTTTGCCAATACTTTGAAATTTTACTGTACCCACTGAACATTGAAATTTTCCGTCAAGGGTTTCTCGGCTTCAATGCAAGGGATTG
This sequence comes from Pictodentalium vernedei, assembly GCA_031216915.1. Classification (NCBI taxonomy): domain Eukaryota; kingdom Metazoa; phylum Mollusca; class Scaphopoda; order Dentaliida; family Dentaliidae; genus Pictodentalium; species Pictodentalium vernedei. The sequence continues at coordinate 731,189,040 of CM062295.1, forward strand.
ATTTTATATTTGGTCTGCTGCTTCATAATGATGAGTTGTATCGTGTAAGCAATTTTCAGATCTGCCGTGCAGCCACTTCCTGTTTGCCGATACTTTGAAATCTTACTGTACCCACTGAACATTGAAATTTTCCGTCAAGGTTTTCTCAGCTTCTATGCAAGGGATTGATTTTATATTTGGTCTGCTGCTTCATAATGATGAGTTGTATCATATAAGCAATTTTCAGATCTGCCATGCAGCCACTTCCTGTTTGCCGATACTTTGAAGTTTTACTGTACCCACTGAACATTGAAATTTTTCGTCAAACTTTTCTCGGCTTCTATGCAAGGGATTGATTTTATATTTCATTTGCAGCCTGATAATGATCAGTTGTATCATGTATGCAATTTTCAGATCTGCCGTGCAGCCACTTCCTCTTTGCTGATTCAATTGCATGCAGATCCAGACTCGGTATTGGTCTTGTTGTTCAGTTACTGATGTGCCGAGCTGTATAGTTTTTGGTGTAAATCTGATAATTTAATCCTGAGATATTAACCCTTTATCCTTCAAATTGAAAATTTCTCCAATCTCTTTGGCAAGGAATGGTCTAATGGTCTATGGCATGAGATAACTCAAAAAATATCAATCCGATTGTCATGTTACTTTATATAGTTATTCAGGTTACTGATGTGCTGTGCTGTATAGTTTTTTATGTAAATCTGATAATTTGATCTGGTGATATTAACCCTTTATCCATCAAATTAGACTCTCCTCCAATCCATTTCTATATGTACCCATATCTTGTATGGTGTACATTATGTCAGCATCCGTGGTGGCCCTCCGTCATACAGCTTTCTACTAATTGCGCATATTGGTACACATCTGACGATTTCATCGGCCTATTTTTATAATATTTAATGTGGAGTTGGTGGGCGTACGATCAACTTAGTTTGCTTCATTATGAAAGCATATTGCTCAGTAAGCAAGGCGAGGAAGCCTTTCCTCTGATTTACTTGTTGGTTGCCTTGCTTGTAGTCGATGTACCCCACTAATTCTTGCTCAACATGTGTCGCATGGGATGACAAATGTTGGAGACGGGTGTCACAGTATGTTGTTAGCGAGAGGCCACTGCCGGTCCTCTCGCGGTGAGAGGCCATTGCCGGTCCTCTCACCAAAAAGTCGCTCTAGTTTTTTTTTAGCTTAACTTGACATAGTCAAGATAAGCTATTGCCATCACGCGTGCGGAAGTCTGTTAGTCTGTGATTCTGTGAGTCTGTGACGTCTTTTCACATTTTCCTTTAGCACGGGCTACACCCCGCAGTTCTTGTTTGATCGTCACGAAATATGCAGGTTTGGGGTCATGTCTAGATGAGAACGTCCCCTTTTGGTCGCGATCGGGCAACCGGTATGGCTGCCCGAGCCCAAAACCCGAAAACCATTAGCACAGTCTACAGGTCGTATTTATGAAGGGATTTCATTGTAACTTGGTAGGATGCCTCTGTATAATGCCTAGATGAGAACGTCCCCTTTTGGGCATGATCTATCAACCGTGATGGCTGCCCAAGCCCAAAACCCCAAAACTTTTAGCACAGTCAACAGGTCGTGTTTGATGTGGAGGGATTTCATTGTAACTTGGTAGGATGACTCCTTATGATGTCTAGATGAGAATTTCCCCATTTGGGCATGATCTGCCAACCATGACGACTGCCCGAGCCCAAAACCCGAAAACCTTTAGCACAGTCTACAGGTCATATTTATTGAGGAATTTCATTGTAACTTGGTGGGTTGACTTCATACAATGTCTAGATGAGAAAGTCCCCTTTTGGACGTGATTGGGCAACTGTGACGGCTACAGGGGCCCGAAACCCGAAAACCTTTAGCACAGTCTAGAGGTCATATTTATGAAGGGATTTCATTGTAACTTGGTAGGATGACTCCAAATAATGTCTAGATGAGAACGTCCCATTTTGATCGCAATCATGCAGCCTTGATGGGTGCCCGAGCCCAAAAACCTTTAGCATAGGCAAAAGGTCATATTTATGGAAGGATTTCATTGTAACCTGTTAGGTTGACTCCATATAATGCCTAGTTGACGACATCCCCTTTTGGTCGTGATTGGTCAGTTGTGATGGCTACAAGTGCCCGAAGCCCGAAAACCTTGAGCACAGTCTACAGGTTATATTTATGAAGGGATTTCATTGTAACTTCTTAGGATCACTCCAGATGATGCCCAGATGAGATTGTCCCCTATGGTTGCGATCATTCAACTATGATGGCTGTCCAAGCCCGAAGCCCGAAAACCTTTAGCACAGTCTACAGGTCATATTTATGAAGGGATTTCATTGTAATATGGTAGGTTAACTTCATATAATGTCTAGATGAGAACGTCCCCTTTTGGACATGATTGGGCAACTATGACAGCTGCACCGAAGCCCAAAAACCTTTAGCACAGTCTACAGGTCATATTTATGAGGGGATTTCATTGTAACTTGGTACAATGACTCCAAATAATGTCTAGATGAGAACGTCATTCTGCACTTGCTGGGATGCTGCAATGAGCTGCGACAGCAAGTCCGTTACGGAGGCCTGAGGAGCAGCGGTCTTCTGTTGCTTGGCCGCTGGCTGCTCTTGGGACAGTGTGCCTGAGATGGCTCTTTTCTGCAGATGTCCCGATCAATGAGGCCTCGTCTCCTTGGCTACAGTATGGTGTGACTTCTTTGACAAAGAGTGGATCTTCTCGGCGATGCAGGCTGGATATCAGAAGTCATGTAGCCAAGGTGCGGTCATGTGTGCTTGGAAGAAACCATAACTATAGCCGACCCCGACTGTGAACTGAATGGAGCATCCCGGACGGGAGGCGTGGACATATGCTGTCGGATAGTACTAGGTCAGTCCAGTCATCTGCACGTTCAGATGCTGATGACGGAGTATAATCTGATTCAGTCGGATGGTGAAAGGGATCTGGAGGAGAATTACCCTTCCCTTTTGGAACAACACAGGGTGGCGATGGATCTAATGCATCAATACTTCCCTGTGTTCGTTCCTGAGAATCAGAATGCAGCGAGCGCTCGAAAGTAGCACTATTCAGTAGCTAAGAGATGAGGTCTCATATATCGGGACGTCCGGAGAAAAGAGCCATCTTGGACACACTGTCCCGGGAGCAGCCGGCGGCCAGAAGACCGCTGCTCCTCAGGCCTCTGTTACGGTTTTGCTGACAGATTGCGCAGCTCATCCCAGCAAGTGCAGAAGCAGCCAACGGCAGTCTCAGAACCTGAGCTGTCGGATGGTGCTGAGTCGGTCCAGTCATCTGTGCGTTCAGATGCCGCTGACCGTGATTCTCAACTGATAGAGACGAATGATGAAAGGGATACGGAGGGGGATTACCCTTCCCTTTTGGAACAACACAGGGTTGCGATGGATTTAATCCATCAACACTACCCTGAATTTGTTCCAGCGAATCAGAATGCAGCGTCTACTTGCAAGAAACCACTTGCGTTGTTGGACGCTGACTTCATCCGGGAAAACAGGTCATGTCTTTTTCGGTCAAGTCTAGACAGGTGTCGCAGACCTTAGGCCTTTTAGACAACGCCATATTTATCTTTCCAGTGGTAAGAAGTAAGACGGTTTCTTGTCATCATCTTCCGTAATTTTACCGATTATAACGGAAAACGGGGAAGATGTATAGAGAGTTCCTCTGCATTTGAATGAGCAGGCTAAGGACCTAGTATGGCCTTACTTTCGTCATTCACTATTCGCTCGGACACAATTGAGATGGCAATTTCTTCATTCAGAGCGAATTTAGACTGACTGTCTTACGCAGATCACCTTTAAGAACTGTGACGCAGCGTCTCTACGGAAAGGAATTTGAGAACGTTCATACCTCATTTTGAGTCCTTTCAAGGCTATTATATTTATCACGTATAACTCTGTCTTAACAGTTGCTAATTGGGAGTTAATCAGACATCAAGGAGCCCTTGCGTAGTCATCTTTAATAGATGACAAGGTAGAAAACTCTCTACGGGTCGCTCCGGTTTCCAGACATTAAGTTTTTGACGATAAGCTTTCATTGGTTTATGACCAAGCTACAAAGAAAGCATGAATACTCTGCTCCTTAATTCGGCGTCTAATCGACCCGCAATAGCAGAAATAAGTAAGGGAGGACGTCCTAGACAGAAAGTCGTCTAAAAAGGACTCCTCACAAGGCTATAGTTAACCCTCCTTTAATTACTCTAGGGATCGTCATACAGCAACTCCGATAGGGGGCTTTGGTTTGACTGAGATTACCTGTCAGACACCCCTAGGCAGTTGGCTCTTCGCGAAGGAGACGTAGTTTCTCCTTCCGTAGGCCTAGCAGGTACTACAGGTGAGGGTTAGGACCTCTATTGCTTAGCAGTTGATGGATGGTTATCAAGATTCACATCAAACTGGATAACTATTACGGTAGACCAGTAGGCGAGAAGTGTGTTCTCAGATGGCCTATGGCTATCTTTCCGAGAGAAACCATCACTAATTTAATGTCCGTGATGGACAATGCTTCCATCAAATCCTTGTATAAGAGTCTCTCCAATCAGAAATAAAGGTTCTCTTGACAATGAAAATAATAGAGGTCGTCGAGAATCAAGATTCTCTAGGATTCTATAGTCACCAGTTACTCGTTCCGAAGCCAGAGAGCTCGTTCCGACCGATAATAGACTTGAGCTGGATTACAAGTTTATCGTAGCTCTAAAAGTTTATTTATGGTAATCATTTAGTCGTAAAAGCAAGCGTTGTGAGTGATTGACTATGCGACAAGCATAGATCTATGGATCCGTTCTTTCATATCCTGGCAATTAGTTACCGTGTTAGAAGCCTGTTAATCATGCCTACTTTCATTTCTAGATCCAGGTTTCTATCATGTCAGTACTCATTTCGCATATCCCCATGTGTTTTTACGATTGTAGATATCGGATAGTACACGTTGGGGAGTGTTGTTACTGGAATTTATTGTACGGAGGCCACCTGTGGATTACCTAGGAAGTGTGTTTTCTCTTCAGGAATCGTTCATTGTGGCTCGATTGGACATGTGTATGTTATATTTTGTATCACCGGTGTACGCCGCCTGTGGTGTACTTTTATATAGCAGGCAATATTAATTACCAGGATCGTTGCTATAGCCTTAATTTCTGAAGTGGCGTTAAGCACCATTTATTAATCATGAATTAATACCTGAGTGCCTGTTCGACGATTATTTATCTTGTTTTTTGGTACCGCTCTTATTGATTCCAGAGCTTTCCCCTCTTTCTATTGAAGATTCCTTCAAAAGAAAGGGTGTGGGGGGGGGGGGGGGGGGGTGGTGGTGATTTTTGCCTCTTCTCTGGATTAGAGAGTATGTAACTATGAAGGAAGCTGTTTTATCCGTAATTATATCCTGCATACAGTTGAAGTGTTATTGTGTGGCTTATGTTTGTGGGGGATTTTCACTCATTCTCAGATACGCCATCCTAATTTTTGGGGCTTAGTCGAGACTAGCCTTAAAAATTGGGAACTTGTTAAATCCTAAATAGCATTGCCTTCATGCTTACAATAAGGAATTACTTAAATTGGGCTCCTTATTTAGAATATGTCTCTTCTATTTTTGTATAGAGAGACATATATGTAATTCCTAATTATTCAATTTCCTTTCATCATGGATTGCAGGATTGGAACTATTTCGGAAGTCCTAGACCCTCCACCTTTTTACTATTCAGCTAAGTCTGGGCCATTGGCTGTTGTGTAAAAATATGATGAATTTATGGTGATTACAATATTTTTATACCTGCCAATGGCCCAGACGGGGATGGCCCTCCCATGAGTGGACACTCATACCTACCCACTGAATTATTATGTAATACTCTCTTTTACAAAGAATGATGTTGGCACCAATTCCGGTCGCTTCCTGGCGTCTGTGCATGCGCGGGGAGTAAATGTATGGAGGGCCAGATAGGACTTCTAATTTTCGGTTTTGCATGCAAATTTGGGGGATTAGGGGGGCAAAATTTGTGTTTGGCCCTCGATATTTTGGAGTTAGCACCATCCAAGTCTGGGCCATTGGTAAGTATAAAAATATTATAATTGCTATAAATTCATCATTTTCATCTTCTTCTCTGGAACTACTGAGCTGATGTGAACCAAACCTGGCAGGGATAGTCTGTTGGAGGTCTTCTACAAATGCTCCTCATTTTAGTTACCGTGCATCGAAAAACATGGCTGTCAGAAGCATTTTTTGATTCTGATTGGTGGATTTTGAAAAATTTTCTCTGAAACCACAGGGCCAAATGTTTTGAAACTTTGCATGGTTGATGACTGAGAAACCCTCTACCAACAATCCTCATTTAGTGTTGATCGGGTTATGAACATGGCTGCAATTGTGGCTTATTGTTACTATAGAAACTCTATGGGAAATCACATTTTCATCTTCTCCTCTGGAACAACTGAGCTGATGTGAATCAAACCTGGCAGGGATAGTCTATGGCAGGTCCTCTACAAACGCTCCTCATTTTGTTACCGTGCATCAAAAAACATGGCTGTCAGAAGCATTTTGTGATTCTGATTGGTGGATTTTGAAAAATCATCTCTGACGAAACCAAAGGGCCAAATGTTCTGAAACTTTGCATGGTTGATGACTGTGACACCCTCTACCAACGATCCTCATATAATATTGATCGTGTTGCAAACATGGCTGCAATTGCGACTTATAGTTACTATAGAAACCCTATGGGAAATCACATTTTCATCTTCTCTGGAACTACTGAGCCGATGTGAACCAAACTTCGTAGGAATGGTCTATAGGAGGCTCTCTACAAATGATCCTCTTTTTTGTTCCCGTTGGTTGGAAAATATGGCCACCAGAGACATTCTCTGATTCTGAAACCACAGGGCCAAATGTTTTGAAACTTTTTATGGTTAATTATTGAGACTCCCTCTACCAAGAATATCCATGCAATGTTGATCGGGTTGCAAACATGGCTGCAATTGTGGCTTATAGTTACTATAGAAACCCTATGGGAAATCACATTTTCATCTTCTTCTCGTTTTGTTTCCCACGCATTAACGCATTAATGCAACAATGCAATAATACAACATTACTCCAAAAGGATCTGTATTTCTCTCTTACCGGCTGTATACTCTGTCTGATATGATGTTGCTCTAATTATATTTCTACCTCGGGGGATAGCAGGAAGACAGCCAATCTGGCTATGCTGTCCCTCAACGGTATGTATATGTATCACAATATTATTCTGTAACTGAGTTGATTATTATGTTATACATACCGTTAAATAAAAATGAATTGAATTGAATTCTCTGGAACTACTGAGCTGATGTGAACCAAAGCTGGTAGGGATAGTCTATGGCAGTTCCTCTACAAACGTTCCTCATCTTCTCTGGAACTACTGAGCCAACATGAACCAAACTTTGCAGGTATGGTCTATAGGAGGCCCTCTACAAACAGTTCTCTTTTTGTTCTCTTCAGTTGGAAAATATGGCCACCATACATTCTCTGATTCTGATTGAAGGATTTTTGCAAAAATCTTCCCCTCTGAAACTACAAAGTCAAATGTTTTGAAACTTCACATAATTGAGGACTGGGACACCTACCAATGATCCTCCTGTAATGTTGCAAACATGGCCACAATTGCAACTCATAGTTACCATGGAAAGCCTATGGGAAATCACATTTTTATATGTAGTTCCAGGTGAGCGATCACAGGCTCTTTAGAGCCTCTAGTTTTCTTAACTGGTAATCCCTTTGTCCTAATGTGGTAGGGTTGGGTTTGCATCAGAAGAAAAACCACTTAAGGACCAATTTTAAAGGCATCAGTGCATTCATCTGTGCACCTGTCTGTCGTGACAAGCCACTCCTGCCTTCATTTTTCAACAGAGTTATGATCCTTACTTTGTTTTTTAGCTCATCTTGACAAAGTCAAGCTGAGCTAATATCATCGCTCTTTGTCTATCGTCTGTCGTCCGTCCAGCATCCGCCGTCCATCAACACCATGTTTTGGTCTTTTCCAAAGCCACTGGACTAATTCAAGTGAAAGTTTGTGTGAGTGATTGTCCCAAAGAGGCATTGCATTTTTGTTCAACTCAACATACCCAGCCCCATAGGGAGGGAGTGGGGGGGAAAGCTTCAAAATATTTTTAAAATCTTCTTCTCATGAACCAGTGTGTACAATGGCTTGATATTTGCTATGGAGCTTCCTTTTGAGGTGTAGAATCAAGTTTGTTCAAACGAAGTGCGTGAAGCAATATTTGGCTTTGTAATGGGAGGGGTAAGATTTTTGGCCCCGCCCAAAATTTGTATTTTCTGAACCGATGGTCCAGTTTGAACCAAATTTGGTATGTGGTATTATTGGGTCATAAGTACTTGACCCATGCAAAAAATTAATTCCCGCATTCCCATGGGATCCCTGGGAGCTAAAAACAGAAATATTTTCTAACGCCCATATTTCCCAAACCACATGGAACAGAGAGCTGTTATTTGGTATGAAGTATCCTTAGGACCAGTAGAATTGAATGGTAAAAAAAAATTGCCATCGGTTATATTAGGGTTTTCTGTAATGGGCATCGAAAAAATGCTGAGTCAGCATATTTGCAAAAAAATTTAAATAATCTTTTCTCCAGAACCAATCATCAGAATCTTTTGATACTTGGTATACAGCATTCATAGGGGGGTCAGATACAAGTTTGTTAAAATAAAGCCCATTGGTTCATATTTGGGCTCAATACAGGAGCCCAAATTTTTTACATAGGGAAACATGGGGAATATTCTTTAAAAATCTTCTTCAGAACCACCCGTCAGAATCTTTTAATGTTTGATATACATCATTGTTATGAGGGTCAGATTCAAGATTGTTCAAACCAAGTCCCTAGGTTAATATTTGGGCTTCCTTCAGAAGCCCAAATTTTAACTTTGTTCAATATGGGGGATAATTTTTAAAAATCTTCTTCAATTCCACCAGTCACAATGCTTTCATATTTGGTATGCAACATCTCTAGGGGGGGGGGGGGGGTCTGATTCAAGTTTGTTCAAATCAGATCTCTAGGTATATATTTGGGTTCACGATGGTAGCCCAATTTTTACTTAGTGCGATATGAGGAAATTTCTTTAAAAATCTTCTTCAGATCCACTAGTCGGAATGCTTTCATATTTGGTATACAACATCTCTAGGGGGGACAAATTCCAGTTTATTCAATTCGAGTGCCTGTTCAATTCGAGTGCCTGGATTAATATTTGGGCTCCATATGGGAACCTGAAATTTAACTTAGTACAATATGATTGAATTTCTACAAAATTCTTCTTCAGATCCACTAGTCAGAATGCTTTCATATTTGGTATACAACATCTCTAGGGAGGGGGGGGGGGGGGTGGGGTGGGGTCAGATTCAAGTTTGTTCAACTTGTATCCATAGGTTAATATTTGGGTTCGCTATGATAGCCCAAATTTTAATTTAGTGCAATATGAAGAAATTTCTTGAAAATTTCTCTTCTTCAGATCCAACAGTCAGAATGCGTTCATATTTGGTACACAACATCTCTAGGGAAGTCAGATTCAACTGTGTTCAAATCGATAGCCTGGGTTAATATTTGGGCTCCTTATGGGAGCCAGAATTGGCCATTTTGCTGAAGAATTAAAAATTTTGTATTCAGTACCCTCTAGAGGTGTGTAACTAAGATTAATCCACATAGGTTGTATCAAGGGCTTCATAGGGGAGCTCTACATTTTACATTATGATCAACTGAAGAAAAGGCATGATACCTGGATTATTTTTGTCACTCCTGAGGGACTCAAGGATTGACAGTGTAGCCTATGGATATGGATTGCTTAATGTAGACTCATTCTTGGACTCTGTTTATATTGTGTTCTGTTCAAGATGAGTGCATCAGGCCCCATGGGGCCTCTTGTAATTAATTTATGCTTCATTGGTCCAGCACTGCAGTTGTGGTATGAATTTCTGGTTTGAAAAGGCCCCATGCACTCCCTGAAGCAAGATTTAGTAAATGCTTATATTGGCAATCTTGTTGCTCAAGTGATCTGTAAAGCCAGGGAATTGATGGGGGATGTCTGTGTATTAAAATTTTAGAATGCTCACAAAATTTGTTGCTCAGTTAAAAATCAGTTACTCTTGATATCTTTATGCAGTTTACAGGTTGAATTTGTACTGAAGATATGGCAAATGTTTGAAAGTACAGTTGAGCCCACTTAATTATGTATCTCTTAATAGAATAATCCCTTTAAATGAATATAATTTCCAAACACCAAACCATGTACCATTTCTTCAGTAAAAATGTGATAAGTTCACAGTCCATCATTTTGGATATGTAACAATGTTTTGTGGCTTTTAGTCACTGATAATTGACTTTTGAATTGCTTTTAGCTATGTGCAGACTTGAAATCACATATTTCTGATCAGACATCCTTTGAGTCCATGATTATCTCACCATTCAGCAAAGATATTGGATATTATTTTTCTCAACACTCTCTTATTCTTTCACTTTCAGGTTGCTAGCAGAGACCAGGTAATTCTTAGGCTTCAGACAGAATTGGATACTGCACATCAGAAGTACAATGGAACTTGTGATGAGGTTAGTTTGAGAAGTCACGCTTAGCAAGATTATTTTTGTGAGATAAAATTTAATTATTATATAGCGCATTTACACTAATTCTGCAGTTTCTCTTTTTATTGTTGTCGTATTACACAGACTCCTTAAGTTCCAATCGAGAGAGCAGTTTACAGGATAAATGTTGGTTTCTCATTCTTAATATGCATTTGTAGACTGTATTTTGAATGCCCAATTTCTTTAAAAATCTTCTTCTTCAGATCCACCTGCCAGAATCTTTTCATATTTCGTATACTGTACAACATCTCTGGGGAGGGGGGTGGGGGGGGGGGGGGGGGTGGCAGATTTAAGTTTGTTCAAATCAAGACCCTGGGTTTTTATTTGGGCACCCTATTTGAGCCCAAATTTTAACTTGGTGCAATATGAGGGAATTTCTATTAAAATCTTCAGATCCACCAGTCAGAATCTTTTCATATTTGGTGTACCACATCTCTATGGGGGTTCAGATTTAAGTTTGTTCGAATTGTGTTCCTGGGTTAATATTTGGGCAATCTAATTGAGCCCAAATGTTAACTTAGTGCAATATTATGGAATTTCTTTAAAAAATGTTCTTCAGATCCACCAGTCTAAATGCTTTCATATTTGGTATGCAACATCTCTTGAGTAGGGTGGGGGTGGGGGGGGGGGGGGGACAGATTTGTTCAAATCAAGTCCTTGCATTAATATTTGGGCCCAATTTTTAACTTTGTGCAATAGGAGGGAATTTCCTTAAAAATTTTCTTCTCCATATCCATCTTTTAGAATCTTTTGATATTTGATATTCAACATCTCTTGGGGGGGGGGGGGGGGGGGGGGGGGTACTGGGGATCAGAGCTTGAATTTTGATTTGGTGTAATGTGAGGAAATTTCTTTAAAAATCTTTTTCAGAATGCGTTCATATTTGTTTGGTTTCAACGTCTCTAGTGGGGTCATGTTAAGGTTTGTTTAAATATTTGGGCTATCTATTGGGGGAGGGGGTGGAGTGACTGCAGTGCTGTAACAACCCTTGGAAGTTTGGCAATGCTTGTCTGCAGCTGATAGAATTGGAAACAGCCAGGAAGACCTATGATAATAATCATCTGACATGGACACTAGAGTTATGAATAATTTCATGACTTCATTCCTCTGTAATGTTGATGAACCATGACCAACTGAATGTGACCCAAAATACTTGTTTGAACCACTTTGTCAGGTGGGCCTCTTGTTTCTTTTTGAGATACAGTTTAGAATGGAATTTTCACCAGAATAATAACTGCTTGTGTTGAGAGAAGAACCACAAGTCAGGTTTTAGCAAATGTAAGGCCGGGTTTAATTTGGAGGTCTGTTGAATATTAATTGTGCTACATGCTGGAATGCATGTGGTGTCGCACAAATAAAGACACATGTTGAAAATGGTAATGATAATAATTAGTAATAAAACAGATAATAAAAATGAGTGATCAGTTATAAATAATATTAAAAAGAAATTTATTTTAACCCCCACCCCACACTTCATTGTTGGTTATCAGAATCAATGCACACATTCATACTTACAACTCCTGATACTACAATTAATCTATGAATTTCAGCCCAGATATAACCTTTAAAATTTTCTGCTGGTGCTTAAGCAGCACCATCAATATTCATTCAACAGACTTCCAGATTGAACCCAGTTGTCTCTTGGCCGACACTTGGCTTTTACTGCTCATGCTCTTATGCCAACACAAGCTGAGTTATTAAGCAGTGACTATTCTATTCTTCCCCTGGGAACTGTGGGAAGATGGGCAGTGCTAAACCAGTTTAGTTTTACCAACACCCACCTTCATGAACTGATCATATTGAAACTCTTTTAAGACATGCCCACAAGCCAATGAACATCAGGTTTCAAACTTTCAGAAACTCCACCTTCAGAGATGTCTTCTTGAAAGCCAGTAGAGGATGTAATTATCAAGTTTGCTGCAGAGTATCCTTTTGAGTAGCAGAAACAAATTAGTTTAACCCTTTACCTAACATGAAAAGCAGACAACACTTGCAAACAAAATTCTTGAATAACTAATTTTTTTCATTTTTTGTCTCAAAAACATAGGTTATGACCCCTCTTTTGAATGAGCTTGTTGAGCTCATTCCAAAGAGGGGTCATAACCTATGTTTTTGAGACAAAAAATGAAAAAAATAATGAAAATTAATTGGTGATTTTTGTGAATAGTGCTGGCCAGTTTTGGCCGTTATGTTGGGTGAAAGGTTAAATAAATGAAATAATTTTGAAAGAAGATTCTAACTATGGCTATTCCTCCCAGTCCTTATCACCCACCCTCATTTCATGTAGAGAACTTGGTCCAGATAAGCATGTTAGGCTTGCCTGAGCCACTGGTTTATTTCTTCGGAAGTGTAAAATATCCATGCAGTCCCTACATTAACTGCTATTCATATTTCTTTCTTCTTTTTAGTTGAGTATCAGAGATGAAGAAGTTCTTCGACTGAATGGAAAAATCAAACAGCTGAATCATGAAATTAGAGAGTTGAACAATAAAATTGAATTGGATGCTTCCAAGGTAATGTCAGACAGATTCAGTGGTCTATTTTTAAAAGTATAGTGCATTTGATTAGATTTAGTAAAAAAAAAAAAATTCTCCCAAGCTTTATCCAGTTCTAATGTTTTATAGATTTTGTAAAAATTCACCTCTCAGCCAGCAGACTGCAAGAGTAGAATTTGTTCATCAGTAATTGTTCTGTTAAATTTAATATATACTACACAAAAAAGTGTTGAACCACCCCAAACTACTCAAACCCACCTATCAGAATCTTCTGTTATTTGGTATATACAGCACTTCCGATCATTTAGGAGGTGGGGGGGGGGGGGGGGGGGGGGTGGGGGGGGGGGGTTGCCAGATTCAAGTATCTTTTTGAGACTCGAATGTTTGGTCTCATGTTTAGGCTCTGCTGTGTTAACTAGCCATAGATGTTGAATATGGCCTTAAATCCACCTTTAAACAACTTTCTTAGACGAGTGATTTAGGCCCTTTGAACCTTTTGTTTTACAACACTGCAAAAGTACAAGGTGTTGTATAATTTGAACAACCCATATATGTTTATGAAATGCCCAGCATTGCACTTATTGTTTTAGAAATGCTTTTGAAAATGAAAGTTTCTTGCAAAAGGTATGTAAGAGACCCCAAACAGAAATAACCCAAGTTTGTAACATATTTTGAAAATATTTAGGTTTGAAAATATTTAGGCTCATGTTGTATTTGTCTTCAAATGATTCAATTTCCATTTTCAAGAATGCCACGAGGGAGCGGCAAGGTTTTTGTCCCCACCAAAATTTCTATTTTTAGAACTTTTAAGTTAATTTGAACCAAATTTGGTATGCGGTATTGATTTTCCTGCATCCCAGTGGGAACCCCAAAAGCTAAAAATATGAAACTTTTCAAATGCTCATATTTCAAAACTGCATGAGACAGAAAATTGTTATTTGGTATGAAGCATCCTTAAAAAATTGCAATCAGTTGTCTCATAGGGTAACATACTGGGATTCCCATTTTATCACTCTTGAAATAGAAAACCTCAGAGTCATCATGTTCCCAAAAATTAAAAGATCTTACCAATCAAAATCTTTTGATACTTAGATACAACATCTTTAGTGGGCTCGAGTTGAAGTATGTTCAAATCAACTCCCTGGGTCCTTATTTGGGCTTCTTATGGGAGCTCAAATTTTAGCTACGTGCAATATGAGGAATATTCTTTAAAAATCTTCAGATTCTCCAGTCAGAACCTTTTAATATATAGTATACAGCATCATTAGCAGGATCAGATTCAAGTTTGTTCAAAACATATCCCCGGATTCGGCACACTGTTGGAGCTCAGATGTTAGTTTGTAATGTGAGGAATATTCTTTAAAAAACATTTTCAAAGCCTCCAATTAGAATCTTTTGATATTTGGTATACAGCATCCTTATGGGCATAAGATTCAAGTTTGTTCAAATCAAGTCCATGGGTTCATATGTGTGCCCCGTGCCCGTGTGTGAGCCAAAATGTTAGCTTGGTGAAGTATGAGGAATGTTCTTTAAAAATATTCTGTTCTTATGAAGTGTTTGAAGTATGTAATTCTGAGATGTTTGGCATTGCTTGTCCTCTAAAACTGCTATCCCAATGAGTGAAAAAAAAAGAAGTAAATAAGACCTAAAAAAATAAGAAATCTGTTTCTCAGGCCCTCCCGCATGGTCCTTTTGGTTGCCGCATGCTCTCTTTTTATAACCAATTTAAACTTAAAAAAAATTAAAATTAAATGGTTTATGTCTGATATTTTACCCAACTTAAAAAAATTGATGAATTTGTCCCTTGAGTGCAAGAAGGCTTTGCAATGCTTTAGCATTGCAAAGCCTTCTTGCACTCAAGAGATGAAATACACCACCAGCCATGCTATTCTGTAGATTATGAGGCCTAAAACTTGAACCAAGAACATGAACTTTTGATGGCAAAGAAGTAATTACTGAAATAAAAAATAAAATAAAAAACCGCTCGCCCGCATGGAATTTCACAAATAATGGACCGAGAAACAGAAGATCTACTTTGTGTGGCCTAATAAGTGACAGTTACTTTCATGCTCTGAGCATTAATCCTTTAGCTAATGAAAATCATCTGCATCCGCCCGTGTAATATTCAAATTGAGCATTTGAAAAATAAAAAAAAATTCAAAAAATTTAAACAAAACCATATCATGTAAACCCCCTCATTGCGAGCATGTTCCAATGAGTGGTCTCATGTTATGGTTTTATTGACTTTTTTGGAAAAACGTTAAAAAATAATATTCAAAAAATTGAAAAATAACTTGGGTATTGTCTGCATTGGTCAGCGGTTAGACTGAGTCACTGTATCTATGGGGATCCTGAGCATTTGGTTGCAGCTAGCATACATGAGGTGTAGAAAATTGTGAGCTTGAAAGAATTTGGCTGATGATTACAATTTGCTGACTAATTAATTAAATTTCAGCCCTCGGCATTATCAAAAGACGGAAGCACATAAAATTGATGTTTCAATTCATTTTCTGACAGTAAATTAGTATCTGTTCATAATTACATTGTTTTTACATCATAATTGACAGAGAAAAGAACTAGACATATTATTTTCCTGTTAATGTCCACTGTTAATTAACATGTGATAAATTACTTTGCTAAGAGTGAAAGAACCAAGTGTTGTCACTCTGAGAACATATCTTGAATTTGATTGGAAATTTCCATATTGCTTATACCTATACTCCCCACAATTGCATTTCTTTCTGCAAGTGGTTTATATATGAAACATTTCAGTTATGATTGGCTGTGACATACCATACATTATATTTTTGTGTCGCCTGCCCCACGAAGTGGGCAGCGACATATAGGGATTACTTTTGTCGTCTTGCATCGTCGTCCACGTCACACTTTCTCTTATCCGCCACTCCTCTTTAACCTATGAATGGATTTTGATGAAACTTTCAGTGATTCTTTATCACATAATGGCATTGTGCACCTCCTATTTTATTTTTTGATCCGCTGTATTTTTTCCAGAGTTATGCCCCTTTTCCACTTAGAATTCTGTCTGAAATATTAAAATATAGTGCAGGCGACACATGTCTTCCATGGAAGACTCACATCTAAGTGGAACATAAACAACATAAAAAAAAATAATTATAGAAACGCAAAATATGATCAGTTGCTTTGTAGGAATTTTATGCCTCTATGCACTAATAGCTTTAATACCACTTAGGCTCCACAAAGTAGATCTTCTGTTTCACAGGCCATTTTTTGTAAAATTTTATTTTATTTTTAACTCACCTGGCCTAAAAGGCCATTCAAGTGAAAGTTTGTGTGAGTGATGGTCCCAAAGGGCATTTCATTTTTGTTCAACTCAACATGCCCAGCCCCATAGGAAGGGAGTGGGGGAAAATGCTCCAAAATATTTTTAAAATATTCTTCTCAAGAACCAGTGTGTACAATGACTTGATATTTGCTATGGAGCTTCCTTTTCAGGTGTAGAATCAAGTTTGTTCAAACGAACTTCGGGAAGCAATATTTGGCTTTGTAATAGGAGGGGCAAGATTTTTGGCCCCGCCAAAAATTTCTATTTTCTGAACCGATGGTCTGGTATGAACCAAATTTGGTTTGTGGAATTATTGGTTCATAAGTACTTGACCCATGCAAAAAAAAAAATTCCTGTACCCACATGGGAACCCTGGGAGCTAAAAATAAAAATATTTTCAAACGCCCATGTTTCCCAAACCACATGAAACAGATATGTTGTTTTTTGGTATGAAGTATCTTTAGGACCAGTAGGGGAGCGTGGTGGCTCAGTAGGTAGAGGTGCAGGCTGCAAGCCGAGAGGTCCTCGGTTCGAATCCCACCTGCGGCAACCGCGTTGTGTCCTTGGGCAAGACACTTCATCTCCATTGCCCGCGTGGGGGCACGATGACGCCGTGTACTAAGGCGTACTGCACATCGACGGTACGCATGTCTTCAACCAATCTAACCCTGCCTGTGCTACAGTGCGGAGTTACGATATTGGGGAGCTGGCAGCTGCTCGTCGTTGCTCAGTGGTTCTCTCCGGGTACTCCGGCTTCCTCCACCCATAAAACTGTCACGGTCATGATTAGCCATTGTGCATAAATATGTGACCTTAAACATCAATAAATAAATAAATTTAGGACCAGTAGAATTGAATGGTAAAAAAAAATTGCCATCGGTTATGTTAGGATGTTCTGTAATGGGCATCAAAAAAAGGCTGAGTTGGCATATTTTTTTGGGAGGTGGGGGGGGGGGGGGGGTGGTCAGTTACAAGTTTGTTGAAATAAAGCTCATTGGTTCATATTTGGGCTCTCTACAGGAACCCGAAGTTTTAACATAGGGTAATATGGGGAATATTCTTTAAAAATCTTTTTCTTCAGAACCAAAAGTCAGAATCTTTTAATGTTTGGTATACATCATTGTTATGAGGGTCAGATTCAAGATTGTTCAAACCAAGTCCCTAGGTTAATATTTGGGCTTCCTACAGAAGCCCAAATTTTAACTTTGTTCAATATGGAGGATAATTTAAAAAAATCTTCTTCTTCAGATCCACCGGTCAGAATGCTTTGATATTTGGTATGCAACATCTCTAGGGGGGGTCAGATTCAAGTTTGTTCAAATCAGATCCCTAGGTATATATTTGGGCTCGCTATGATAGCCCAAATTTTTACTTAGTGCAATATTAGGAAATTTCTTTAAAAATCTTCTTCCGATCCACCAGTCGGAATGCTTTCATATTTGGTATACAACATCTCTAAGGGGGGCAGATTCCAGGTTGTTCAATTCGAGTGCCTGGGTTAATATTTGGGCTCCATATGGGAAATTAAAATTTAACTTAGTACAATATGAGGGAATTTTTTCAAAAATCTTCTTCTTCAGATCCACTTGTCAGAATGCTTTCATATTTGGTATACATCATCTCTCGGGGGGGGGGGGGGGGGGGGGGGGGGGGGGGGGGGGGTGGGGGTCGGGTCAGATTCAAGTTTGTTCAAATCGGATCCATAGGTTAATTTTTGGGCTCGCTATGGTAGCCCAAATTTGAACTTAGTGCAATTCGAAGAAATTTCTTTACAATTTCTCTTCTTGAGATCCAACAGTCAGAATACTTTAATATTTGGTACACAACATCTCTAGGGAAGTCAGATTCAACTGTGTTCAAATCAAGAGCCTGGGTTAATATTTGGCTCTCTATGGGAGCCGGAATTGGCCATTTTGCTGAAGAATTAAAAATTTTGTATTCAGTACCCTCAAGAGGTGTGTAACTAAGATTAATCCACATAGGTTGTATCAAGGGGCTTCATAGGGGAGCTCTACATTTTACTTGCTTAATGCAGACTCATTCTTGTTCTCTGTTTAAATTGTGTTCTAATTC
Organism: Pictodentalium vernedei; assembly: GCA_031216915.1. Classification (NCBI taxonomy): domain Eukaryota; kingdom Metazoa; phylum Mollusca; class Scaphopoda; order Dentaliida; family Dentaliidae; genus Pictodentalium; species Pictodentalium vernedei. The sequence goes on from CM062295.1 coordinate 731,207,526, forward strand.
CAGGTGAGTGATTACAGGCTCTTTAGAGCCTCTAGTTTATTTTTTGTAATTATTTCTTTGCCATCAAAAGTTCACATTCTTGGTTTGTTTTATGTTTTAGGCCGCATAATCAACAGAATAGCATGGATTGTGATGTATTTCACACCTTGAGTGCAAGAAGACTTTGCAATGCTAAAGCATTGCAAAGCCATGTTGCACTCAAAGGACAATTTATCAATTTTATTAACTTGTGTAAAATATCAGACATGAACCATTTAATTTTTATTTTTTCAAGTTTGTATTGCTTATAAAAAGAGAGCTTGCGGCTGCCAAAAGGACAATGTGGGAGGGTCTGAGAAAACTTTTTTGGGCTTTATCACATCTTTGCGTTAACTTACTTGATCTGAGAAATGTATAGTCCTGGTCTTTTCGTCCAGGCAATTGCCCTTGTGAAAGCAAAACAATGTGCTATGGGTAATTTCTTTCATCAAGCACTTATAATTGCTAGCCTCGACCAGCTGAACACAATAGGTAAGCCGATTGTGTAGACCATGAAACCTGCCATTGCAAGAAATGCAGCATTCGCAAACTTGAAATGGTCTAAGCAATGTCTCTATTTATGTACTGAGTTTAATGACACTTTCAACAAGAAATATCAACACCTTTTAGTATGATGTGTGCACTGTTTTAGTTCTGACTTCAACAGATATTTATATTTACATCTATTGTTTATCTTTGAAGATTGCCAATGATGAGAAACTCATTCAGCAGTTGCGAAGTGATCAGGAGATTTCACTTCAAGAGGTAAGTAAATTTTTTATATTTTGTTTTAAATATCTCAACATTGTTGTTTAGTTTGGTCCTTTTTTGAGAAATATATTTAGTGGCACAGCATTTAGCTTAGTTGTTAAGTCGTTTTAGTAACTGGTTGAGTGTTAAATTATTTTTCAAAGGTGATTTGAAACATGGGTATTTTTTTTCAAACATACCAAGCTACCAGAAGAGTAGCCTTAGTTTAGCAAGATTTAGTTCATAAATAATTGTTTTGTCCTTTGGATTGTGCCACACTCTCCAATAAATTGTAACCAAACAATTTTGTACAAAACAACAAACTGCATACAGTTTAAAGCCACTAAAGTGACTTCTAGCATTTTTCAGTAGAGCCATGATAGTGGCTTCTGGCACTCAACAAGTTAATTTAAGAATTCACTGTCATCCAAAGACATGCATCTTATGGTTTCATGGGTTTACTTTATAATTGATTTAATACATACAGCCTTTGTTTATTGATTGCTGTGGTGGCAGGATATAGTTTACATTATGGTTGAAGTCAAGCTGTCAGGCTACCAGTCGTATTGTGCTTGGAATTCTATACTGTTAAGGGGCTGTTTGTTTACCCACTTTTTGTGGAACTGTTAACAATTTGTGTAACTACCCAACGATATCACAAAACTATTGTTGTGGTGAGTTTTCATTCTGATTGTAAAGTCATCAAAATGTCGATCAAGTCTCAACTGAACAACAATTCTAGCTTTGATTCACAGAAAATGAATCTTGAATTTTTCAGATTCAATCGTCCCATACAGGGCTCAAAATAAGCGGTGTCGCGTCGCTTTTTGCTCTGCAAAACTTGCAAAAAGCTATACAATGTTCAATTATGTATAGCATTTTGCGATACAAGATAATCAACTGCAGCCTATTAGGCTGCAGTTGATTATCTTGCATCGCAAAATGTAAATGAAAATTTGCAAACAAATTTGAAAACTAGTTCACTGATGCTTTACTTCTGATTGTGAAACATTCCAGGCATAACTCAGATTAACTCTCCATCAAGTATCATTAGCAACTTCATATGTAAGATGAATTCTATTGGTTTAAATTCTTCCTGTTTTTACAACATTTTGCATAAAATGTCCATTAAAAATAACTTCAAGCCCATCTGATTAAAAATCCCAACTTCCATTTTGAGAACTCTGTTAAACAACCATGACGTCATTTGAAAATATCCAAGTCCATGCAACCCTTAAAGGCAGTTCAGTTAAAAAAAACATAGTAAGTGTTTCATGTGTTGCAGATCATTTGGAAATGCCCAGAAATGGATGGAAACTATTCTATCTACTTAGAAGAATTCAGTACAAAACAGCATAACATAACTCCAGTATACAAAAATAGCTATGCAATTTTTACAAAATGCTATTCTTTTTTTGGAAATGTGTAGCATTTTGCTACGCGTAGAAAAAAAGTTATTTTGAGCACTGGTCCCATATGTACTTGTTGGCCAGAAAAGTGAATCATAGGTTCGATTTTCAACCAACTAAAATGTTCCTGATGAGTGAATTCTAAACATAGGCAATGGACTATTTCCAGACTAGACTGGTTCCAGGCCATAAGGCCTAAACAAAATTAAAATTCTGTTTCTCAGTCCCTCCCCATGGTCCTTTTGGCTGCCGTATGCTCTCTTTTTATGACCAATGTAAACTTAAAAATATAATAATTAAATTAAATGGTTTATGTCTGATATTTTACCAAAGTTAAAAAAAATTGATAAATTTGTACCTTGAGTGTAAGATTAGCATTGCAAAGCCTTCTTGCTCTCAAGGGACGAAATGCACCACCACCCATGCTTTTCTGTAGATTATGAGGGCTAAAAACAACCCAAAACATGAACTTTTGATGGCAAAGAAATATTGGCAGAAATAAAAAAAAAAATAAAAAACCACTCGTCCTCATGCAGTTTTACAAATAATGGCCTGAGAAACAGAAGATCTACTTTGTGGGGCCTAACAGCATGAAATTTCTTAAAGAATTATAACGATGGCCTGAGATCTTGGTTTGAAGTCTGTGACTTTACTAATGACATGCTGTTTTGTGACATTCTGTTCAGAAATGACTGTGATGCCTTTCTATGTGTCATATAACACAAGACAAGAGTGACTCACTTGAATTGATATCTCAATAGAACAAACCTGTCGATTGAATACAACATTTAGCCCCCAAACCAACTTTCGTGTGCATTGGTTTGATATTCAGCATACAGTCTCCTTTGTTTGGTTGAGGACATTTTCTCTTGCAGTGTATGAGTTTGTTCCTGGGTGGGCAAAACTCATAGCCTAACCCCCATGTTTCAATTTTGGGGAACGGATTAGCTTATTTGATTCAGATTTGTAATGCAGTAGTGTTGGCTGATGTGTGATAATTTGCTATGCAGTATTATTGGCTGATGAACTGAAATACAATGTGGATGGTATTTATATTCGAAAAAGGTGGATAAATATTATGAACAGAAGAAATAAAACGTAACAGTGAAAGCCTCTGCCCCTCAGTGATTTGAAAAATGAAATGCCAGAGAACTAGATGTATTTTTAGCTCACCTGACTGAAAGTCAGTGGGAGCTATTGCCATCACTTGGCATTTGTCATCCATTAACTTTTAAAACGTGTCTTCTTCAAAATCACTGAGTCAAATTCAAACATATATTGCACAAACCATCTTTGGAGTATACCCTTTCTACTTGGTTCAAATGAAGCTGCTGCCATCTTCAGGCTGGGGTTAATGTCCCAAAAGACCAACAATTCTTTAAAATCTTCTCATGAACCACCAGAGATAATGCTTTGATATTTGGTATGAATCTTCCTTTGGTGGTGAAGATTAAAGTTTGTTCAAGGCAAGTTTGTAAGTCAATATTTGGTCTCTCTGTGGAAGCATGCCCATTTTGGACTCCACCCAAAATTTCCTTTTCAAGAACCGATGGGCTGATTTGAACCAAATTTGGCATTTTGCAGATCAATATTTTGGCTCTCTATGGGGGCATGTCCATTTTGGATTCCAAACCAAATTTCTGTGACCAGAACTGATGGGCTGATTTGAACCAAATTTTGCATGTAGTATAATTGAGTCATGTAGTTAATTGATGCTTTGTTTTTGCCTGAGAAGCTTTCCTCAGACTAGCAGAAACGAATGGCCAAAAACGTTGCTTTTGGTTGTATCATGGCAAATCAAAATATTACTCTTGCTTTCCATCACTTACTAACTCGCTCATTTCTTTTGACAACTTGAGCCAGGTGAACGTTTTAGTCTCACTTTAGCCTCTGATTGTCGCATTGCTTTCATATTCTGTATATTGAAAAAACATGCATGGAACTTGTGCATATCATTAGACTGTGTCACTACATGCCCTATTCTCCACTTTTGGCAACCTGGGTCATTGAATAGAAACACAGAATGTTACGATGTGTGAATTTATTTGTCCATGCGGGCCAAGTGCCAGCATTAGTGCTGGAAATAAACAAAATTGACAGGTGTAGTTTTAAGCTCCTACGAAATCAGAGACGAGAGTAAATTGCACCCGTAAAATGTTAGTATATGAATTTTCGAGGGAATACTTCACCAAACACCATGAACCTTAACCCTTTGAACCAAAGCGTCTGTTTTTTCCAGCCAGGAACATGATACGTCATTAAATAGAATGGCTGTTCAGTAAATGTGTGGGTAGACCAATCAGTATTTTCAACGTTGAAAATATTGATTGGTCTATCCCAAATAATGAATATGGTCTCGTCTAATTGCTGCCATTGAACTGGCATGGCAGATACCACTACTGTTCAATGGGTTAAATGTATAAGGAATCGCAGAATTATGACAGTAACTTGCCACTGGCCACAGTGTGCTGCCTTCTCAAAACAAATCACATTTGTATGCCCTCACAGTATATTGGTGCTCCACAATATTTTTCAACGAGTGCATTTTTTAGCTCCCGTAAAACAGAAATCACAGGTGCTGATGAGAGCAGTTGCACTCGCACCCAGCTCATTTCCAGGACTGCAGCATGGAAGAATAGAACAAGCCTCAAGTTATATCCTTCCATGATGGCATGAGCGCCGTATTGACAAATGCATTCACACATCAAGGCATTCTGTGTTTATTATATGCTATTATGACACAGAATTCATTAATTTGAAAATTCGAATATCACACACAGAAAATTTCAAACCTTTAAAACTCTTTATTTATCGATCGAAGCATTCATTTTATATGTTGTCACCACAGCTTCTGAAATAATCTGGGTCTGAATGCAATGTTTCGATTGACCAATTACGAAAATGGGCAGACTTTAGTTCTTTTGATGAATCCATGATGTCCTGTGGAAAAATAGTTTGATATTTGGAAATCTGAATGCTAAGTTTATCTCTAGAATACAGGAAAGTGACATAATCCCTGTTAATTGAATACTCCTTTTAATTGAATAATGTTCATTGGCAAATTGGCTATTCAATTAACAGGGTTCCACTATATTGCTATTTTCTGCCAGTGATGAACCCTTGTGATCTGTTATTATTGAACAAAAAGAGTTATTTTACTTTGACGGTACCTGCAAGTCTTGCAGTGGTCATCTGACTAATTCGATATTTTGTCCTGTGACAAACAATTACCAGAACCTATGCATGCCTCTGAAGATTTTTGAACTGCATCTAGTTATATTTTTTTGTTTCATCCTATGATGATGACTTCTTGAGTTTATGTCAGCTGTATTTTTCTTGAAAATGAGCTCTAAAGATCTTGAAAAATGTTATTGCTATGTTTGTCTGAAAAGACTCCATTAGATAACCACTCTTGATGAAACCATTCTCCAACTGTTATCTGGAGTGTTTTAAATAAGGAGGTTGTGAAGAAATTATTTTTCATTTGGTACTGCAGGATATAACTTCAAAGGAAAACTAAGATGTATATACGAAAGCATCTGTACATTTGTAAATACAGTGAGTAGAAACATGTTTTTCAAAGCTTAATGAATGGCATCACTGGCATGTTTTGTTTTTTTTTATTTGTGAGCCCACAAGGCAAGATTGTGTTGTTGAATACATTGTATATACAAACCTTAAACAAGGGATTCCAGTTGTTATATGTTGTCTGTTCACATCAGTTTCAAGTAATTGACAATCACATTTAAACTATTTTGTGTGATATTTGCAAGAAATATCTTCTTGTTGTTATTACATCCTTGGTGACATGTTCATCTGACATTATATCCTGGAAAATTCTCAGAACTTTCCAAAAAGCATTGTCTGAGACTTATCAATAAAGATAAAACAGAAAAATTGTTGCAACTATTCTTGAACATTTTTATGCCTATGGTTGATTCACATAAGGTTTTTAGAAAATCATGGAGCCCACTTAGTGGAATATCTCTTAACTGGTAGAGTGCTGGAAGCCCATATTTGGGCTTTACTCTGAGGTGAAGGTACTGCAACTTGAAGGCTTCATACTCAGTCGATGTGCTTTGTATTATCTTTTAAATGATATTATTTAGTCTGTAAGGATTTGTCTTGTTATAATTTATGGGAGAGTGCCTACAGGCACTCTCCCATAAATTGTAACAAGGCAAAGACATGTGAACAAATTTTGATGACCAAAAATAATTTAGCACTCTACCAGTTAATTGAATAACCCTATTAACTGAATACAATTTTTCCAACACAAAACCATTTGCCATACCTTCAGGGCAAATTTGACTTGTTATTTGCATACAGGTATAAATTATAGAGTAAAATTCTGTTAATTGAATAAAACAGAGAAACCCATTAACTAGACCTTCACTACAAATTTGACCTGATAATTGCATATGGATTATTGAGCAAATTTCTGTTAATTTGATAAAAATAGTTTGTCAAGAAATTACCTTGCTAATCACTAAATTCTCTTTGTTTATAAATCGATTTGGCCTCAGTACATCCAGTGAAGGCATTTAATCTTTTCTATCGTGTTTTGACAGAGCTCTCAGAGCTCCGTCAAAACAAGATATAATAGAATAAATGCTTAGGTTATCAGTGGAATACAGGAAAGTGACCATATCTACAGTTAAAACCAGAAGTCCTGTCACGAATAGTGCGCTTATCTAGGCTTAATTGCGCGTTGGAATTGCGCGCAATTGCCATATCGAATGGCATCCAAAGCACGGCAGGTTCTCTTGGTTACTCATAGCTAACACATGCAATGTTTCTGCCAATGGACCTCCGGGTTATCCGGAGGTCCATTGGCTGAAACATTGCTTGTGCACAGGCCATATGTACATAATTTGATAGCTTTACTTGGGCTATAACGCGTACATTATCGCGCATATCAACGTGCTATTTGTGCGCATTTCATGACAGGACTTCTAGTTTTAACTGTATAACCTTTCACCCAACGATTCGGCCGCATCCGCCCGCATAATATTCAAATTCAGTAGTTGAATAAATATTATTTTTTCAAAAAATGTCGACAAAACCATATCATGTGACCCCCTGTTGGAACGAGCTCGTCGAGCTCGTTCCAACGAGGGGTCACATGATATGGTTTTGTTGACATTTTTTGAAAAATTTGAAAAAATGATATTTAAAATAATAAATTTTGATATCGTCTGCGTTGGGTAAAGGGTTAATTGAATACTCCTGTGAATTGACTAATTCTCACTGGCAAAGTGTCTAGTTAATTGACAGGGTTGCACTGTATTATGTCAGGAATTTTAATGATAGATTTCATATCCTATTTACTGTTGATCTGTTGAGATTTGATTTTACAGATAACAAGACATATTTGGGATGGGGGAGGTTCAGACATCTTTCTCTTTTTACCCACCAGCCAACAACTAAAACACTAGTTTGGCTACCATCCTCTAACTTCACACAATTATAAAGGACAATGTGAGGATTGGTCACACACCATTCAGCTGGGTGTGTAACTTCAAGGTCAAGATCACATTTTAAGGTCATCTTTGAGAACTGACGATGTGCATATCAGCCATTACTCAGATCAAATCAAACTACAAGTACAAAACTTAAAACAAATATTAAAGTCAGTAACAAGGTGAGCATAATAGTTGCTTGCTTCAAGGTCAAGGTCATACTTGAGTGTAATATGTTGAAGGCTCCAGGTCCTGTCTCAGCCATGAATCAAACTTCGATTATCAAACACATTACAAATTTTTAGGACAGTCAGAAGATGTGTCACATACAATAATTGCTTATACATCTTTGAGTGGTGTTTGTTGCAGGTCACAAGTCATGCCTCAGTCATTACTCATTGTGGCGACAATCATCAAACTTCACACAATCATTGAACTCAGTTCCATTTTTAACTCAACTTTGGCAAAGCCAAATTTGAGCTCATGCCATGGCCAATCGTCAACAATTCAATACGGCTTGGGCTAGATGCTATATTTATGAACCGATCTTTACGAAACTTCTTGGGTACTTCATTAATTAAATTTTTGATGATTATTTTTATAATCAATGTGTGGAATCTAATACTGGGTCTGTGGAAATATTGTTCACCCGTGGAAAGTGACAGTATTGTATTTGTGTTGTCATCATATGGTGACAGATGGTCCTAAACACAAATAAACATAAAATACAAAAATAAAGCTTTTATTCAAATGAATATTCTCTCAAATAAGTTGGATATGCTAATTACTTTTCCTTTTTGTTTTCTTTGAGAGCATGTGGATCTGTGGCATTTTGAATAGTTTTGATTGATACAGGTGGTAGTAGGTAGCATATTACCCAGTGCTTGATGGTGAAGGTTCATAACCCTTGAATTCCCTTTGGGAACCCCTGGAAAGTGAAGCAGTGCATGTTTATTGTGGTAAAAAAAGCTTTGTTTTACTGGGTTTTTTTTTTTACTAAAAACGTATTTCTCGCATGCATAAGGGTGTGCATGTGGGTTCAGGAACCTTGAAAGTCCAAGAATTTTTCTGTTTCAAATTCTAGGACTGGAAAGCAATGGAAAAACAGACGTTTCTTAGGTCAGTCCATGAAAGTTGAAAATTTTAGGGGCACAGTCACACCAGTCAAAGTTCACTGCATGCTATCGTTACGTTTACATATTTAATCAGATACTGCTGTGTTCTGTTAATTGTTTTAAATGGTTTATGATATTCAAAATGCTAGGTAAGTCTTTTTTTTTTTCTTTTTTTTTTATTATATAACTCTTTACCTAATGAATCGGCTGCATCTGGGCACATAATTTACAAATTTATGCAGTTGAAAAAAAATACATTTTCCCAAGAAATACAACAAAACCATCTCATGTGACCCCTCATTGGGACATGCCCATCAAGTTCCAATGAGGTGTCACATGATATGGTTTTGTTTAAATTTTTTGAAACATTTTCAAAACAATAATTAAAATAATAAATTTTGATATCATGTGTGATGGGTGACGTGTTAACAAAACTGTATGGAAAAAAAAATGTGTGTGTGTCAAACATGGTTTGAAAGATGGTCATTGAGTAAACAGTGCATCATGTGTCTAGTTGTTTGATATTGGAAATATTGGGGAATAGGGTACTCATTAATTTCATTCATGTTTCTCAAGAAAAAGTCAACATATATTGACTGTTTTCTCTTGATCTGTATGTTTGACGTCTTTTGACCAGTGGCAATGTAACAACAGTTCAAGCTAAATCTGAAACCAATGATGGATTCAAGCTTTGCATTGCTCCGACCAAATATTCTCTGTCAACTTGAATAAAGCTGTCGCCTAAAAGTCTAGAATTGTGCTATTCCATAATAACCCACATCACTCACCTTTCAACTGAAAAAATTATAAAATATTCAAAAAGAATGTGTATACTACAGATATAAATGTAGGTTCTGGAAACTTGTGATTCAGGCAGGTCCTTGAAATTCCTTGAAAAGTTCTTGAATTTCACAGTCAATTTGAGGTACAAACCCAAAAACCTTTAGCACAGTCTACAGGTCGTATTTATGAAGGGATTTCATTGTAACTGGGTAGGATCACTCCGTATAATGTCTAGATGAGGATGTCCCCCTTTGTCGCGATCGATCAACTATGACAGCTGCAAGAGCCTGAAAACCTTTAGCACAGTCTACAGGTCGTATTTATGAAGGGATTTTTTTGCAACTTCGTAGGATGACTCTATAATGCCTAGATGAGAATATCATTTTTGGGTTGGGTTCAGTCAACCGTGACAGCCACAAGTGGTTGTTCCAAAGTGAGTTTTGAAAGCTTATGACAGATATGTGGAAAAAAATAGACCTGTCTCCAAAAGGTGATTGTTTTTTTCTTGCTTTAAAAAGTGTTTTGAAGGATTTCATGTAATTTAATGCTGGGGGGGGGATACAGGCAAACACCTTTGCCACCCCTCTTTCCCTTGGGTCATTCAGATGAATTTTTTCTGCAGACAATCACTTTAAATCCTTCAAAATGCATTTTAAAATTGAAGACAAAATCACCCATTGACAATGGCACAAATGGAATTTGAACACTGAATGTCCAGGAAAATTTAAAGTTTTAGAATTTCAGGTGCTGGAAAAATGATACATTCTTTCACATTACTGGAAGTATGTGCATTTATATTGTCCGACATGGTCAGCAGTGTAATAAAAAGTAAAATAACTTCTTTTCTCTCTAGTCTTAACTAGACGTAGATGATGAATGTTACCATAAATCTTTCATTAAGCAACTTTCTTGGGTGAGCAATTAATTTGGGGGGGGGGGGCTCTTGTTTTTTATACCTGCCACATTGAAACAAATTATGATTTTCCTGGTCAAATTCCGAATTGTACTGCTTCACAACTACACACATCTACATTCATCAGCAATGAAAACGTGAAAATGAATGTGGTTGTCTCGTTGGAATGGGCAATAGCTGATTTAGTTTTAAAGCTGATTTGAATACCAGGTTAGTGCACTATGCACTATTGGTCCCTTGGTCGGTCTAATTTAGCTCTGATTTTTTGTCTCTTGACATTTCCAGTCTTCCCAAGGCTTGACATGAGGTCATTTAAATTATTAAATTTTCCAAACTAGATCAGTGGACAGAGATCATGTGACGGTGTAGTAGGTATAAAAAAAAAATCACAAAAGACCAGCTTTCATATATGTATCAACATTATTTTTCTTTTATTTTATGTAGTGCATCAATATTTCTAAACAGGTAAAAAAAATCCCTTCTTCAGAACTCTGGAATATATATTATCTTTTTTAGATAAAAGTTAGTAAAATCTTAACTTACACCATCAAGGCTGCCAGTCTAGGATGAGCACAAGTGTGTTAAGTTTTCAACGTGATTTGAGAGTTTGAGAGAATCTGCTACAAAGTTCTTGGGAATTATAACAATGTGTTGAAACCTCAAATATTTGTTGAAGATTTTCAACAATGTGCACTAAATTGTATTTTTTGAATGGTACTTTTCATACACAACCAGGTCTTTAAATTCTCCCCAACTAACGACGGTAAATGCTGTGCCCAAATAAGATAATTGTGCCCAAATTATGGGGAGTTTGAAAGTTTTTCCCAAGTTTTGCAATGTTTCGGCAATATATGATTTGGCCAGGTTTCCCTGATGCTCGCAATATAGCTTAGAGCTTACCTTGGAATCAAACAATGCAACAGATAAACAATTTCTTTTTAAAAACCCACAGAGTTCACCATAGAAAAGCAATCGGCATTGACAGTGTCATATACGACACTGTCGACGCCGATTGCTTTTCTGTGGCGAATTCCATATGATCATGCACGTAAAGCTTGAGATCTATTATATTCATGTTTGTGGCATTTCTCAGTAAACGCCATGCGTATTTACATTCAAATAGACCTTTGGCTCGACACTAAGAAACTAAGAAGCCCTCTCGAGTTAGTCGAATAAACTTACGTTAAAGGCTGGTGAGAAGGAACCAGTGATAATGGGGAAGACCTATAACAAGGGGTTGTAAACTAGCATTTTAAGACGGGAGATCTAAAACAGATGCCAAGAAGAAGAAAATACTGACGCTTTTTCTCCAAGCATGCAGGCCACATCCATATTTGCCATTGTGCTCAAATTAGACTGATCTAAAGGTCTGTACACAGCTCATTTCACTCTAACCACAAATATACACTAGATGGTACCATTTGGGTGCAAAGCACACTATAGTATATCCCCGCATTTGTATTCTTGATTATTGGTTGGGAGAGGTAGTACCTTTGTGAGGGGACCCAACCTCCCACACTTGTCCTCACCTGAGGGTTCAACCGACATCAGCCAAGAGACCATCACGACGCAACTGGTGACATCTGCCGAGTACCTGAAACCGTTCCTCCTTCAACACGCCTAGACATGTGATAATGAATTATCTACAGTCACTGAGGGTCGAAAGGGGCCTCCCTCATACCGTCCATGCGCGTCTCCGGCGCGCGAAACCATTCCATTTGATTATTGGTTAATGCTTGATACAGACAGAAATGAAGAGTTATTATATAAAATTTGAAAACTTTATATACATCTACAGACCCTACCTGAACATATGAACACACTTTCAGTGTTTTGAATTACCCCCCCCCCCCCCCCCCCCCCCCCCCCCCCCCCCCCCCCCCCCAGGAGCCTTTTGCAGGAAACTGATTCTCAAATGACAAATGTGTTGCTATGGGTGCCACATGGTACTGAATCAAAAATCTCAAACCTGTATGCACATCTAGAGACCCTACCTGAACATATGAACACACTTTCAGCATTTCGAATTAAAACCCATAGGAGCATTTTGCTAGAAACTGATTCTCTATCAACAAAAGTGGCGCTACGAGTGCCACACTGGGCTGATTCAAAATTCTGAAACCTTTATGCACATCTAGAGACCCCAAAGGAATATATGAAGACACTTCCAACATTTTGAATTTTAACACCTAGGAGCTTTTTCTGAGAAACCAATTCTCCAACTACAAAAGTGGCACTACGGGCACCACTTGGGTCCGAATTAAAAATTCCAAACCTTTATGCACATCTAGTCATCCCACTGGAACGTATGAACACACTTTAAATATTTCGAATTAAAATTCCTGGGAGCTTTTTGCTGCTAACCAATCCTCCAACGACAAAAGTGGTGCTACAGGTGCCCCACGGGGCTGAATCAGGGGTTAAATTAATACGCCACTTTTCTGTAATGCACAAAATAAAGGTAAATCAAAGGTTCCACTCTAGTGTTCACCACCTAAGTTGGCAGCCTTGATCATTTAATCTTATATTTTATATATATAACAAAATTAGTGCCAGCAGTGCATCTAAATGCCAGTAATAAATCAAGGAAGCAATAATTAATAATGTAGTATTTAATATATAATACTTAACATGTAATATTCAGAGTATTTTATACAGAACTTTTTTCACTTATGCAGGAATCTGATTAATTTTTTTTTTTATCATTAATGCAACTTACTGTTAATTCAAAGTTATTGTAATTTAAGGGTTCTTGCAGAGTCTTGAATTCAAGGAGTGGCCATGAATTGGACAAAGGGCTGTTCAAGGGCTTGAAAATGTTCCAGGATGTCTTGAAAAACCCTGATTATTCACAAAATAAAAGCACCGATAAAGTGCATAATAATAACTGGATAGTTTTATATGCCATAGTATGTGAAGGCGAAGTAATAGCTGGGACCCTCAAGTCATTTCAAGGGAAGTAGGAGTAGGGGCCATGACTGGAGGGTCCAAGTTAAGACTTGTGAAAGCAGGGGCCTTAAAAATAATTGAATTTGGTTTTTCTATGGCCTTGAAAAATGCTGAGAAATGGCCTTGAATAGCCTTGAATTTTATCAGTCCTTGCCTGCAGGAACCTTGAATTTGATCACAACTCTTATTGTTTTTGTTGTTAATGAAAGGAAGTGAATCAACGTTTGTTTACTGTGATAGACTAGTTCTGCTGTACTGGCATATTTGGACCTGGTTACCAAACTGATGAACAAGACCTCCAAAGTAGTGGACATTACTGTAAATGATTGACTACATCATTTTATACTTGAGTTAGCATTGTGGTATAGTCATTAGTTAAATTGAACATAGCATCTGTGTACACTTATATGTGTCCAATAAAAGTCCATAGAAATGCATTTCATTTAATTCAGATAACGTGTAGCAATGAAATAACTGCAAAAAAAGCTGATGAAGCAAGCATCAGTAAACAAATGTTTACCAATATGAAAAGCCCAGGAACCTTTTGAGGTTGATGCTTAGTCGGTTGATCATCTGTTTCAAATATTGAGAACTAATAGTCCTGCCATAAAAAGATGTTTTTTGTGGTTCTTGCGTATGGTAAAAATGTATTATTGATGGCTGCTATGTATTGTATGGATTGTTATATATTCAAGACCAAGCCTGGAAATAAGCAATCTGTTATTTGCAGAATCAGGTTTCCAGAGAGTGAATTTGCTGATGCCAGGCCATACTTTGGGCGAGAATTTATCCTCTGGGCACCTCTTTCTGTTTAGGTCTGAGACCTTGATTCAGATTGAGGTTCACAGAGGGTAATGATCAAACAGTTAACTAGATCCGCTGACATAATTGGCCGATTATAAGGTATCGGAATCGAATTGGCACTACCAGAAAAATATCGTTTCTCACCGATTGTCATTTTTTTTTTCGAACACAAGTCACAAATCACGGACGGCAATTTTGCAAAGTGCCTGCTGATAGCAAGAAATCAGCAGAGTACTATTATACTACCAACTGACGGCTCCGATAGATTTACTACCAACTGTTTCGATGGATTTATCAAATTAACGAAATGCTGGTCTATTGGAATCACGTCCAGAGCTGGCTACAATTTACGTCACGCATGTTTTGTGAAATGGCACAGCCATGTGATGAAAAAAGGAAACGACATTGACACCAACCAATAACTCTATCCTGGCAAATGTCCAGATAAAGTGACACCTAGTCATTATAACTCTATTATTAAACTACACTAATACTCTATCAGAGATAATAAAAGAAGCATCGACTGGAGAAAATCAAAATATCAAATTACCAATATCAGAATTTTCAATGGAGAATTGAAAAAAAGAAAGCAGACTTAACGCATCCATCATAGTAAGCTCCGCCCACCAAATGAGTGACACCACGTCATCATAATGATCAGTTAAATCAACTTAAATGTTTTTATTACCCCTGGTCTTTGTCACAGGTATTCATTCCCCCATAATACGTATATATACCATTATGGGGAGGGGGGGGGGGAGGGCGTTGGCATCGATTCAAAAATGTTATCAGATATCCTTTTTCTTTCGATTCCTCAGCTTGTGTCGAGGATACTAGGGTTCACTGGGAATTCCTCACTGACGTAATCAATTTTGTGTCACACGATGCAAACACTTCCAAGCTTGGAATTTTTAGTGTCAGTAAATTCCACATCGATCAGCTGCATCGATAATTAAATTACTGTATTTAAAAAGGCAATAATTAACATGGATTATCAACAATTTGTTCACAGTAGCTCAATCCAGTACAGAGTTTAGGTATGACAACGTCCATTTCATGAGATAATATGTGAGGGTAAAGTCAAAGTTACTGCCTATTTTCGTGATATGAACCATGAATACGAAGGATTATTTATTTATATTTATTTATTGGGGTTTAAAGTCTCATACTTATGCGCAGTGGCTAATCGTGACAGTTATACAGATGGAGGAAGCCGGAGTACCCGGAGAGAACCACCTAGCAGCGATGAGCAACTGTCAGCTCCTCAATATTCTAACTCTGTTCAAGCTCCGCTCAAGCAGGGTCACAGTGGTTGGAGACGAGCACCATCAAAGTGCAGTACGCCTTAGTACACAGCATCATCGTGCCCCCATGCAGGCAATCGGGATAAAGTGCATTGCCCAAGGACACAATGCAGGTCATAATACAAAGGATAAAAGGTACCGTGAAATGTTACGTACCTCTCGTGGACCAATATCATCATTCAGTGGCATGATGTACATGGCTAAAAAATAGTCGACTATGAAAAATAATAGTCGACTATAGCACCTTCTGACGGTAAGTAAACTCAATCGAATAGTCGTGGCAGCCCTAACCATGGGTACTCAATCGGTATCGGAATCGGACGATTATGACTGAATAATCGGTAATCAGTTCATGGGCCTATAATATAATCGGTTGATCACTAACAGAGGGCAAATTTAATAATGCTACACAGATTCCATCTTTCAACCATGTGACAAATACTTCACACGTACCCCATGGAAATCCGCTAGCCTGTCTTGTACATGGGTTCAGATTGATGTCCGTGCATTGCATCATGACGAGAAGTATAATTCTGGTTTTCTGTAGTTTGGCTGCTAGTAAGCTGATTGGTCTCAGTTTCCCAGGTGACATATGCAGGTTCAGTAGTAATGTGGTTTGGTGATAGTGAATCCATGATTTTGTCCCAGTTACATTGAGGTATGTTGAGGCAATGAATGAGAGGATGAGTACTTCTGTGAACATAGAGTGCTTCCAGAATAGTGTGGAAAACACCCTCCCCCCCCCCCCCCCCCCTTTCTCTCCCCTCTGACTGGATTTAAAAATGAGGTTGGACAGTTTAATGTTGAAAAGCCACTCTGACTGTTTTGGCAAGTACTAGTATAGCAGGTGTAATCTCCCTGATGAATGTCGATGATCTTCTGTTTTGTTGATTGGTGGTATAGTGTGGAAAAACACACACTGACCACACAACGTAGTTCTCCAGAGTAACAAACCCACCAATCAGAAACAATATATGCTCTACAACCTACACATGGTAGTTGATGATATAACTAGTATGCAATTTATACTCATTATACATCATACCATCCAACTCGGTGATTGTGAGAATACTTTTTTGCGTTTGTAGATTTTAGCTCAAAGTAAGAAATGCTAATCAGTTCCAGCTATTGCATCACAGCTTGCAATTTTTGCTTTTCAGTTTGCGATGTGAAACCAAACAAATCGTGGCCTGTTACTTCAAACAAATTTATATGCCAAACAATACTTTGAAAAAAAACCAAACATGAAACCATTTGCACTTGCCCGATCTTGGGATACAGATGCGACTGAAATGAGGGCTTTCATAGCAGATGAAACAGTTGCCACAGTGATGAAAACGTGCGCACTTGTTTGCTTGACAAACAATAAGTAGTAAATTTTACCTCGGTTCACAACTTGTGAACCGAGGTACAATTGACTACTTATTGTAAAGGGGGTATTGTCATTGGGACGTTTCGGCCTTTGGACGTTTCAGCCTCGAGACTGTCCTTGAATATCCTTGAATTTTCTTCAAATAGGTCCTTGAAAGTCCTTGAATTTTGTTTTCAATATTCTGGGGGAACCCTGAATTGATATTTTGGGGAAAATTGTTGGCTTGAATTAGCAATACAAATTTGGAACCTATGAATTTTAAACATTCAGAGAAAAAGTCTGAATGTTTTAAAAGTTCACATGCTCATGTATAAGTGTTAATTTATGATTCAGTATCACTATTTCTGCTTATGATAATATATAAATCCCAAACCTTGTTTTTTGTTTTTACTAACAGTTAGGCCTAAAAAGTTAAAAATCTGTTTCTCAGGCCCTTCCGAATGATCCTTTTTGTTGTTTAATGCTCTCTTTTTATAACCAATGCAAACTTAAAAAAATAAAAATAAAATGGTTTATGTCTGATATTGTACCCAAGTTAATGTAATTGATAATTTTGTCCCTGGAGTGTAACAAGGCTTTGCAATGCTTTAGTATTGCAAAGCCTTCTTGCCCTCAAGGATCAAAATACACCACCGCTCATGCTAGTCTGTAGATTATGAGGCCTAAAACATAAATCAAACCAAGAAGATGAACTTTTGATGGCAAAGAAATAATTACAAATAAAGAAAATGAAATAAAAAACTGCCCACATCCAATTTTACAAAAAGTGGCCTGAGAAACAGAAGATCTACTTTGTGGGGCTTTAACAGGCCAGAACTCAGTTATTTAATTTTGATGCTTTTTATGTATTTTAACTGTTTCTTGTTGGAGTTTCGTGAGTTTTTTCTCTGTATATTGTCCCCATCAGAAACCTGGGAACTGGAGTAAATTTTGTTTGCTCTGGTAGGGAGATTCTACTTTGTTGGCATAATTGATGACCAATGCCAAATAGTTGATGATTGTCTGAAGTGGGTAGCATAATTATAACGAACTGGCTAATCCAGGGATTCTTTTAGGTGTTTTCAGGGACTCAATATTGGACCCTTCACCAATGGCATCCAGGCAAGATATATCCCAATCTCAGTCCCTACTCAGATAAAAATTTAAGTTACCTTTGAGATCCGGAACTGGGCAGAAAAAGAACAGTTTAATGGAGACCAGCCCTCTGTGGGAAACCCCTGGAACTGGAGTAGTGCTGCTGTAAACAAGTTCTTCCTTTCTGGTTAAATAAGATCTGGAACCAATGTCTGAGGTGAAAGCCCCTAAAGTTGGCAGTATAGATATTATAATTAGTACTGAAATGGTTAACCGGATAACCGGTTTGAAACCAATTACCTACCTAACCAATTAGAAAAACCTTCAACCGGTTATCCAAAATATCGATAGTGATCATCGTTCCATGCTTAAAACATAGTAAATCTGCCGCTTCTCATATGTGATAGATTACACCTTGAAGCCGCGTTGTATATATTGAGAAATAACCAACTTTGGCATTCAAGACTTCTCTAATGAATGATGATTTCCGTGAGTGCTGAGTATTCGCATAAACTATTCCGTAGTATGTATACAAATGAAAGTTTGTTGAGTACTCAACAACGTTCGTTTCTATACATGCTACAGAATAGTTTCTGAGAATACTGCTTTCCAATTCCTATAGTTTTGATCCCATATTCTGTGCAGTAAAGGCCACAGATAACCGGATATTATCCGGTTATAGATCTCGGTTAGTCTGTTTCGAAAATGAGCCAACCGTTTCAGCTCTAATTATAATGATTGGCTAAACTAGACTTATACCTGCGTTGGGGTCGTGATATAGCCAAACATGCTGAAATTGACCTTACCCTCTGTACACTCAAAATATAAAATTTCAATCTGCATATTTTTCCCACAATGCAGCTTGGAATTGAAGCTCAGTGAGCTGTGTCAAACAAGATTGAATTGGTTCAATACTGAATTGTGTTATGGGATAAATTTGTGGTTTGAAATTTTGGTATTTTGACATCACTGTTCAGAATGTTAATAGAGAATACAGAGATTGTATTGAATCTTATTTCATGTGATTGCTATAAAACTTGAATGTGCATGAGGTATCCTCTATCGCTTGTATACTCCAGTAAACAAGTTCTGCTTTAATGGTAAAATTAAATAGGACCGGAACTAATGCCTGGGGTGAAAAACCTCTAAAGGGTGCAGCAGAGGTATAAACCATTGGCTAAACTTGACTTCATCCCTATGTTGCAGTCATGAGACCGCAAAAAATGCTGTAAGTGACCTTAAACACCAATAAATAAACGTCTGTAGTAAAGTTCCCAATTGAGTGCAAAAGTAATATTTATTCTTTGTACTTCTCCGAAATAAATTTCCAATTGGAGTCCTCAGAGTGCAAATTTTCTCAATAGCATGGTCCTGGATTTTTTCCCAAAGAGGGCAGAAGAATACCTGAAATCTTAACTTTTTACTTGTGTTTCAGTTCTGACATAGTCATCTGGATGCCCAAAGTGACATTAAACCTCTATAAATGATCATAACTTGATACCTGATATTGAATTTGTAGGCAAGTTATGATGAATTCAACTGACTTGTTAGTATTTGGTACATGAAAGGATTTCTGTCGTAAGCCATTTCAAATAAGCACTTGATAAGCTATGATTTAGAAGAAAACTTTTTTATTAGTTTTTCAGGAAAAAATATTGGGAACTGTTGTTGTCAGGAACATATGTTGGGTAAAGTATAAGAACTACATTACCATTGTTCCCTGATTGCAAATCATATGTTGTGTATAATTTTCTGGAATTAATAAATGATTAACCCTTTACCTAAGGAATCTGCCACATCCACACGTGTAATTTTCAAATTAATCAGTTGAAGAATATCTGTTTTTAGAAAATTTCAAGAAAAGCATGTCATGTGAACTCTTCATTCCAGTGAGGGGGTCACATGATATGGTTTTCTTGAAATGTTTTGAAAAATAAAATAAAAACATAAAATTTTTATATCCTGTGCATTTGGTAACACTTTAAATGTTTTATAATCATGATGTTCTTTTTAGAAAACAGGTTTTCTCCTATACTTGGAGAAAAATTCAAATAATGAACATATTTTTTCTTGCATTAAAAATGAATTTAGAAAAAATTTAGGCACATAACAAATGAATTTTTCTGAAAATAGGGATCTTGTTCAGTGTTCAAGTAATGCAAGTATATTTGTGACATGACGTTATTACATTTAGGTTATCAGTGTTTTCAGCTCCTGTCTAAATATGAGTTTTTGTTCATAGAGTACTTACCTTTCTCCAACAATTTAAAGTAAAAAAGCTTTTCAGGAAAAAAGTGAAATTTGAAGTCAATGTAAAGAAAATACCCAGACCTTGGATACAAGGGTTGGGATGAAAGTTTATCACAAATAGAACACCTAGGAATCTTTTAACATGTATGTTTTAAAGGTTTTGGTGCTTTAACCCTTAAAGGCCTATTTTGACTTTAACAACATTAGAAGAGGTGCCCCCCCCCCCCCCCCAACATGCCATCATGAGGAAATCCTGCTAACAATAGACAATGACCTTAACAGGCAGCCAAGACTTGACTAGAAATCACTGTTTAGCTACTGGATGTGTACAGGCTGTGGTCAGCTGTGAATTCAAGACAGTTGTCCAGGCATTTAAGGGTTAACCCTTTACCTAACATGAAAAGCAGACGACACTTGCAAAAAAAATTCTTGAACAACTAATTTTTTTCATTTTTTGTCTCAAAAACATAGGTTATGACCCCTCATTGGAACGAGCTCGATGAGCTCGTTCCAATGAGGGGTCATAACCTATGTTTTTGAGACAAAAAATGAAAAAATAATGAAAATTAACTGACGATTTTTGAGAATAGCGCTGGCCGGTTTTGGCCGTTACGTTCGGTAAAGGGTTAATAGACGTACATAAAATACAGGTGCTGAAAAATAAAGGTTTTCCAAAATTCTGCTGCACATGTGTTATTCAACTTACATTCGGCAGTGGTAAATGACAATGTGCTGCAACATTTGAGTCTTAGTTTTTTTAATAAATGCTCCCAAAAGCTGAAACGAAAAACTTCCCCTTGGGGTTGTTTTCCAGTCAAAACAATTGGCCATGTTTCCGGTTTCAAAAATCAAAACATTGAAGGCCAAAACATTGAATTGGGTTTTCGGGGTGATCACGTTTTCTATTTCGGTATCAAGTTTTTATAACACAAGTTGAATCAAATGATGCCATTAACTGGTTGAGTGCTAGAAGCCACTATCAGGACTTTCAAACAAATGAGGGTACCAGAACAAAAGCAAACATTTTCCATGCTCTTGCTTCATATTCAGTCAAACTAAAATAATACTTTGTTGATATAAATTTGTTCTATGACAGATTACTGGAAAGTGCCTGCGCAAATTCATATCACCAAAATAATTTAGCTTTCAACCAGTTAATCATTCCTCCAAACCTTTTATTTTGGTTTCATGTCCCAATTATTTTTTAGCTCACCTGAGAAAACCTCTGGGGGAGCTTTACTAATCACTTTCCGTCCGCCGTACTAATCACTTTCCATCCGTCCGTCCATCGTCTGTCGCCCATCCGGCATTAACTTTGCACTATCGACTTCTCCTCAGAAACTACTGGACCAAATTGAACTAAATCTAGTGTGCATGTTCCTTGTCAATGCAAGTTTGTTCACAAGGAGTTGCCACACCCACAGAGGGCATCACAAGGGGCATAACTTTGATAGCACCCATAAATTGTTTTCCAAAAGTAAAAAAACTTCTCCAGAACCATCAATTAGAATCTTTTGATATTTGGTATACAACATTTCTGGGAGGGTTACATTCAAGTTTGTTCAAATTGAGTCCCTGGGGGCACGGTGGCTCAGAAGGTAGAGGAGCAGGCTGCAAGCCGAGAGGTTCGAATCCCACCTGCGGCAACCGCGTTGTGTCCTTGGGCAAGACACTTCACTCCCATTGTCCATGTGGGGGCACAGTGGCGCTGTGTACTAAGGCGTACTGCACGTCGATGGTGCACTTGTCTTCAACCAATGCTAACCCTGCTTGTGTGGAGCTAGTATGTTGGGGAGCTGACAGTTGCTCGCCATTGCTCGGTGGTTCTCTCCGGGTACTCCGGCTTCCTCCACCCGTAAAACTGTCATGGTCATGATTAGCCATTGTGCAGAAGTATGTGACCTTAACCACCAATAAATAAATAATTGAGTCCCTGGGTTAATATTTTTGCTCCCTACGGGAACACGAAATTTAGCTTAGTGCAATATGAGGAAATTTCTTTAAAAATCTTCTTCAGATCCCCTAGTCAAAATGCTTTCATATTTGGTGTACAACATCTTTGGGCATCAGATTCAAGTTTGTTCAAATCGAGTGCTTGGATTAATATTTGGTACCCCCCCCCCCCCCCCCCCTCCTCCATGGGACCCTGAATTGAATTTTAACTTAGAGCAATATGAAGGAAGTTGTTTAAGAATCATTTCAGATCCACCAGTCAGATTGCTTTCATATTTGGTATACAACATGGGGAAAGGGGAGGGGGGTGATATTCAAGTTTGTTCAAATCAAGTGCCTGGGTTAATATTTGAGCTCCCTATGGTAGCCCAAATTTTAACTTAGCGCAATATGAGGGGATTTCTTTAAAAACCTTCTTCAGATCCACCAGTCAGAATACTTTCATATTAGATATACAACATATCTAGGGGGTGAGATTTAAGTTTGTGTTCAAATTGGGTCCCTAGGTTAATATTTGGGCTTCGTATGGTTGCCCAAATTGTATCTTAGTGCAATATAAGGAAATGTCTTTAAAAATCTTCTTCTTCAGATCCACCATTCAGAATGCTTTCATATTTGATATACAACATCTCTAGGAGGGTCACATTCTAAATTATTAAAAGCAAATCCCTGGGTTCATATTTGGGATTCCTATGTTAGCCCAAATTTTAACTTGGTGCAATATTAAGGAATTTAAAAAATATTCTTCTTCTGATTCACCAGTTAGAATCCTTTCATATTTGGTATACAACATCTCTAGGTGGGTCAGATTCAAGTTTGTTCCAGTTAGGTCCCTGGGTTAATATTTGGGCTCCCTGTGGGAGCCCAAATTTTAACTTAGTGCAATATGAGGAAATTTCTTTAAGTCTTCTTCTCCAGAACCATCTCTTAGAATGTTTTGTTATTTGGTATACAACATCTCTAGGGGAGTCAGATTGAAGTTTATTCAAATTGAGTCCCTTGGTTATTATTTTGGCTTTTTATGGGAGCCTTAATTTTAACTTAGTGCAATATGAGGGAATTTCTTTAAAAATCATCTCCAGATCCACAAGTCAAAATGCTTTTGTATTTGGAATACAGCATCTCTTGGGGGTGAGATTCAAGTCTGTTCAAATCTGGTCCCTGGGTTAATATTTGGGCCCCCTATGATAGCCCGAATTTCAACCCAGTGTAAAATGAGGAAATTTCTTTAAAAATCTTCTCTTTCAGATCCCCCAGTCAGAGTGTTTTCACATTTGGTATGCAGCATGGTGGTGGAATGGAAGGTCTCAAACTCAAGTTTGTTCAAGTTAAGTTCCTAGGTTGAAATTTGTACTCACAAGGTTTTCATTACTGGAAATCGGGGCATTATTTCTGCGGTAGCATCCCAGTACCAGAAAAAAATCATCTGGCATGGACAACAGAGTTATAAATAATTAAATAACTTCATTCCGCTGTAGTGTTGTCTAGATGCTAATTAAATCCTTCTTTAAACAACTATTGTCAGGTGAGCACCTCAGGCCGCATCGGCCTCGTGTTTTGTAAGTTAGCATTGGTAAAATAAAAAAAGGTCAAACAGCAGCCAAAATGACCATGTGGGTGCCCTGAAAAACAGATTTCTTTCTTTTTTAGGTCTCACTAAACCATTTCATGAGAAAAATCACCTCTGGCATCCAAATAAGTGGAACAGTCCTCTATTTAATGGAATAAATGAGAGATTTTTTTACTGGTAGAATACAATCCAATTGACTAAGCGGGGTTTTAAATTTATCATGTAGTCATCATATATCTATAGTCACTGAAAAAGTGATCTTGAACAAATTCCAAGAAGTGGGTAGTTTTGTAGTGCAAGGCTTATATTTCGACGAGAATCCATATAGATTCTCACTGCATCTCTGCTAGGTATCACGTGAAAAGAATTGGGTCAATTGAACCCTTTACCTAACATAATGGCAGCAAATTAACCAATACAAAGCTAATATGACCTGAAATATCCTGACACTTTGTCAGTAAAATTGTTCAAATATGGCTGTCATTGGAACCGACTCAATGAGTCGGTTCCAATGACATTCCATATTTGTAAGGTTTTAATGGTAAATATTGTCTTTTTTTTTTTTAAATATCAGATTTAGTTTATGTTTTAAAAATTAAAAAGCTGTGTTGGATAAAGGGTTAACATGTGTTATCAGTATACAAAAGGGGTTTAACTATGTGTCCTAATGGGATCATGGGACACTCCTCGCATGTATGGATTCTCGCAACCATTTTTGCGAGAATCCAAATGGATTCTCCCAAACTCAGATGAAATATAAGCCCTGGTAGTGACAAGTTTTGTTTTACGGATAGGTAGGAGTCAGTTGGCTAAACTTGACTTGATATATTCGGAACATGAGATAGCCATCAAAAGTGGCCTTGAACACCAATAAACAAAAAGGCTTTCATATCTTGTAGGTAAAAAATCATTTGAGATCCTTAGAACAGATGAAATCTGAACTTCAAGTGTCCAAGAGCAACCATACACAGGACAACAAGAGACATCAACAGGACATAGAACTTATCAAAGAAGATCTTGAATTAACTAAAAATGACCTTTCAGATAGTCAGCAACAGTGTGTTGAATTAAAAGGGACAATATCTGGGTTAAAAGATGAGCTAGACAGATCAAGGAGGAATCTTGATAACACCAACAAACAGGTGAGTTACGTTGAATTCCACCCTCTGAAAAACTTTGAATTTTGTGGGGAAAGGGATAGTCATTGACAGAATTTGAAGGTGCAAGAATAGGAAGTATCATTCCTCACAAGGGTTTAATCCTTGGAATTGTAATTTTCTGGTTCTCATATTTGAAAATCATTCACGATACTGGGAATTTACCGGTTCTCGTTTGTGAATATCTGTCCTGATACCCTGGAAGTTCATAGGACAGAACTGGGAATCTGCAATCTTTGATTTCCGATTCTAGTCTATGATTTTTCTTGCCATTAGCACTGATTTTCAGAATTGGTTACCATGAAATTCTCGTTCGTGGATTAGACCATGGCTCCAACGGCAATGCTGGTCTCTGAAGAAGTTGATATTTGCCATAGCCTTATAATCTACAATACTCAATCATTGATACTATGTTCTATGGATTTCCTGGGTATCGTGTTTGACTGAGCTGCAGAGCTGTGAAATTCCCATTCCCATATTAAACCTTATTCCTCACTCGACATGTGCAGATTCAGGCCTTTAGATTGGTCTAATTTGGGGACATCGCTGGTTTGCCAAGTTAAAGTTTAGCCCCATTGAAGAAATTTTTATGTAGTATTGACTCCCTGAAATGCTGTTTTTGTGGCTTTTATATGCTCATTTGAAAAAAAAACTGTCGTAATATGTAAATGGGTTGCTCGTCTGTTCATCCTGAGTATTTCTCAGCCATATATTGTCCAATCTCTTTCAACCTTGGCACAGAAGTTAACCACCATGAGAACTGTGCAAGTGTGATTTTAACCCTTTACCCAACGTAACGGCCAAAACCGGCCAGCGCTCTTCTCAAAAATCGCCAATTTTCATTATTTTTTTCATTTTTTGTCTCAAAAACATAGGTTATGACCCCTCATTGGAACGAGCTCGCCGAGCTCGTTCCAATGAGGGGTCATAACCTATGTTTTTGATAATAAGTTATTCAAGAATTCTTTTGGCAAGTGTCGTCTGCTTTTCATGTTAGGTAAAGGGTTAAGTTTGATTGGATTTGTAGATCAGCACCAAACTTTGTTTGTGTCTCTGTCATACTAAAATACAGGTTAATTTCGAATTGGGGTTTGGTACGATGTTATTGGTTGGAAGAAAATGAAAGTTATGTACAATTCGAAAAAGCCTACCAGGCATATTATGCAACACTAGCAGGGCCCGATCAGGACTATTTAAAATACGCTCTAGCCTCGGAGCCTATTTTTTCAATTCATGCGCCAGATTTCAATTTACGGAGTCACACTGCTGTTTGTAACACACACTAAGTATGTAATAGCTCTCATCATTTTCATTTAGTACACTATAGCAAACATTAATCTTCACTGTGGTTTCTGATCAAGTCTTGATCAGAAACCATAGTGAAGATTAATGCTTGGTAATTAAGACATTAAGACTTGAAGTATTAACTTAAGCACTCTACAACAATGATAAATGATAATCATATATATAATACATGTAAGAGTGTCTCTCTCGATTATCCATCGAAAGAATATCAAAATATGATCTGAGAAGTTACGCACCAACTGAGAAGCCTATTTCTGAGATTTAAGAGCCAGGTCCTGATGTTTCAGAACCAAATATGCACTGGTGCATGCCCAGGTCGGTCCCTGACTAGGCAGTGCTCTTGTTAGTGCTGTTTTGGTGCCTCAGAATATCCATTAACCATATTGGGCCTAATTACAATTTTTGTACTGCAACAGAACATGTGCCCTGACATGCAGTCTCCAGATAAATGTAAAGTTACATTATAGATACCCTGCAAGTTGATTCTAGACAAATTTTGGCTGTATGTATAGGCATCCAGGATTTGGTAGAAACTGTTGCCAAGTCATGGAATATATAGTCAGTCAGAATGTATACAAATTTCCAAGCCTTTCAGGGTAAAATAACTTTTTATGGAACTGAACAAAAAGCATAAAAAGAACATATTCTGTGTTATGCCCTCTAATTTGGGAAGATTCCTCTCATTTGGGGATACCGGTTCCCAGTGAGAGTTTGGTGGAATTTAAAGGTCTGGCAGATTATTTAGCACTGTCTTCACATATTCAATCAAAATATAACACATGATATCTAGAAAGGAAGCAATGTGATTGAACACTGGAAAAATTACCAACTTTGAATATGATATATGTTACAAAAACATACAAAAACCAAAGGAGAAAGAACAAGTTGGTATAATCAAGAATATCAACATTGATGGATAACAAAAACAGAGCTGGGTACAAGAACAACTTATGCACTGATGTGAGTCTTGGGACTGGCTTCATGGAAAGACATGTCGTATTTCACCTTGTTTAACCCTTTACCAAACATGGAAAGCAGACAACTCTTGCAATCAAAATTATTGAATAACTAATATTTTTCATTTTTAGCTCAACTTTGGCGAAGCCAAATTTGAGCTTATGTCATGGCCCGTCGTCTGTCTGTTCGTTCGTCCGTCCGTACATCAACAATTGGATACGGCTCACGCTAGAAGCCGTATTTATGAACCGATCTTTACAAAACTTCTTGGGTACCTTTGTTATGACCGTGGGACGAGAACGAGTGTTTTTGGGTGTGGTCCGAAATTCAAGATGGCTGCCAGCCACCATTTTGTACCGACAATGCAGAAATCGTTTTTTTGTACAGAACTTCCATATGAAAGCTCTGATTTGAATAACTTGTTGTATGAATGTTTAGTACCATGGGATACATCACATATAATACAGGTTTTTTCTTGTGCGTAAATTGTGCAAATTAGACTAATTTTGATGTTTTTTGGTGTTACTTTCAGCACTGTAAGTGCAAATGCCAATACGGCTCGGACTAGAGGCCGTATTTATGAACTGATCTTTCTGAAACTTCTTGGGTACCTTTGGTATCACCGTGGGACGAGAACGAGTGTTTTTGGGTCCGGTCCGAAATTCAAGATGGTCGATGGCAGCCATTTTGTACAAAATTGGGTGCAATCAGTTTTTTGCAGAGAACTTCCATATGAAAGCGCTGATTTGAGTAATTTTTTGTGTGAATGTTTAGTACCATGGGATACATCACATATAATACAGGTTTTTTTCTCGTGCAGAAATTATGCAAATTAGATGAACTTTGATTTTTTCAGTGCTTCTTACACACAGTAAGTACACATGTCAATACGTCTCAGGCTAGAATCTGTATTTATGAACTGATCTTCACGAAAATGTCTTGGGTACCTTTGTTATCACCTTGGGACGAGAACGAGTGTTTCTGGGTGTGGTCTAAAATTCAAGATGGCTGCCAGTGGCCATTTTGTACCGAAATTAGGTCTAATCAGTTTTTTGTACACAACTTCTATACGGCTCAGACTAGAGGCCATGTTTATGAATCAATCTTTACAAAACTTCTTGGGTACCTTTGTTATCACCGTGGGATGAGAGCGAGTGTTTTTGGGTGTGGTCCAAAATTCAAGATGGCCACCAGCAGCCATTTTGTACCAAAATTAGTGCAATCAGTCTTTTGTACAGAACTTCTGTATGAAAGTTCTGATTTGAATAAATTTTTGTATGAATGTTTAGTAACATGGAATATATCACATATATTATAAGGTTTTTTTTTTTCGTGCAGAAATTATGCAAATTAGATGAACTTTGATTTTTTCAGTGCGACTTACACACAGTAAGTACACATGTCAATACGGCTCAGGCTAGAGTCTGTATTTATGAACTGATCTTCACGAAAATGTCTTGGGTACCTTTGTTATCACCTTGGGACGAGAACAAGTGTTTCTGGTGCGGTCTAAAATTCAAGATGGCTGCCAGTGGCCATTTTGTACCAAAATTAGGTCTAATCAGTTTTTTGTACACAACTTCTATACGGCTCAGACGAGAGGCCATATTTATGAATCAATCTTTCTGAAACTTCTTGGGTACCTTTGTTATCACCGTGGGATGAGAGCGAGTGTTTTTGGGTGTGGTCCAAAATTCAAGATGGCCACCAGCAGCCATTTTGTACCAAAATTAGTGCAATCAATCTTTTGTACAGAACTTCTGTATAAAAGTTCTGATTTGAATAAATTTTTGTATGAATGTTTAGTAACATGGAATATATCACATATATTATAAGGGGTTTTTTTTTCGTGTAGAAATTATGCAAATTAGATGAACTTTGATTTATTCAGTGCTACTTACACAATGTAAGCACACATGTCAATACGGCTCAGGGTAGAGGCTCTATTTATGAACTGATCTTCACAAAACTTCTTGGGTACCTTTATTGTCACTTTATATGTACCTTTGTTATCAGGTCATTACCTAGATGTTTGTCATTGCTGTGTCACATACTATACATGTACATGTCTTTGTCTTGACAAGTTGAGCTACAGTGTCATTGACACTTTCATTTTGCTTCCAATCATAGCTTATGACCCCTCATTAGAACGAGCTTATTCAGCTTGTTCCAGTGAGGGTTCATAAGCTATATTTTTTATGAAAAAATAATGAACATTGAATTGGCAGTTTTTGTGAATAATGCTGGCAGGTTTGGACGTTATATTGGGTAAAGGATTAACATCTGAGAGAAAGAAACACAATCCATAGAAATATTTCTAATCAAGCTTTTATGAAATATTCAGTACATTCAAAACAACATCTACATCTGCTCCGCAGGCCCTTGTGAGTATATCTCCGATATCATCATTCATACCCTGAAATACAGTAAACATCTTTTATAGAATTAGGGCTCTGTTAATAAATCCTTCCAAAATAATGAAGTGGTCACTCATCACATGTAAAAATAGTTTCTTTAGTTTCAAAAGACCATTTGTTTCAGTTTATAGGTAGATTTGTTTCCAGATTCTAGTTTGTTCGAATCAAGTCCCTGTGTTCATATTTGGGCTACCTATGGGAACCTGAAATTTGACTTGGTGCCATATGGGGAAACTCCTTTAAAAATCTTTTTCCTCAAATCTGCCAGTCAGATCTTTTGATATGCAGCATCCTTAGGAGGTTCAGATTCAGGTTTGTTCAAACCAGGTCCCTAGGGTCTTATTTGGGGCAGCCTATGGGAGCACAAATTTTAACTCGGTGTAATATGAGGAATATTCTCTAAAAATCCCCCTCTTCAGATCCATCAGTCAGAATCTTTTGATATTCAGTTTGCGGTATCCTTTATAAGGTCAGATTCTAGATTGTTCAAATCAACTCCTTGGGTTCATATTCTGGCTTCCTTTAGCAATCTAAATTTTAACTTTTTTGCAGTATGGGGAAATTCCTTCAAAAATCTTCTTCATATCCACCAATCAGAATCTTTTGATATTTGATATGCCACAGTCTCAGGAGGATCAGATTCCAGTTTGTTCAAATCAAGTCCCTTGGGTCATATTTGGGCTCCCTGTGGGATCCTTTAACTTAGTGCAATAAAACGACTATTCATTAGATTCCTTCTTCACATCTACGAGTCAGATTCTTTTGTTGCATAGTATTGACATCCTGTGTGTGGGGAGATTCAAGTTCGTTCAAATCTAATCCCTGGACTCCCTGGACTCATATTTAGGCTCCCTGTTGGAACCCAAATTTTATCTTAGTTCAGTATGATGAATATTCTTCAAATATCTTCTTCAGACCCACTGGGTAGAATCTTTTGATATTTGGTATATCACATTACTATGACACCTAGATTAAAGTTTTTCAAATGTATTCTTGACTGATTTTGTTGGACACCAGAGGTGATTGAAATTTAACACAGATCCCAATGGAGAATGTGGTAATTGTTCAAATGAATTGTGTCCATGCATGACTGAGCTGATTGTGGTAAACTTAAGTTAGATGTAAATGTGAGTACATACGATTAATGTTTGCTCAGATGGGGGCCACTTGAGGTGCCGCGGGGTGAGGGTCCATTGGGCCAACTTTTTGTTTGTTTGAAAAAGAAGATTTGGAGGATTTTGGGTGATTTTATGTAAAGAAAATGAACTGTCACCCTGTTGGGGGTGGGGGGAGGGAAAGTTGGAGGGTGTTCACTGGGTGTCTTTTTTTCCTTTGCTTCAAAATGTGTTTTAAAGGGGTTTGAGTAATTTTATGTACCCCCCCCCCCCCCCAAAAAAAAAAAAAAAATAAAATAAAAAAATCACCCTAATATTGGTGAAATTTAACTGGACTCTTCAGTTTGTTAAGAGTCTCGACACAAACCTTGGATATTAGATTAAACAATGACTGTCATGCATGTGTGATTTGCATTTTAGGTTGAGAGACTAACTCAGACGGTTGAAGACCAAGATGTCACTATATCGGATTCAAAACAACATATTATCATACTGGAGGATCAGAATGATACAACTCGGGCAGACTTGAACAAACTTGAAGTTGAGCTTGACAATCTGAAGGAGAATTACACACAAAGTATGAATGATGTTGCGCATCTTGATGGCACAGTAAAAACTTTGCAGGACAAGTTAGCAGAAAGTAGAAACCGGGTAAGTTCATCTTACATCTTGTCTTGCCCATTTAACTGGTAGAGTGCTGGAAGCCCATATTTGGGCTTTACTCTGAAGTGCAGGTACCATAACTCAAAGGCCTCGTATTCAGTGGATATGCTTCATATTATCTTTGAAGTAAAATTATTTAGTCTGTATGAATTTGCCTTGTTATAATTTATGGGAGAGTGCCTTTAGGCACTCTCCCATAAATTATAACAAAGTAAAGATACGGGAACCAATTTTGGTGACCAAAACTAATTTAGCACTCGTCCAGTTAAGGAAATGGCAGAAATTTAGTAGTCTGGAACACTGCAAGTCATGCATTGAACTGTTATTGAGCAGTTACTTGATCAAGAAAAGAGATTTCAAACATGTTCAGGTATTTTATCTTACAACAAGAGCATATTTCCCCCAATACAAGTAAAAAACGTTTTGACAAAATACAAATCTGTACTGAAGGCAACAGTTGCATGTGCGATCATTCAATTCAGAAAGAGAACATTTTTGCTTGCTCTTAATTGGCATTGAGTTATTACACATGTCGAGGCCAAACCTTTTGATAACAATAATTAAATTAGACCTGAAACGGTTAACCGATTAATTGATTAACCAATGATCAACATCTTGATGAATCAAAAAAGTAATTGATCGATTAACTGTTACTTTTGAACTTTTGTATTATATAGGTTAACAAAGGAACAAACTTGCTCCAAAACAGGCCCGCGTTGTCACACTGACTCACATCAATTATATGAAACGGAGTAAAGCATGCAAGTTAGTGCTGACATACTTGTTCATGTGCATGTATCAGTAGCTGGAAATTGGTCATTCTTAACCCTTTACCCAATTCAGTTGAAAGATGATACTTGCAAAATAAATTCTTAAATTACTTAAAAAAAATTGAAAACAGTAAAATTTGAATGGAGACTTTTGTATATAGTGCTGGCCGGTTTTATAATATGTTGTAAATCATCAATGGTTCGGCACTTATTCAGCTACCTATTAGGGTAAGTGATCAATCGGTTAACCAAGGTTAATCCATCTGTTTAATCGATCAAGACAAGAAAACCCTTTAGCCGTTTCAGCTCTAAATTAAATGATAAATTATTCTAAAGCTCAACAAAATAAATCCTGTTTGGATCATTTTTTTGCCTTGATGATATTTTACAGGGCCTACCATTCGTTAAGCATGAAAAATAAAACCAAGAAACATGGAGCTGAAACACTACTGTAGACTTCAGCAGTTATAGCAGTCCTGGAAAAGAGACAGGTGCGAGTGCAATTGCGCCCGTCAGCACCCATGTTTTCTATTTTACAGGAGCTAAAAAATGCACTCGTTGAAAAATATTGTTGAGCACTAATGTACTGTGAGGGCATATAAATGGGTGTTGTTATGGGAAAGCAACACTCTGTGGCCAGTGGCAAGTTACTGTCATAATTCAGAAATTCCTTATACATTTTGAACACTAGTGGTATTTGCCATGCCAGTTAAATGGCAGCAAATGGAAGAGTCCATATTCATTATTTGGGGTAGATCAATCAATATTTTCAACGTGCAGCCTCGGAGCTGCATGTTAAAAATACTGATTGGTCTACCCCACACATTTACTGAACAGCCATCCTATTTAATGACGTTATGACATCTCATGTTCCTGGTTGGAAAAGCGGCCGCTCGGTTTCAAAGGGTTAAGATTTCTGGTGTTTGGTGACAGTATTCCTTCGAAAATTCATATACTAACATTTTATTGATGCAATTTACTGTCATCTCTCTTTTCGCTGGAGCTTAAAACTGCACCCGTCAATTTTGTTCATTTCCAGCACTGTTATAGTATATGAAGAACAAGAAATGGGGATTATGACATGAACAGCGCTTGAAAGCAATACCATAACATCAGGCCGGATTTTTTTGGAATTTTGCATAACCCATTTATCATTCACCTGGTCTGAGCTTTGGTAACCTATCATCCGTTCCCCCGTACTTGATAAATATATATGTATTACAATTATGCTGATATTTGAACTGTTGTATCAGCCAAGTTCTTGCTCCTAAGGGCAGTGTGCTGATCAATAGAGATGAATCCTCAGGAACAATAATGAGACTAGGTAGCAGTAATCCAGATACTAATTAGATGCAATTATAGCCTAATCTTGGCATGGGCTACCATGCTGCAGAAGAGTATGGCATCCATAATCACTATTTGTGTCAGAGACATGAATTATTGCCATTTTCTGATTTTGTACCTATGTTACATCTTAAGGTGATCAGCACTTTAAAATGTTGTTGAACATCAGCCAGTCATCACAGCTCAGGTGTTTGCATCTACCTGAGCTATAACTGCTCTGTTGGCCAGTAATTGGCCAACAAAGCAGCTATACTTCATGTAGCTGCAAACACCTAAGCAGCTGATAATTGGTTGATGCTCAACATCATTTCACCATTCATTCGTACCAGACCATTCAACTTGGCAAATATTTTGCGTGACCCAGCAACAATTTGGCAAAACCCATTTTTCGTTCACGTATTTTTCACTTTAGGTAGCCTCCACTCAACCCAAATGGCTGTTTATCTCAGATCGGCAGGCCTGAACATCATGATCTTCATTCATAAATATCAGTTCATAAATGCTGAATTATTGTTGAAACAGATGCCATTAAAAACCGTACCCAATCTCTTCATTATGCGTCAAAAAAAGGAGGAATATTGTAAGATAAAATTGTCATTACCACCATGTGGGTTTCCAAAATGGTATATTGAAGTCTCGACCTTGCCTCTGGGCATATATCGACATATCCTAATGGACTCATAAATGCATGCCCAGAGACAAGATCTCAACTTCAATACACCTCAGAAGCCCACATGGTGTTAACAACCAGGGACCGACCTGGGCATGCGCCAGTGCGTATTTGGTTCTGAAACATCAGGACCTGGCTCTTAAATCTCAGAAATAGGCTTCTCAGTTGGCGCATAACTTCTCAGATCATATTTTGATATTCTTTCGATGGATAATCGAGAGAGACACTCTTACATGTATTATATATATGATTATCGTTTATCATTGTTGTAGAGTGCTTAAGTTAATACTTCAAGTCTTAATTACCAAGCATTAATCTTCACTGTGGTTTCTGATCAAGTCTTGGCTGCCTAAATAGGCAGCCAAGACTTGATCAGAAACCACAGTGAAGATTAATGTTTGCTATAGTGTACTAAATGAAAATGATGAGAGCTATTACATACTTGCAGTGTGTGTTACAAACAGCAGTGTGACTCCGTAAATTGAAATCTGGCGCATGAATTGAAAAAGTAGGCTCCGAGCCTAGAGCGTAT
Source organism: Pictodentalium vernedei (assembly GCA_031216915.1). Lineage (NCBI taxonomy): Eukaryota > Metazoa > Mollusca > Scaphopoda > Dentaliida > Dentaliidae > Pictodentalium > Pictodentalium vernedei. The sequence continues at coordinate 731,242,182 of CM062295.1, forward strand.
TTTAAATAGTCCTGATCGGTCCCTGAACAACCTGTATATATATATACACATTACCATTTCCATTATGTGGTAATGCAAAATAAATGTTTGTGCTGTAGAATAAATTGGACCTGCAGTAAAGTGTAGAAAAACTCATTCGAAATAAATCTTTCGTCAAAAGCTGATTATAGATATTGTGGAACGTGTCTTGAAAAACCCTGTTGTGAACTACCAATCAATGACTACTTTTTCAATGCACAGATCGCGTTTACTTTGTTCCGACACTGCTGTGCACCTGCCAAACACAATCATTGGCTTGGTTATTGATGTATAAGTGCCTATTTTTACCTGTGATGAGGGATCACTTTCATAAATGTGTTGTAGTCTTAATTCAAGCCTTGCAATATAGTTGTGCCAGTGGCATAGCTCAACTAATTTAGGCTTGTTCAAGAATAATCCATATTTTCATAAAGGTTAAATCTAGAGATGGGCAATATACCACAAAATCGAACTGATGCCGATATCATGGGGATATCAGAAAACTGAACTGAACCAATCATTGAATACCAAAACCATCTGAATTTTCAAATTTTCCTACATTCACTATTTATAAGGCCTTTATGAGGCCCGATACTAGTTGAAGTGTTCATTTTTCATGAAAGAACTGACTGAATTTCTGTTAGTTTTGTTAACCCTTAAGAGACTGGACATAATTCCCTCTAGACTAAAACCAGTATATGTCCAGTTGCTTAGAAGTGATTTTGAGTCAAGTCTTGGCTACCTGAACAGGCAGCCAAGACTTGACTAGAAATCACTACCCAGGTGATTTGTCCATTGTTAGCAGGGCTTCCTTAAGATGGCATGGTCAGGGCACTAGAACAACTTATTTTGTATTTTTCTGATGTGAATTCCCGTTTGGTTCTATCAGCAAATCTCAGTCAAAGCAGATACCAAGGTATATCACCTTAAAAATATCGAAACCGATACCAAACTTAAAATTCCAGTGCCTTTTATTATTATGTTTTTGCACATGATTACTTTATTTTTTTATTTCCAAAACCTTACACTGAAAAATTTTCTCCCAAGGCAATCATAATTACAGTGTTGGCCAGCAGACATGTTAATCGAATGAATTGTAAAATCATGAGATTTCTGAGCAAAAATAGTCGGATTTTGATTTTTACATGGCTCAAAGAGTAAAAATTATTGACTTTAAGAGTGGCCAAAACCGGCCAGCGCTATTCTCAAAAATCGCAAATTAATTTTCACTATTTTTTTCATTTTTTGTCTCAAAAACATAGGTTATGACCCCTCATTGGAACGAGCTTGACGAGCTCGTTCCAATGAGGGGTCATAACCTATGTTTTTGAGACAAAAAATGAAAAAAATTAGTTATTCAAAAAATTTTTTTGCAAGTGTCGTCTGCTTTTCATGTTAGGTAAAGGGTTAACAAAAATTTATTATGGAAAATGGTGAGTCGTCCTCTAAAATAGTGAGACTTAACATTGTCTGTTGGCCAATTACCTGTTCTTTTTGATAACAGTATGCCATAATATGTAGCTCCAGTTTTTATTTTCATTGGAACTTCGAACTTAAATGTTTATGAATATTTAAACTTCTGTTATGACGCGACTCCTAAAAAATGTATACATAATTTATGTGACTAACTGGTTGGCACATTCTGTCTTTTAACCCTGCGCACAGCAAGTGTCCAACATGGACAGGAATTGAGGTGTAATACATGGGGAAAATGGCCAGGGGAATTGGATGGGACCCTAAAACGCCCTCTGCCCACCTACCTAAAATACCGTTAGAAGCCTACATTGGAAAATCTTGCACACTTTAGTTTTCATTAAGTCTTTGCATGCTGCTGTTGGATATTCCTGCCCAGGACAGGAAATTTCTTGTCAATAAAAAGTCAAATTTAAGGATACTTTACCAAATTTGTAAATTGTATAGACTATTTCACCAATGATTTCTCAAGACAAACTTTCATGAATTTTTCATCATATCTAGTGATGGCTGCTTTACAGCAGCCATGACTGGATTTAATGAAAAATATTTTAAAATTACTCAGCTGGTTAAGAGTTAAAAGTGGATCATTGATTAGGGCACAAGACTTCAGATAAAAAGGTTGACTTCAATCGATGCTAACCCTGCTTTTGCCAGGTAAGTATGTTGGAGAATCTGACAGTTACTCACCACTTTTCAGTGGTTTTCTTTGGGTACTCTAGTTTCCTCCACTCGTATAACTGTCGGGCGTGATATGACCCTGGCTGTTGAAAATTTTATTAACCTTTACCAAATGCACGTGATATCAAAATTTATTATTATTTTCATTATTGTTTTTTAAAATTTTTCAAAAAACCATATCATGTAAACCCTCATTTGAATGAGCTTGATAAACTTATTCCATTTATTGGTAATATATGATTTTGTTAAAATTGTTTGAAAATATTTTTCAACTGCTTAACTGGTAGAGTGCTAAATTAATTTTGGTCAGCATGGTCACATGTCTTTTGCTTTGTTACAATTTATGGGAGAGTGCCCATAGGCACTCTCCCATAAATTGCAACAGGGCAAATACTTAAGGACCAAATTATTTTACTTCAAAGATGATATGAAGAGTATCCACAGAATTTGAAGCCTCTCACTTGTGGCACCCACACGTTAGAGTAAAGCCCAGATTTGGGCTTCCAGCACTCAACCAGTTAATTTGTAAATTTCAACAAAACCTTATCACAGGGATGTAAGTTTTCAGGGTTTTCCCTGAAAGCAGGATTTTTTAATGAGAAAATGATCAGTTTCAGGATTTATTTCTGGCAAAAATTGACAATGTTTTAATGAAAACCTGTCAGGTCATCGAGGTTTGGGGTTTTTATCAACAGTTACTTACATCTCTGATATCAAGTGACCCCCTCATTGGAACAAACTCATCAAGATCATTCCAATGAGGGATCACATGATATGATTTTGTTGAAATTTCTTGGAAATTTAAAATAAAAACAATAATTAAAATAATAAATTTTGATATCCTGTGCATTGGTTAAAGGGCTGATCACATTCTTTTTTGTTACAGGAAATTGACAAAGATCAGGCTTTAGAAAGTGTGAAAAATGATATGGAGAACATGAGCAAAATGTACAGTGACTCAAAGCGAGAAGTGCAAAGATGTGAAGAGGTCATCAATGACTTAACACAGGAGCTGAATATTACACAAGAGGACTTCTCTGTATCACAGTCTCGAATCCGGGAATCTGAAGAGAACATAAAAAATCTCAAGGATAAATACCAGGATCTTCAGACAGAGGTAAATAAAACTGGAAAATCAGACACAAAATTCATCTCAACTTTTTATATTTTTCATGCAAAATTATACTCCAAAAAAGCAGTATCAAAATAGCATATTTTTTGATACTATGTAGTAACAGTAATGCCCAGCTACTGATTCTGTGTAGTTCCAATTCCATTTCTTCATTATCCCCTGCCAAAATGAAGTTTGCGGGGATACAGAAATGGGTTCCAGCCATTCGTCCATCTGTACGTCTAGAGTTATGGGCCTTTTTCCACTTTTTTCAACTTTGTCCCCATTTTAGTGAACCACTTCTTGGTGGGGGATACCGGTGACATTGCACCTTGTTATACTCCCAGTGAATTTTGAAGTGGGCAGTGCTTGATTAGTTTGGTAGACAAGTTCTATTTTGCAGGTTTTTATAGGATGTAGTAACTAACTAACTAATCCTGAAGTGCAAGTCTTCTGAAGTAGGCACCATAATTATAAACCATGAGCTTAACTTGAAATAAAATGTGTGTTGCTTTTGTGATATGGCTATAGATGCTGAAAGTAACTTAAAACTTTAATGCACAAGGAATCTTGTTCTATTTGACTGATATTTTGATCATTCTGGCCTCTATCAAGCTACACATTTGGATACGGCCCTGTGAAGTTTGGAGATTTAATTTGATATCAACATCAATGAGCCAAATTGAAAATAACCTTAAATTGGATTCTGATTTTCATATTTGCAGTGTGTGGTCATGTGAAATTTTCACAATCATTTCAACTCTGGGTAAATGTTCCCTCCTTTTTGGAATACCAGAAAAGTAACTGAGCATGGAGAGGCCATAATGCTTCTTGGGTCGTATAGGTTTCATTTAAAAAATATGCTAGGTCACTCATACTTGGCTTAAGGTTTAGCACCAGAAAAGAAATTACAATCAGGACTTTGGAATGAGAACTGTCAAGTGTCTCAGAACAGTTTATGGTGATTAATGCTGATTTATTTTCTAGGAAGTTGATGTTAATTTGTATTCATCTCTGTTGAAATTGAACTTAGTGCACTATGAGGAATGTGAATATTCTTCAAAAATGTGCTTCTTCAGAATCTTTCGATATTCAATATACAACATCTGAGGGGGGTGGGGAGGGGGTGGTATGTCAGATTCATTGAGGATTACCCCCACTATTGCTGAGGCTGTTTTTTAATATGATTTCATAATATTATTTTGCTGTATATTCAGGTTAGCAGAACATAACTTTTAAGTGTTCTTTCTTTGTGTATCTCAATAGAGTTGAAGGCATGCCTTACAAATTTGATTGGTTGGTACATCGCACTCACATCACATTTTGTACTTGTCACAAAAGCAATACTTCTTACCATTGATAACAATAGAAAGATTGGTGATTCTCTGTTTGAGATGCCAGAAAATTGCATTTCAGGAGTGTAAAAATCAAGATTTTCATCTAGCGGGCCAAAATATTGCATGTATTTTGAAATAAGCACATCCCTGAATGTGGCGCTTTTGCATGGGATACTTTATTTCAATTCTTGAGCAGAAACTCTGCACATATGGGTACAACTCAGAGAGGTCTATCAGCTGAGGGTTTGTATTTTTTCTTTTTTTCTGCAGGCATTGAGAAATGAAGAGAAGGCCAGAAAATTGGAAAATGAATTAATAACATACCAGGGTGACCACAGTCATACTGATCAAGAGTTTATCGAGAAGGCTGATAGGCAGTCACAACTTGAATATGATCTCGAGGAAACACGAAACGATCTTCAGAGTAAAGTTCGACAAATTTCGGATTTGCTTGAGCAAATCAATGATCTGAAGGTTGACCTTGCCAGTATGAAAGAACAAAAGAATAGCTCAGTCAAAGAGGTTTGTATTGTGTTTTGAAACGGTGACTTCTGTACTGCTTTTTTTTGTCTGCATATGTCATTCAAGAATACTGATATGATAATTTCAGGCTTTCTGAACATGTATTTACTCATTTGTATGTCACTACCTGTATATAGTACCATTAAAATGACGTTAAAACTGGTTAGTCAAAGCCATTAAATTAAAAGAAAAAAACTAAAATTTGTTGATTTTATGGTGCATTTGTTGTTCACATTAAAAAGCCATCAAATGATACCATGAAACTTTTATCATGCTTAAGGGCCATTTTTTAATGACTGTTATTTTGATCTTGCAAATTTACCGCACCATTGATTGAGACCCCTCATGGGAACTATGAGAAGTGGGGCAGTGCTTGTTTGCTGTGATAAACAAGTTCTAACGTTATGGTAAAATAAGTCCTGGTAACCAACACCTAGAGTGGAAGTGGTTTGCATCTTTATAAAGGATTGGCTCGTCACATTCAAAATCTTCAGCTCCTTGTAACCAGTCTCTGGTTTCCTCTCAGAAGTCTAACAGGGAATGTTCTCAGCCTTCTTATAGAAGCAAGTTTGCTAGGGAAAAACAGAGTTTCTCCTTATGTAATCGTCTAGGAGGTTCAAGATGAGGCTTCAAACCTCTATTGTCTTAAGGTCGATGGAAGGCTTTCCTATTTTTCGGAAAAATGGATGAAAATTACACAATCTCCATGGAATCTGAAGGTTGTTCAAGAGGGATTTTTTCTTTCGAACAACCTTTCTCAAGAATTCCATTATTTACAAATCTTCCAGCCAACCTCACAAAAAGTAACTTATCTTCTCAAAGCAGTAAACTTAATGATCTTGAAGACGGCAACAGAGATAGTCAACAATGTTTCATCACTGGGTTTTTTCTCAAGGGTCTTCCTGGTATCAAAGTCAGATGGTTCCTTCAAACCGATCATAGATCTTAGCTGGATAAACAAGCTCATTCTCGCTCCAAAGTTTTACATGGAAACCATTTGAACAGTAAGGAACAACATCCGAGCAAACGACCTAGTGGCAAGCATCAACCGCAAGAACACATACTTTTTATGTAAAATGATTCACCCTTTGTTCAGGAAAGGTTTACCAATTTTGGGCTATGTGCTTTAGACTAAACCTTGCCCATGGGCATTCACTTGGATTATGGACTCAGTGTGTCTCATTTCGGAGCTCATTTGACAATCCTGACTTTGGCTTACCTGGACGATATCCTTCAAAGGCTCCTAAAGTCATTGGGGTTTCTCGCCAATATTCAGAAGTCAGATCTAGCTCCTTTAACTGGCATCTGGAAGTGGAATTTCAGACTCATCTGAATCTAGTTTCTCTTCCCATAATAGCTAGAGCTCTCCTCATAAGAACATACTCCCTCTATTTTATTTGTCGGGAGGGAGATATTGAAATTGTGTTCATCTGTCAGTCCATCAGTCCCTCGTACCGTCCATCCATCCATCTGTCCGTCCATCCATCCATCCATCCATCCACCACAAACTTTGTCCGCTAAACTCCTGCAGTTTTCAGTGAATTTTTAGAAAACCTGGTCTGAAGTATCAGTATCAAGTGTAGATGTGCATGTCAGGAATTTTCGATGCAACAATTTTTGCATGATCACGGCCCTTTGAAATAGCAAAATTTCCATCACAAAGTCTTTTCTGCTTAACTCCTCCTACCTTTTTTAATGGATTTTTACAAAACTTGGACTAAAGTATCAGTATCACTTGTAGATGTGCATATGGTCAGGAATGTTTGATGCGATGAATTTTGCGTGGTAACTGCCCTTGGTAATAACAAAATGTCTGTCACAAATGCTTGTCCGCTTCACTTCTGCATATTTCTTTGGATTTTCATGAAACTTGGTGTGCAGTGTTAGTATGATGGGTACATGCGTATATGGAAAGGAAGTTTTGATTCGAATAATTTTTCCAGCGTTAAATCCCTTGTCCTCTATGAATTTACCAAAATTGCTGGTTTTTGAAAGATATCTTCAGTTGCAGTCCATATGGTTCCTTCAGTTGCAATGAACCAAATGAGGTATTTAACCTTGTCCAATGAAGTCCATTCACCATCTCAGTGTTTGGTCATCCATCTTTTCCATCTGTCTTGATCACCTCATATGCTTATTCTTATTATAACATAGAAGTCGGCGGGAGATATGGATGTCATTAGACTGTCTTGTTCAAGTTGCGACAGTTACTGCAAGGGAATTTATGAGACTTCGGGGTCTGTGCGGAACAGCTACAAACTTGATTCCACTCGGACGTGTTATCACCTGGCCTCTCCAGTTTTAATTCTAGAATACTGGAAAGCTGTGGTCAACGGTCTGGATCAAACAATTATCCTTTCTCCTACTATCAAGGGGAAAATTCAATTCTGGTCACACTTGGAATGGATGACAAGTGGATACCGTTGATTATCCCACCTCTCCCTCCACCATTCACTCTGTTGGACGCCAGCAATCAAAGATGAGGTGCCACCTTGGTTCCGTAGAATCTAAATTACAACGATCAATAGAATCATCAACAGTCCCTTCTCCACATCAATTAAATGGAAATGCCAGCTATTCTAAGTTTATCTCACTGGAAAAGTCACCTTTTGAATTCTCAGGTTCAGATTCTTTCAGATTCTTTCAGTTGTAGGTTATCAGTGGAACTGAGGTGGGACCCACTCCTTTCCAATGTTCAGTCTAATAGAGAAGATTCTTTTGTTAGCTCAGGATAAGAACATCTGTCTTTCAATTCCATGTCAGCGCAATGTGATCACAGACTCTCTGTCCATGAACAGAATGGACTCTCAACATATTTCTAGGTATCAGCAACTTTTGGAAATGTCCTATGATAGATCTTCTTTGCCACAAAATGGAACAAACAACTCCTGTCATTTGTCTCTCCATGCCCGAATCCATCAGCCTTCACAGTAGAGACTCTATCCATTTCATGCATTCCCTCCAACTCCATTAATATTAAAGGTACTTCAGAAAATCAAACAGTTAACCTGCAAAATTATTCTTGTAGCCCCTCAATCTCCTCAGAGATCATGGGTCAACCTACTCAGAGTTCTGTTACTCAACACTGTGTCGTTTACCTCAGTGGAAGGACCTCTTTTGTTTCAAGGTAAAACCTACAAGCTACAACAATTCCTAATATCACAGATTTCTGGTGTATCTTTTTGATGTTAAAAAACAACAACCTTTTACCATCAATAGATACCACTCTATGTTGTCAGACACATGCTCATGAAAGCCGAATTAATATAAGTTCGGATCAGTCCTTGTCAAAATTACTAAAGAACTTTTCCATTAAAATGCGTAGGACTTTTTGGCCAATTCCTAAATGGAATCTTGTTTGGGTCTTTTTAAAAATCCTTTTGAATCTCTGGATTCTGTGAAGTTTAAGTTTCTGACATTCAAGACAGTGTTCTTGCTTTCTTTTGCTATGGCTAGAAGAGTTAGTGAGCTTCATGCTCTTTCTATTGGGGATTCATATCATCATAGTGTGGGTAATTCTATTACCCATACAACTCGAGTAGGTTTTCTAGCCAAGAATCAGGCACCAGATAAGTTACCTGCTTCTGTAGTTACTCATGCCTAACCGCCTGTCCATAACTTGAGACCTTAACTGTGTCCAGTAAGGGCTTTGAGAGTATATGTGAAGCAGTCTAGTTTCATTAGGAAAGGAATGAAAACGGTCTTCCTTCGCCTCCTCCCAGGCAGAAAAGATATCTCTGTTCATTCCATTTCTAGTTATACTTAGTTATCCGTTTCACTTACAATAATTTATCCGATAGAGATAGTAGAGTGAATAGAATCTCAGCCCATGAGGTCAGAGCTTTATCTTCCTTCTGGGTGTATGCTGATTCTCTTACTCTTATCAGATGCCATGAAGGCTGCTTACTGTACACAACCTTCTACCATTACTACTTTCTGCCCAAAGAATATAGAATCTGTGGCAGGTGACCTAAGATATCTGGGTCCCCTCTCTGCTACTCAAAACGTTATTCAATTTAAATTCAAGCTTTTGCATTGCGATGCTCCTCATTTATTGGGGCTTACCTCTTTGTTTTGCAAATTATCTCTTGCAAAACAGGAGGGGTGGGATAGGGGGTGGGGGTGGGTGTTGCATACAGATTCATGGATTTATAGTGAAAAGCCTGTGAGCCTCTCTCTTGGCTGTGGGTGGATCACAATTATTAACAGTGTTTAGTGTATTGGATATTTGTATATAGTTTCAGAAGTCATGAAGTCATACAATAACTCATGATTCATAATCTTGATATAAATCGTCTCATGTTACCTCTGGACACATTTATATTTTGGTCCCAATAAGCTAAAATATAGCATTTGGGATATGCTATGATTTTACAAGAGGCATCTACTTTTTCTCCAGTACTGGATTCTTGTATCCTTATATGCATCCAACAATGATATTCATCTATCATTCTTGGATTTGAATAAATCCTTATATTATCCAAAGAAGATGTTAAGGATTCCTACTGTTTGGAGTAAGAAATAGCCTGCTAACACAGACAAGAATAGCCCTCCTGTGAGCCAGTGCTTGCAATAAGAAAAAAGTCGAGGCCTAAAAAAAGTCCTTGAATTCAGAAGTTCGAGGTCTACTCAGGGCTGATTTAAGGTTTATCTGGTAAAGGTAATGACCATAATACAATGCAAATTGAAATTGTCGAGGCTGAATAAAAGGCCTCGATATTCCGGTTTAAAGGCTGATTTCGAGGCCTGGGCTGATCAGCCTCGACTTATTGCAAGCACTGGTGAGCTATTCAGTCACCCCATCCTGCATATTACAATCAGCAGGCTTCACAAAGGAATGGTTATTGATGCAGAAGGTATGTATTGAGGACTTTTCAGGACTAGAGGTTTTTTATACACCCACTGTTTTTTCAAAAACTGGATTGTGCCTGTCCATGCATCCATCCATCAACATGTCTGTTTGTGTTATAACTTGAACATTTCTGCTCAGGTTTCAATGAAATTTGATATGGATGTTCATCATCATGAGATCTTTAAGCATATACAAAGGGAGCGCGGTGGCTCAGTGGTAGACTGTTGGACTTCTATGTCAGAGGTCCCAAGTTCGATCCCCGTCAATGACAAGGACACAACGTGGGCAAGGCACTTTATCTCGGTTGCCTACATGGGCGCATGATGACTCCGTGTACTAAGGCGTACTGCACGTCGATGGTGCACATGTCTTCAACTGCTGTAAACCTACTTGAGCGGAGCTTGAACAGAGTTAGAATGTTGAGGAGCTGACATTTGCTCGTTGATGCTTGGTGGTTCTCTCCGGGTACTCCGGCTTCCTCCACCCGTAAAACTGTCAAGGACACGATTAGCCATTGTGCATAAGTATGTGACCTTAAACACCAATAAATAAATAAATATAATAAGCATATACAAAAATAGGCTATTTTTGTCTGTTCGCCTCATATCTCAGGTTTGGGTTATTGGATCTCAGTGAAATTTGGAATGAAAATTGTGTATGGGAAAGGCTTTCAATTGAGTCTGTAATAGTGTCCAATCGATTACCAAAAATTGTTGCTGACCGATTACCGGTTATTTGAGCCCACAATCGGCCGATTCTAATGCCGATTCCAATTGTAATAACGTGCACTACAAGACAAGTCGAGGCTCGAAAGAACTACATTAAACTGAACATTTTTCAAAGTGTTAAACTTCGTTGACTGGGGTCCCAGTAAAATTACCAGTCGCGCACACTTGGTGGTAAACGTGGCTCTCAGAGCCGTGTTTACCGCCCAAGTGCGTGCGACTGGTAATTTTACTGTGACCTGGGTCAATGGAGTGCATCTTTCACTTTTCCGGTATGAACTGGCGATTGCTGCAAGTGTGCTCAGTTGTAAGCTTTACATGTCGTTTAACACGTATATCCCGTAAAGGGGCATCTAGAGAGATTAAGAATACGGAATTAAGAATGTGGTTGTTTCTCAACTTTATTGAATGGTATCATTGACATCATTTTACATTAACAATTGAACAATTGCAGAAGATAATAAAATGTGATTCAGAAAAATCACAAATTGCTTGGCAACAATCGGTTGAACTGATGTTCCAGGAGCCGTTGTCGTTGTCATCCAATTGCCCATAATCGGCCAATTGTGGTGGCCGGTTCCGATCATCGGTTGAACACTAGTCTGTAAATAATATTTCTAACTTTTGACTTTTTAGACTTGGTCCCCTTTTTAACATTGAAAATTTGTCGTTTGCCTTGTAAAATAGACAATATTTTGTCTGCGTCGTAAAATAGACAATATTTTGTCTGTTCGCCTCACATTTCAGGTTTGGGTTATCAGATTTCAATGAAATTGGGAAAGGCTTTCAAATTAATCACACCCCTGCAGTAAAACAAAGAAAATACAAGTAAATCACCTCCCCACTTATGGCATTATGTCTTTGTTCTGTAAGGTTTGGGCTATCAGATTTCATTGAAATTTGGATGAAGATTGTTTATGGGAAAGGCCTTCAAGTGAGTTATGTCTCTGCAGTAAAACAAAGAAAATACATGTAAATCGCCTCCCCAGATGTGGCATTATGTCTTTGTTCTAATGCTCTTATGTGGATGGTCCGATTGTCACTAGACTTCAGTAATGAATATTTCTGACCTTTACAATTACCTTGCTGTAAAACAAAGATGATAATTTTGCTGTTTGCCAGGTAAAATAGCCAATTTTTTGTCTGTTCGCCTCATATCTCTGGTTTAGGTTTAGCAGCTCTCAATGAAATTTGGAATGAAGATTGTTTATGGGAATAGCTTTCACAGTATCATGGTTCATTTCTTGTATTGTCATTGTTTGGCGGTATGCACTGTGGGATTATGCCCCGGGATGTGGCACCCCCCCCCCCCCTCTTGTTTTATTGTTTTGGCTTAATTTTAGGGGGTGGGGGGCTCTAAGCATATAGCTGAATTCTCATGAATAGAGTGCCAGCATGTCTGGACCAGTGGTAGGTATTATAAACACAGAGATTATTCGAAATTTCCATTTTTCACCTGAAAATATTTTCAAGTCGGACGAAACAAAACTCATCTACAGTGGACTGTCAGAAAAACCCTGTGTGCTTAAAAATGACATCAAGGAATGGTATAAAAAGCAAAAGAGACTGTCAATACTAATAGTGTGCAGTGTATGTGGGAAAAGGTTAGGTCCCATGATTATTGGAAAGTTGGAAAATTCATGTTGTTTGAAAGGTCTTCAAGTTAGTCATGTAATTTGCCAACAGAAAAGAAGAAGAACCAAAGAATCTACAGGTCAAGATCGAAAAGCAGCCCAGTCTGATAATAATAGTTGCAGCGTTACGACTTTTAATTATTCGATTTTAACAGTTTTTTCGTTCATTAGTGCAATCACTTTAACAAACATTAATTGATTGGGCCAATATTTGGTATTTGAATTTAACCGAAAAATCTGCAGGTCAAGTTTGAAAACCAGCTGGTCCTTGGAGATTGTGATGTCTTGCACTGACTCAAACAGTTATTATTGGGACTTTCCTGATTCATTTTCCTTGTCTTGGTTCAGGTTTGGTACCATTTGAGACATTTGCAATAAATCGTTTTCATCAAAATTAAATTAAAGTATTGTTAAAGTCTCAGTCATTTCAGAACAGTATCTAGATGTTAGATATTGAGTTTTGGAACATTTTCATTTAAAAATGTCTGTTGTGGTGGCCATTCTAGATTCTGTCTTTTATCCAATGGTAATTCCTTTGGCTCAGCCTACAATGCCTATCAGAATATTGGCCCAAGCCCAATATAGTGTTTGGAAGTCATTGGTCTTCAAATATATGGATATTATGGCAGCAAGATTTTGATGTTTGGTGTCACTGTTGGGGTGTAGGTGCACATCAGGATACTATTAGTTGCATGATGTTTCAGCTGGGTGTACAGGTCTGTACTACCCTTCTGAGATACGCATTTCCTGAGGCTGGATCTGAAGGAAATATGATTTGCAAGGGTAGTACAGTCCTGTGCACCCTGCTGAAACACCGTGTTAGTGATGAATTTATTACCCCTTCCCTTCAGTGTGTCGAGTTTTGTTTTATTATATAATCCCCAAAACTGTATTCCAGTGACGAAAAACCTTGATAAAAGTAATAATTAGAGAAACTGAAAGAAACATATCTTTCTTTATTATTGAACAAAATGATTTGGAGTTATTTCTCTCCGATTAGTTCAGGTGCAATATGGTGTGACCCGGAAAAAAATTTAGGACAAGCTGATTTTGGTGTCATTCGACGTGGAATTTATCTGGGAACAACATATCCAAAATCTGCAAAAATACGCTGTGGAGAAAATTTTTCATGCAAGATGGCCGCAAGGAGGGGTTTCATAGAAGAAAACAATCTTTAGTGGCATCAATTTCTCAATGGTCTTGATATTTTGTGTGAGATTTGGAGAAGTTTTGTGCATCATTCGTACTTGAAGAACGAATGCCAATCCTATAAAGCGGAAAAATGATTGAGAAAATTCACAATTGTTAGGGAAATGGCCCCAAAATATCATTTTCTTCAATTTTCACACCCATACGAAATTGAGTCTGAATAGGACAGAAAAAACGAGCTATAATTCTGCTGCTGATGTTTTTCATAACTCCAGAGATGGTGAAGAATGATATCTATCAATTTTCTTCGCAATGATTAAATACCGAGATGAGATCTGACCCGAAATCATGCCGGTGTTCCTCAAGGCACTCTGCTGTCACCAGTTTCGACTCCAGTCTCAACTGGCTTGGAGTTCAGGCAATTCTTCCCTCGACAGTCTCCACAAGCAGAGACACATTTGATTGCGTTCTTTCTACAAGAGCATATATTCATTCCGCAGGGGTGTGCATTTGCAACGTATAAATTTCAGGAGAGCTTCAGGCGCTGCACCCAGATCAGTCATCACAGGTATCAACTCATTTTTCGAGAATTTCCCCATTTCTGAGGATCTAGGATATCAATATCCAATTGCTTCCATTCCACCATTTGCAGGTGGACTCGCAGGCTGTGAAAGTATGCCGTGCGTTCAGTTGGAGGTAGTTTCTGAGGTTCGATTCCTGTCTTGCTGGAAGTGACCATTGTCATGAACTTTGAATATCTCAAGCCATTCAATGTGTCTGACTACTTGCCAGAGTACAGCATTACAAACAGTTCAGCGCCGATTCTTCCAATTTCTGCTTGAGATACGATGCTGTTGTGCATTGTTGCTGATATCTTCTGAATCTCTCTTGACTTTTCTGACCTCTTGAGAAGCTGTGTTTTCCCATGGCCAAAAGTTGCCGAAGTAACATCACACCCACTCCATGCATGTATGAACAGTCAGGGTATCAGTATCGCCCAAACGGCAGTTAACAGTATGTCCACCCGCTCTCAGTAATGTGGACAGCAATCTTAACTGCATTTTGTTATTCTCGTTTGACAAGAACCGTTCCTGGTTCTTGTGTGCAGTCATGGTGTCTGTCAAACGGATACCGGCACACACGTTGACAACTCTCCTTCTATGCTCATGACTCTTCGTGTTTGGTCGCTGTTTATAACCATCGAAGATGACACAGCAATTCTGCTCATATTTGTTGGCCACATATCCAACATACTGATGGGCTACTTCCGAGTAGGTAGCCTTCGCCTTCCATTTGACTCTGTGGATGAGAGCCCCTCCGTCAAGCACGTACATGGAATCAGATTACGGCTTCGAAAGTGCTACTCGATCTGTTATTGCAGCTGCTAGGTCTGCCTTGTTTGCTTTTCTGAGAAAGAAGTCTTTGAAGGGGGCTGTTGCATCACAGTCAGTTCTACTCGAAGAACTGTTCCACGTCGTGCTCCCTCTGAGCAATAGCTATCAATCAAGTGAACAGAGCTGATGGGTTTACCCTCTGGTTATCCAACTTCACCCCGGGGTTCAAATGGTCTAAAGTGCGAATTTGATCACTCCTTTTGATGGAGGCATCAGAAACAACAACATTGTCTAGAGTGTATCTCCGCCCCTACCGACTCGGTATTGTCGCAGTTAATACCATCACCCAAGGCAGCTGACAACCCGGAGGACAGGGAGTGCAATCTTTCATTCTCAACGTAAAAGATCGTAAAAGTCAAACCACTCTAGTATTTTCATCATGTCAGTGTTGTCTCGTTTAGGATGAGAAGTGCCCATGTCTACATGTTGTTCACTGGTACTGAGTTTCATGTCAGTCAGCGTTGTCATAGCTTCGTGTATTTCAGCGTATTTATGCATGTTGTAAATCCACTTCTGACGCACTGATTCAGTCACCCCACCACCTTGAGTTAGTCCACCTCGACTTTTAATTGAGCGCATGAGGACTTGTTCAATCACAAGGTCACTTGAAAGGCCTGCCCAAACCCTGGAACTCCGGCATATAGCATGGAAACCATCAAAGAAGAACCTATCATACAACCACAGATGTTTCTCGGGGAGCTCAAGCATCATTTGCAGATACAACCTGCAACTCTTAGCGTAGTGTACATGTCCCATGGCAGCGAAGAGGTTCAACATATTACTGACAGCAATAAGGTGGAGATTCCAATCGCCAAGGCGTTCACCTCTGATGAAAATTTTCAGTGTCTGGACACATTCTAGGTATTGTATCCATAGCTTAGCAGTGCGCGATTGTTCAGCCAGTTTGGCTTTGTACTCGTCGAGGCAAGTGTTTACCCTTAACAAGAGCTGCTGAGTTTGCAACATCGAAAAGAGCCATCAAGTTGTCCAGCATATTATCATACAACTCCTTGACACTATCTAAATCTTCCCTGTTAATAGATTTCTGTCCACTTCCGATGCTACATGATACACTCTGTATATCCTGTGTGTTAGTGAGTAGAAAAAAACTGGATTTACACAAATCCATGTCCTCACTTTCGCAAACATTGGAATACTGGTTTTGGAAAATTAATCGAAATTCGCTCTTACACCACCATCAGTATAAATGCTATAAAAAAATTTCCCCACAGCGCATTTTTGCAGATTTTGGATATGTTCTTCGGGAGACATTCCTCTTTAAAATGACACAAAAATCAGCTTGTCCCAAATTTTTTCCGGGTACGACAACTTTATTTGGTTCAACACCTGTACTAGATTGAACTCCAACATTTGGGAGACTTCAATTCAAGGACATTGGGAAATGACACGTCATTATTATTGTGGGACTGAAGTTAACTTTATAAATGTTTTCTTTGATACAGTGGTGCATTGTGTGTCTTAGGGAATTGGGACCACTATATTCAAAACTTGTACAAGTACTTTAATAAGTTTCTCTGAAGAGACAATTCATATAACAAAATAGGTTGCATGTTTCTCGAAATCACAATGGATCTGTTGTATAGAAACACTACAACAGAATCCCTCTTCTCGACATTAGAATCAGACATTGGGGGTATGTACACATGTTTTATTTCAAGTTTTCGGAATATTCTCATGAAACAATATTGTTCTCATTTTGTTTGTTTATTATTACTGAGGAAAATGTTTGAGGTGATGGGCGAAAGGGAAATTGGCGAAGTGTACCACAGAATGTCTGTACACTCCTTTTAGTTGCATTGTGATATTCTCATACACCCTGTTAAATCTCATGCACCCCATTAGAGTTAACCCTTTACCTAACACGAAAAGCAGACAACACTTGCAAATAAAATTCATGAATAACTATTTTTTTTTACTTTTTGCATCAAAACTATAGCTTATGACCCCTCATTGGAACGAGCTCAACAAGCTCGTTCCAATGAGGGGGTCATAAGCTATGGTTTTGAGATAGAAAATGAAAAAAATAATAAAAATTGAATGATGATTTTTAGCTTAACTTTGACGTAAGTCAAATTTGAGGTTATGCCATGGCCCGTCATCCGTCTGTCCATCTGTCTGTCCATCAACAATTCAATACGGCTTGGGGTAGAGGCCGTATTTATGAACCAATCTTTACAAAACTTCTTTAGTACCTTTGTTATCACCGTGGGACGAGAACGAGTGTTTTTGGGTGTGGTCCGAAATTCAAGATGGCCACCAGCAGCCATTTTGTACCTTAGTTAGTGCAATCAGTTTTGTACAGAACTTCTGTATGAAAGTTCTGATTCGAATAAATGTTTGTCTGAATGTTTAGTAACATGGAATACATCACATATAATACGGGGTTTTTTCTCCTGCAGAAATTCTGCAAATTAGATGAACTTTGATTTTTTCAGTGCTACTTACACACAGTAAGTACACATGTCAATACTGCTTGGGCTAGGGGCTTTATTTATGAACTGATCTTCACGAAACTTCGTGGGTACCTTTGTTATCACCTTGGGACGAGAACAAGTGTTTCTGGGTGCGGTCCAAAATTCAAGATGGCTGCCAGCGTCCATTTTGTACCGAAATTAGGTCCAATCAGTTTTTTGTACACAACTTCTATATGGCTCAGACTAGAGGCCGTATTTATGAACTGATCTTTACGAAACTTCTTGGGTACCTTTGTTACCACCTTGGGACGAGAACGAGTGTTTTTGGGTGCAGTCCGAAATTCAAGATGGCTGCTTGCGGCCATTTTGTTCCAAAATTAGGTACAATCAGGTTTTTTTTAATGAATGTTTAGTAACATGGAATACATCACATGTAATACACGTTTTTTTCTCGTGCAGAAATTATGCAAATTAGATGAACTTTGATTTATTCAGTGCTACTTATACACTGTAAGTAAGTGCACATGTCAATACGGCTCGGGCTAGAGGCTGTATTTATTAACCAATCTTCACAAAACTTCTTGGGTACCTTTGTTATCACCTAGGGACAGGAACAAGTGTTTTGGGGTGCCTTTGTTATCACTGTGCTATGAGAACAAATATTTTGGGGTTCAGTCAGACCCCCTCTGGGACTCAAAGATTTCTTTTCTGGTTTAGCATCTAACTGTCGGCCACCTTTACAATACTTTACCTATACATTTGTTACAGGCTACGGTCAGCATTTATGTACAGACCGTTACAGTACTTTATATGTACCTTTGTTATCAGGTCATTACCTAGATGTGTGTCATTGCTGTGTCACATACTATACATGTACATGTCTTACACAAGTTGAGCTACAGTGTTGTTGACACTTTCATTGTGAATGGCACTGGCTTGTTTTGGCCATTACTTTGGGTAAAGGGTTAAATGTACACAAGGTACAATTCATGAAGTAAATTTACCAGACCACCAGTACCATTGCTTCTCAGATGCTTAATAAAAATATGCTTTTTAATTTACCATTCAAGATGAATTTAGCATTTTTGCAGTTAAATTAAAAGTGAAATTAGAAATGGAGACCAATCCACAACATTTTTTGTTTTATATAATTAGTCATTTTTTTCAGGATCATGACATATCAGGATTGGTATATTTTTCCCTTCTTAAAAAAACTGTTACTTGTTCTTTGTTTTTAATTTATTTATTCTGAGGCTTTAGACTTGGTAAAAGTATTTTTGTCAAATATGTGGCAAAAACTGTTACTTGTTCTTTGTTTTTGTTTTATTTATTCTGCCACTTTAACACATGAAGGCTCAATTCCAACTTTGATCCCTTTAACTGCAACAAAACAGGTGCCCCAATCACAGTCTTTGTGTAAATTTGCAAGTTGCATTTTAAGTACCCTTGTAGTTGTTTATAGGCAGGCATCCAAGACTACTCTGGGATGTAGACTGTAAAGTGTAGAAAATGTATAAAACATCTTCAGCCCTTGAAGGTTAAACTCCGTAGAAAAAAGTTTCAAATACAGTGTACCCCTGTTAATTGAGTAGCCACTTTGCCAGTGAAAATCATTAAGGTATGACCCCATCAAGTAGATCTTCTGTTTCTCAGACCATTTTTTGATAAAATTGCATGTGGGCAGGTGGTTTTTTATTTTATTTTTATCATTGTAATTATTTCTTTGCCATCAAAAGTTCCATGTTCTTGTTTGTTTTAGACCTCATAATCTGCAGAACAGTATGGGTGGTGGTGTATTTCGTCCCTTGAGTACAAGAAGGCTTTGCAATGCTAAAGCATTGCAAAGCCTTGTTGTGCTCAAGGGACAAATTTATCAATTTTCTTAACTTGGGTAAAATATCAGCCATAAACCATTTAATTTTTATTTTTTTAAGTTTACGTTGGTTACAACCAAAAGGGCCATGCGGGAGGGCCTGAGAAACAGATTTTTTTTTACATTTTTAGGTCTAACAGGAGTATTCAATTAACAGTGATATAGACAATTTACTTGATTCAACAGATAATCTGGCTTTTCATCTATTACATTGTATATCTTGTTTGACAGAGCTCACGGACAAGACGTTGACTAATCCAGGGGATAAGGCAGCCAAGGCTTGACTAAAAGCCACTGCCTATGTAATTTGTCGTTTGTCAGCACAGAACCTCCTCATGATGATATGTTAAGGGCACCTGTTCTGAGCTTGTTAAAGTCGGAAATAAAAGCCTTTAAGGGTACACCCCTTACCACACAATATCCAAATTTGTTATTTTGATTATATTTTACAAATTTTTTCCAGAATTTCAGCAGACCCATATCATGTGACCCACACTGGTATGACCTTGTTGCAGTAATGAATCACATGATATGGTTTGGTTTAAATTTGGGGGGAAATAATTTTTTTCTACTGCTCAGTTTGTAAATTCCACAGGCTAATACTGCTGATTTGTTAGGTAAAGTGTTAACCATGCATTCAACCTGTCCTACTTTAGCTCTGATTGGAATACTATCTGTTATCATCACAGAGGACTCTTAACCATACATTCAACCTGTCCTTGTGCTTTACAAGGAAAACTAATAGGTTTCCATTGTGTAACAGTTTTCACTGTAACAGTTACCATGGCTGTGACAACTCTGAAGATCATATAAAACGAATATGCCTAACCAACAGAACTTGGTGACATCTCCAGTGTACACCACTAGGGAGGAGAAATTTAATCCCCTTTCCCTCCCCCACAGGTCACACATACCTCTTGACAAAAACAAAAATGGGGCAACATTCACAAGAAACTCAATCCTTTACTTGATGGTTAACGTCTTCCACTTCATTATCATGGCAGTGACATTGCATTCTGTACAAGTCAACACGCAGCACCACAGCTTCCATTGATATACAGTAGAACCTGTCTTGAGAGACCACCCTTTGGGCCACACAAAAGTGGTCTCTTAAGACAGGTGGTCTCTCATAACAGGTTTCAGGTTTTCTCAAGTCAGTGAATAACCAACCACAAAATTCAGAAATGGAGAAGATTGGATTCGTGTAATTACTTTGTAGTTGTTCTTTTTTATGAAGTTTTTGTAACAAATTGAAATGGACTGTTATAAAAATAAATTAGTGTTAAACATCTTCAGTGAAGATTTTCAACACTAATTAATTTTTATAATTTTTATAACAGTCCATTTCAATTTGTTACAAAAAGATTTTCAACACAAATTTATTTTTATTCCTATATGTCACATTTCAGGTATGTATGAAATTGTTTATTTAGCAATTATCTTAATCTTTTCACAGGGGTCTTATAAAAACATCTCAATCTTTAATGAGTTAGCAATTGAAACCCAATTAAGAGCTTTTAAAACTTTTAATTATGTTAGTATAACCACAATGGATTTTCCAATTCCAGAACAAGTAAAAAGTTTTTGTCATGGTTTTAGTCTTCAAAGGGGCCGTCTCTCACGACAGGTCCATTGTGGCATAAAAATACAAGTTGGTACCTGGTCACAGTGGTCTCTCAAGACAGGTGGTCTTACAAGACAGGTGGTCTCCCATAGCAGGTCCATTATAGAGTAAAACCAATCGGTGCCTGGCAGATGTGGTCTCTCAAGACAGGTGGTCTCTCAAGACAGTGGTCTCTCAAGACAGGCTTTACTGTACTGTCAGAGTCACCCTACACACAGAATACAGAATATGCTAAAAACTCTAATTGGTGTTCTTGACCACTTGAATTTTCCATACATGGTCAGAGACCCGTGTGCTTGGACACAGTAAAATATGTAACCACCAACAACTGAGGTTACAGTGACCTCATGACCATGACTTCATCAATCATGTGGTTTCTCCACCTCCGAGAGTTTTGCAGGACACACCACTTGACTCTCAACAGTGCTATCAATGGAACACCCACATCTGACTTGTCCTTGGTGGACTTCACATGGGAAAACAGAGGTTTCCTTAACTGGTCGAGTGCTAGAAGTTACTATCAGGGCTTTCAAAAAAAGAGTGTACCAGAGTAAAAGCCAACATTTTCCTTCCTTGTGTTTCATATTCATTCAAACGCAAATAATATTTTGGTTATATAAATTTGTTTTATTACAAATTATTGGAGAATGCACACAGGCACTCTCCAATAATTTGTTATAAAACAAATTTTGAATAACATATTCAGACCACCAAAAATAATCTAGCCCGCAGCCAGTTAACTGGTAGAGTGCTGAATTATTTTTAGTCATCAAAATTTGTTCACAAGTCTTTGCCACGTTACAATTTATGGGAGAGTGCCTTTGGGCACTCTCCCATAAATTGTAACAAGGAAAATCCATACAGACTAAATAATTTAGATTCAAAGTACTCTGAAGAATATCCACCTCGTTTGAAGCCTTGGAGTTGCAGTACTTGCACTTTTGAGTAAAGCCCAAATATGGGCTTCCAGCACTTTACCAGTTAACAGAACAGTCTCCATTATAACAAATACCATGGTTGTGGCAATTATGCCTCATTCACCAACTCTGGTCACACTCTTCTCACAGGGCTAAAAGTAGAACCAAAATTCCAATTGCCATTTTTCTAAGCTGCATGGAACCGATAGTTTTTTATATTCAATAAAGTATCTTTATGAGTGGGAGATTCAAACCAGGTGAAAAAAATGCTTTCGTTTAAAGATTCTTAACTAAAGAAATCAACAAAAAGCTCTCACTCCCCGACACTTATTTCCTTTCCATTCCCTGTAGACGACTTGATCCAGGTGATCATTTTTTGGGCTTCTGGTTTTGTTAGCACTCAAATGTCAGAGATACTTTGAAAATGAATTCAAAAATTTTGTACATTGTTCAAACATACAGTACGTGGAGAGTGTATTATCACCAAATCATCCGCAGAGTGGAGATTCCACTCAATCAATAATTGCAAATTTGTTGCAAAGCATAACAAGCACAAGCAAAATTTCAGCCAATCGACCTCCGGGTTAAACCCGGAGGTCCATTAGCTGAAACATTGCTTGTGTTTTAGTCGATATATACAAAATTTGAAAGTTATAGTTTGGGTGATAACCCCACTCCGCGGGTGATTTAGTTACAATCCACTCTCCACGTACTGTATAGAGGAGGATACATGTGGAATTTTTTGGACAAATAATTCAAGATGGCTGCCATGTGTAGTGTATTTCAGCGCTACTTTTTTTTTTTTTACTCTCATGGTTCTAATAAGCTTCAACACTGAACTTGAAAATTTGGTGAGAAAAAACGAGCATGATGCATGTCAATTTCTTTTCAACAAAACATTCAAGACAGCCAACTGGTTACCTTTTGAATATAGAAATTTCTGTTTGTCCATTTTTCTGAGTACCAAATTTCAAGACATTCTTGTAATTATTATTTAAAAATGATGTATTTATATGCAGAATTATATAATATTACACAAAATCGTATCATTTTGGTGAATTCACTATAAAATAATAAATTTACAGGAATGTTAAATTATATTCGTTTATTCTAGTGAGAAACTGAACGTTTTTTCTATTTATACCCCGACAAAACAAAGTTATGGGGGGGGGGGTATATAGGAGTCAACTTGTTCATCGGTCGGTCGGTTGGTCTATCGTCATTGGTCCGATGCACATGTAAACTTGTGGAGTGAACTACTTCCACAGTTTTAGTCACATTTTCATGAAACATCACCAAAATGATTCACATGATGAGGGGAAGTGCGTGACATAATTTTTTTCCAGATCGGATTCAAGATGGCCAACTCGTGACCATTGGATTTTGCAAAATACTTGTGGAGCGAACTACTTCTACAGTTTTTCGGTTTGTCTGTCGTCGCCGGTTCATTGCACATGTAAACGTGTGGAGCGAACTACTTCTACAGTTTTTGCAGCATTTTCATGAAACTGAATATAAATTGATCGACATGATGAGGAGCAGTGCGTGACATACATTTTTTCCAGATCAGATTCAAGATGGCCGACTGGTGGCCATATTGGATTTTGCAAGATACTTGTGGAGCGAACTACTTCTACAGTTTTTGCTGCTTTTTCATGAAACTCAATATAAATGATCGACACAATGAGGTGCAGTGCGTGACATAATTTTTTTCCCGAAAAAATTCAAGATGGCTGACTGGTGACCATATTGGATTTTTTTTTTACTTTGTCCCTTTTCAGTCACCCACACTAGGCAGTATGCCACGGTGGGGATATATGTGGTTAACAGGATTATTGAGTTCTCTAGAATTTGATTTGATTAACTTCCCACACCTGGATACTTAATTCATATCTTGTTTGACAGAGTTCTATAGTCCTTGAAATTTATCTCGTTTTTGCAAGAATTAGTTTTGATTCTAATGGACTCCAGTGGTAGAAATCTTAAATAATTTACAATATGGAAGTACCCTTGTGAGTGCAACCAATACATATTCCATAGAAAAAAAACATCTGGCCTGGTTCCAATATTTTTATACTGTACCAATGACCCAGACTTAGCTGGTGCTAACTCTAACAAAACCAGGGCCAAACACAAATTTTGCCCCCCAATCCCCAAAATTTGCATCCAAAACAAAAAGAAATCATGTCCTAAAGGACCTCCATACTACGCCTGTACTGCGCATGCGCAGTGACGCAGACGTCCCGAAATTGGCGCCAATTATCATTCTCTGTTTGGCCCTTCATCAGTCAACATCTCACTGATCTTTGTGCTTGTAAATCTCAGTTTAAAGGATGCCAGACACGTAATTTTTGGAGAAAATGTGATTCTAAGGAGGATAGAAGGAGGAGAGGAAAAAGAAGTGACAAAAAATAATCAGGGCTGTACTTAAAATTTTTTGATGAAATTATGTTAAGTTGCCTATTTTCGAGGCATGGGCCTCTTGTTGTCATTCTTGCTAATTGTTGCACTGCTTATTCAGTGTTTCCTCTCCCCTAGCCTTCTAAAGTCCCCCCTTGCAATTCTCCCATGCTTTTGGCATATTTTTGAGAAATTTCATTTCTAAAATTTCCTGGGAGAGTTGCTTGGTTACAGAATGTTTTCTGTTATTTTCCCCATAGTTACGTTTTCACCCATGGGTGTATAACGTTTGTGTTCTGCATCTTCCATCTGATGTTCTACAGATACTCCCTCTGTTTTGCATCAGATAGAGTGTAATTGATGACTGATTCCGGGCCAGTTTTTTCAGTGCCTGGAGTCATGTTTTCTGGTGTTTTTACACTGTTTGTTTTCATTGGCAACAGCCTTTTTTGAGGGGGGGCTGTTTGCCTTTGCTGTAGTTTATCTCACTATAAGATACATTTATATTATCCGAAAGTGTCTCATTAATTATTTAATATAAATTTAAAATTTTTGACCACACTTTGCCATCGGATCCATCGGGGCTCAACGTTACTTTTCAGCAACTTGGGCTTCGCTGAAAAAATATTTTTTCAAAATTATTTTGTTTTGCAATTGTTTTTTCATTTATTAATGGATCATGTTATTATGTATCTTTGTGTCAGGGGTTTTTGCGAGTAACTAGGACTTATTGTTGTTCTTTCACAATGAAGGGACGTTGTTCAAATTGTAATAGGAAGAAATCTTCCTCTGACTTTCATGATCATTGTATTAATTGTAGTCAGTGTTCTCGCATTAATCCCTGTCCAATATGTGAACATTGGGATGAGAAACATTGGAAACGTGTGTCACGATATGTTGTTTCTGGAGAAAGTGCGATTCCGGCTCTTTCTCCGCAAGGTCACTC
The DNA here is from genome assembly GCA_031216915.1 of Pictodentalium vernedei. Lineage (NCBI taxonomy): Eukaryota > Metazoa > Mollusca > Scaphopoda > Dentaliida > Dentaliidae > Pictodentalium > Pictodentalium vernedei. The sequence goes on from CM062295.1 coordinate 731,267,273, forward strand.
TACTCTCTCAGTTTCTATTTCAGAGGAACCAGAACAGGGTGATGTTTCCATGTTATCTTCTTCAAGTGTGCGTCCGTCGTCACAAATGAATTCAGAGCTAGCGGCAAAAGTGCTCATGGAGATTAGACAAATGTCGTCCGCTAGCTCGCCTGGTGTAGCGTCCATTCACCGAATGGTTCGGCAGCCAGGTTCGTCCGATGCGGTCCAAGAGGAAATTTTGGGTGATGCGAGCACTATAAACATAATAGATGCACACCCAGTGACGGCGGATAGTAAGCGAGAACGGAGGAAGCCTTTGAGTCCGGTTCCTAGCTCGTCCAGGTCCAGCCGGGCCGCGAGCGAGAGAGGCCCCTCTCTCGTACAACAACATCTGGGACCAGATGTTGTGGTACAAAATGTGTCTTTAGCGGAGCATACGTCCGTCGCTCGGGACGCTCCGTTGTATAAGCAGTCCGCAGAGACTGTTAAGGCTTCCTCTTCTCGTCAGCGCACACGACCGCACCTTGGCTGCGTGACCGCCGATATATTACCAGCTTCGCCGATGAAGGATTCTTCGGCGACCAGGTCACACCATCCGGCAGCCAGGGATTCGAGACCGATGGACTCTGGACGTTCGCATAGGAAAAGTATGCGGGAGCCATCTGATGCGGAGCTGCCCTCGGCGAAGCAGCGAAAGACTGCGCCTCCGCAGGTCTCGACGCCGGACATTCTTGTGCAGATAGCACAGCTTATCGCAGCATCCCAGCAGCCGACAGAAACGGTGTCGGATCGAGAATTATCCGACGGCGCTGGGTCGGTACGCTCCGCCGAAGCATCAGGGGCGGACGACCGGGAACATCATGAGGTCCGACCGGATGGTGAAAGGGATACGGATGACTTGGAGCTATCCCTTTCGGAACAACATAAAGCTGCCGTGGACTTCATCCGGCACTTTCTCCCTCAAGTTGTTCCGTCGGGCCAGACTGCTGCGCTTCCGGACAAGAGAATTATAGCGTCATTGGACTCTGAATTTTTTGAGCGGTTCAGGGACATCGCTCCCGAGTTTCCGTCGCAGTCCAATAATGTTGCAAGAACATTTGAATTATTGAACGACGCTATATTTAAACTTGCTTCCAGGACGGGGAAAGCAGGTTTCTTGTCCGCTAATACTCTCAACCTGCCTTTCATTAATGCAAGGAATAAATTCGATACGGCAGGACAGGGTATACCGAGAGTTCCTCTGCGTATGGACGACGAGGCGGAAGACTTAGAGCTATCATTACCATCGTCAGCTTCTATTCCAACCGCGGTGTTGGAAACAGCTATTGCGTCTAACAGAGCCAATTTAGATGCCTTATCTTACGCAGATCACCTTACTAAGGCGTTATCACTGCGCCTTCAGGGGAAAGAGTTTCAGGATATACAATCCTCTTTAAGACTTCTTTCAAGGGCAGTAGCTTATTCCACGTGTAACTCCGCCCTTTCAGTGGCAAATCTGGAGTTGGTTAGACGTGACGCAGCCCTAGCTACATCCACCCTAGTGGATTCTAAGGTGAAGAACTCTCTTAGAGTCGCTTCGGTCTCAGGAGAACTTCTCTTTGACGGCAAGCTTTCCACTATTTATGATAAAATTAAAAAGAAAGCTAATGATTCTCTGTTGTTCAGATCTGCTCCTAAGAAGTCGGATACAGCAGACACGAATAAGACAGGCACTTCTGGGTCTAATGCGCCCAAGAGAGGTTCCTATAGAGGTTCCGGTGCGTCCTCTTGGTCTTATTCGAGAGACCGTCAGGATAGCGACTCTCGTTCGGGACGTCCTTCAGGCCGGGACAATCGGTCGGACGCCCCGAGGTCGACGAGGCGAGGTGCGGGTCGTGGAAGACGTGGTTTCTCCTACCGCAGGCCTCGCAGGTCCAGGAGGTGATGGCTTAAACCTCTATCGCGTTCCGGTTGGCGGAAGGTTGTCGAGCTTTTCACAAGAGTGGGCGTCGATTACGGATGACCCTTGGGTGAGAGGAGTGACTTCGGAAGGTCTAAAGATATCCTTCAAACGAAAGCCTCCATTAACTCGAAGTCCAAAGTGGACTCATCTTCCGTTAAATCCACAGAAAAGAGACACTCTGTTATCAGAGGTGCAGTCTCTTTTAATGAAGAACGCGGTAGAGGTCGTAGAAAACCAGGAATCTCCGGGATTCTACAGCCATCTGTTTCTGGTTCCGAAACCAGACGGCTCGTTCCGTCCAGTCATAGATTTGAGCTGGAAGTTTTATATGGAGACGATTCGATCGGTCAGAGCGAGTATTCGGGTGAACGATTATGCAACGAGCATAGATCTCAAAGATGCGTACTTTCACGTCATGGTACATCCGACATTCCGAAAGTATCTACGCTTCGCAGTCCTAGGAGTGGTGTATCAATTCCGGGCGATCTGCTTCGGATTGAATCTAGCACCCTGGGCTTTCACTCGGGTAATGAACTCGGTAATGATCTACTTCCGAGCTCATTCGTCTGCGGTAACGTCGGCCTACCTGGACAACATTCTTCAGAGGTACGGCAATGAGTTAACGCTTCAGAACGATGTTCAGAATCTTCTTCTATTGCTCCGACGTCTCGGTTTTATAGTAAACGAGGAGAAGTCGGATCTGGTGCTGTCCAAGTCATTCACTCATCTGGGAATGAGCTTCGAGACGCACAACAATCTCGTTCGTCTGCCGTTAACCAGAGCGAAATTAGTCAGTTGTTACACTCGCTATTGTCTGCACGCAGACAAAGTCACGGCAAGAGAATTTATGAGACTGATAGGTCTGTGCGGAGCCGCCGCGGATCTCATTCCGATGGGGCGGTTACGCACACGTCCTCTTCAAATTTTCCTGACTCAGAATTGGAGTGTGAAAATTCATTCGCTCGATGTAGACGTTCTCTTGTCAGATCAAGTGAAACAAGAGATTCAGACTTGGGCAAACATTCAGTGGTTAACTCAAGGAGTTCCGCTGCAGTTGCCGGATCCGAGTTTTACCGTTATGACGGATGCCAGTCAAACAGGTTGGGGTGCATCATTAATCCCAACGGATTCGAGATGCCAGGGTCTTTGGGATCCGCAATTCCTGTGCAAGCACATAAACATCAAGGAAATGATGTCAATTTGGCTTGCGTTACGTCACTGGATGGACATTATTCACGATGCTCATGTCCAAATCCTATCCGACAATACGACAGTAGTGGCGTATATACGGAATCAGGGAGGCACTCATTCAGTTCCGTTGTTCAATCTAACGGAAAGAATCCTTCTGTTTGCGTTAGAACATCACGTTCTTCTTTCGGTCCGTCACATACCGGGTCGTCTGAATGTGCTAGCAGACTCCCTTTCACGAAAGGGTCGCTTGTTGCCGTCGGAGTGGACTCTCAACAAACAAGTATTCAATCAGATTTGCTACCAATGGGAACGGCCAATGATAGACTTATTTGCGACACATCTCAACAATCAGTTGCAGACGTATGTGTCTCCGTGTCCGGATCCAAGAGCATTTGCAGTAGACGCTCTGTCGATCCCTTGGGACGGAATTATAGGATATGCGTATCCTCCAGCGCCGTTAATTCAACAAGTATTGCTAAAGATAAAACAAGCTCAATGCAAGATTCTGTTGGTAGCATCTCTGTCGCCACAGAGACCGTGGATAAATCTACTCAGGTGTCTGTTGTGGGACCTACCGCGGAAGCTTCCTCCACGGGAGGATCTTCTTTCGCAGGGGAAATCGCGCCAACTCCATCACAACCCGCAAGGTCTCAACCTTCACGTTTTTCCGTTGCGCGGTCCTTCTTGCATGGCAAGCACTTTACAGGACGAGCAGTGGACGCGATTTCTAACTGTAGGAGGACCTCCTCTTCGCTAAACTATGTGGCTAAGTGGAAGGTTTTTCGTCGTTGGTGTAGGGATCATTCTGTAGATATATTCGATCCCTCTATACCAGACATTGCAAACTTTCTAGTATACTTGTTTGACGAAATCAAACTGCAGCCTGTTACTATAAAGGGTTATAGATCTATGTTATCTGATACCTATGCACATCATGATAGTTTACAAATTGGATCTAATGTCTCTTTATCGAAGTTGGTTAGAAACTTTTCGATAAATAGACCCAGAACTCTTAGATTAATTCCTAAGTGGAATTTAGCTTGGGTTCTCCTTAAATTGAAGGAAAAGCCATTTGAACCTCTTGGGACAGTAGATTTCAAATTCTTATCTTATAAGACAGCTTTTCTCTTAGCTTTCTCTTCTGCTAGAAGAGTCAGTGAGCTTCATGCACTATCGGTGGATGATTCTCATTATCGTAGTGTTGGGAACACTATCACCTTCACTACTAATGTGGGTTTTTTAGCTAAGAATCAGGCTCCTAATAAATATCCGGAACCTATTGTTATTAAGGCTCTTCCGTCTTCAGACGGGCGTAGGCCTTTACTCTGTCCTGTTAGAGCACTACGTATCTATAAACAGAGATCTCAGTTCATCAGAAAGGGACGGAAACGTTTCTTTCTGTCTTTGATGCCTAATAGAAAGGACATTTCAGTCCATTCTATTGCTAGATGGATTCAGTTAACTATCCGTACTGCTTATGAAGATTTATCTTCTTCTCAGCAGTCTGTGCTTAAGATTTCTGCTCATGAAGTAAGAGCTCTTTCTACTTCCTGGGATTATGCTAATAGTGTTGCTATTACAGATTTAATGAAGGCTGCTTATTGGTCTCAGCCATCCACATTTACGAATTTTTATCTCAGAAATATTGAGTCCATTTCTGGAGACCTGATTGTTTAGGTCCGTTATCTGTTGCTCAGAATGTCGTCCACTAAACAGTTGCAACTATAGTTATGCAGGCTTTCTGTTCCGGCAGTGACTCCGTCCGGCTGCCCTCTTCGCTCTGGGCTATTTGACCCAGGGCAAGGGGAAGGGGGGGGGGGGGGGGGGGGGCGGGTGTTCCCTTAGGTCACCTGCTTTATAGTGAAAAGCAAGGGAATGCCTCCTCCAAGTCAGTATTTCTGAGTCGCTTCCGGGATGGTTTTAAAGTGTAATATTAATGTTTAAATTCATTCATGTCTTATTTTTAAAGTGTAGCTCGGTGTGAAGCATTTGTATATGTCAAGTGTCAAACGGGCTTTAATATACAATACTCGGACACTTTTAAATGACTATAAAGAGTCTCAATTCTCTGGACTACTTTATTTATTGGCTTGCTTTAAAAATAATTAGTATAAGGGTTATACTGGATGTTAATAGAGAACATGAATGTTATTGTGCTCAATTATTAAGGGTAGTGTATCTTTCTAATTTAATATGAAATAAGAAAGATACATGTAAAGCCTAATACTCCTTTTCTCCTTAAGGGGTTACCTCTTTACTATATAGTTGAGCTTATTGGATTTTCCTCTATGTCCTAGGCCCTCCAGCCTGTTTACTATTCAGCTAAGTCTGGGTCATTGGTACAGTATAAAAATGTTAAAAAATTTATAGTAATTTATATATTTTTTATACTTACCAATGACCCAGACGGGGATGGCCCTCCCTGGAGTTGGGAACTCTTGCCTCCCCGCTGAGTACATAGCGCTGACCAGACACTGCCAGTAAGAATGATAATTGGCGCCAATTTCGGGACGTCTGCGTCACTGCATATGCGCAGTAGAGGCGTAGTATGGAGGTCCTTTAGGACATGATTTCTTTTTGTTTTGGATGCAAATTTTAGGGATTGGGGGGCAAAATTTGTGTTTGGCCCTGGTTTTGTTAGAGTTAGCACCAGCTAAGTCTGGGTCATTGGTAAGTATAAAAAATATATAAATTACTATAAATTTTTTAACTTTCATAAGTTTTTTGCCTTACATGTATGCGTAGAACACATTTTCCACCACACAGGCTTTTGGTGGTCTTTCTAGTTGAAGTAATAGTACCTTGGCAGCAACCCTGGAAATAAGCAGCCTGTTATTTGCAGAATGAGGTCCCAGAGGGAGGGTGAAATAACCCATGCAGTGGGCTAGAACCACCAATTTAATCTCTGGATACCTCTCAGTTTAGGCCGGAGACCTTGATTCAAATTGATGTTCACAAAGGGTAAATTTAGTACTGCTAACCTGCTGTGCAAGGTAGCATCACCAAATTAACCCTGTGGAGACCTCATTTTGCCGATGACAGTCTGCATATTTCCAGGCTTGCTTGGCAGTGGTTTCTAGTGAAGTGTACAGTTTATTATCTTTGAAGTGAACTTATTTAGTCTGTGTGGGTTTGCCTTATAATACCCCTGACTTGGAAAGTTGAAGGAGTATCTAGTGGAGACCTCCATCCCTCCGTCCATCCATACCAACATTTTTCCTTGTATCTAGGCCACTGCTACTCTGATTTGAATGATATTTGGTGTTGTGATAGAGCATCATGTGGGAACGATACCTGTGTAGCGTGAGTTTCTTCCACACTTCTTTCCAGAGTTATGGCCCTTTTTCACTCTTTCGACTTAGAAAACTTTTGTCAGATTGGGGGCATTGGCACACGCTTTGGGTTGCCCTCTTGATACAATTAATGGGATGTTGGGCACACACCCATGAATTGTAACAAGGCAAAGACCTGATAATAAATTTTGATTACCAAAAATAATTTAGCCCTTTACCAGTTAAAAAGAGACTTCCAGAATCTTTGACAAGAATCAGATGAACATTTTGCAAAAATTAAAGTTGATTCTCATTCTTTTACTTGTGAGAATCATCTGCAAGAATCAATTCTGATTCTCGCATGTATTCTAAGCCCTGCTCTATGAACAAGAAATAATTTATTACAATCTCACATTTTACAAACTGAGGCCAATATGGTCCACAAGGCAAAAACATTTCATGGCTATCTATAAATTTCCAATGATCTCAATTTTTTTTTTATTCAGTTAAAATCCCTTTGTGAACCCCTATCCATAGATGCTGAAAGTGACCTTTGACACCAATAAATGAAGTACGTATTTACTCTATGTATTGGGACAGCTAAAAATAATTATTTTCACAGGTGTCCCAATTCTTAGAAAATGGGGAAAGAACACAGCCTGGTCTTCATTTGATGCTGAATAAAGTTGTGTGTGATTCGTTTTCCATCACTATATAAGAAAATCGCCATCCAATTTTTTTTATATTTTCATTTTTTGCTTCCAAAACATAGCTTATGATCCCTCATTGGAACGAGCGCATTGCGCGTGTTCCAATGAGGGATCATAAGCTATGTTTTGGAAGCAAAAAATGAAAATTTTTAGTTACTCAAGAATTTTTTTTGTGATTGTCGTCTGCTACTAGCGACGGGTCAACTGGAAACAAATCTGAATGTCCCAAACTTTGGAGCATAAAAAAAATATAGTTTTCTGGAAAAAATGTGTGTCCCAAATCATAGAGTGTCCCAATACATAGAGTAAATACGGTAATTCAAATCAGTAGAAAGGGATTTTTCTCTGTTATCCATATGCAGTTAGCACATCTAATTTGTAGTGAACGTATTATATTAACAGGTTTATTTGGTTAACCAGTATGCAGTTGATTGGGACCTACTGTAAAAAGAGAATAAAAAATTAACTCATTGGGGTTTTTTGTTCAAAATGAGCTCTGAATCTGTTTCATACTTCATTTAATTATCTTTCGTTTTCTATCCAGATTGGAAGGCTTGAGCAAAATATACATCATCTTCAACTGAATCTTGCCTCAGCAGACCAGCAACACAAGATGGAGTCAACTCGCAGTGAAGAGCATATAGCAAAACTGGAAAGAGACATGAGGGAGGCCAGTACTCATTGTCAGACCTTGGAACAGGAAATTGTTAGAAAGGATGAACAACTTAAACGATGTGAGAATGACATCAACAGTGCTAGAGATGATATTGGAAATAAGGTTGATGAGGTATGTGTAAGATAAACATTTTTCCTGTATTATTTATAGAAGATTCTAATGGAATCTATACAAGAATTCTAGTTTAGGCCTAAAAAAATAAAAAATCTGTTTCTCAGGCCTTCCCGCATGGTCCTTTTGGCTGCCGCATGCTCTCTTTTTATAACCAATTTAAACTTTAAAAAAATAAAAATTAAATAGTTTATGTCTGATATTTTACCCAAGTTAAAAATATTGATGAATTTGTCCCTTGAGTGCAAGAAGGCTTTGCAATGCTTTAGCATTGCAAAGCCTTCTTGCACTCAAGGAATGAAATACACCACCACCCATGCTATTCTGTAGATTATGAGGCCTAAAACTTGAACCAAGAACATGAACTTTTGATGGCAAAAAGAAATTACTGAAATAAAAAATAAAATAAAAAACCGCTCGCCCGCATGCAATTTCTCAAATAATGGCCTGAGAAACAGAAGATCTACTTTGTGTGGCCTTAAATTATGTTCATTAACTTCTATTTGTGCTGAGGTTTACTGGAAAAGTTTCATAAATTCCATATAAAATAGGTCAAATTTGATATCCATTTTATCACATGATCATGTGAACTGTGCACAATATTGACTTTTGGCCTCTTCCTTATAAAGTGTTGAATTTGTTTCTATCCTTGAAAAGTACTTGATTTTCTACCCCTTGAAAAGTGCATGAAGTTTCATGGTAACCTGGGGGCGCGGTGGCTTAGTAGGTAGAAGTGCAGGCTGCAAGCCAAGAGGTTCGAATCCCACCTGCGGCAACCACGTTGTGTCCTTGGGCAAGACACTTCACCCCCATTGCCCATGTTGGGGCACGATGACGCCGTGTACTAAGGCGTACTGCACATCGATGGTACGCATGTCTTCAACCAATCTAACCCTGCCTGTGCTGCAGTGCAGAGTTACGATGTTGGGGAGCTGACAGCTGCTCGTTGTTGCTCGGTGGTTCTCTCCGGGTACTCAGGCTTTCTCCACCCGTAAAACTGTCGCGGTCATGATTAGCCATTGTGCATAAATATGTGACCTTAAACATCAATAAATAAATAATCATGGTAACCTGCCCCTTATACATGCAATATCACAAAATCAGCCAGGAACCACATCTCTTTCATCTCTATATATTCCCTTGAGTGCAACAAGGCACGATCTGTAGCATTACAGATCGTACCTTGTTGCACTCAAGGGGTGAAGAAGATCTATCTAGTTAGGTTTTCCAGAAATCTGGTCCTTGAGGTTGAAATTCTTGTAATAGTCCTTGAAAAGCATAGCCACAGTCCTTGAAAAGTGTTTAAGGCTTACAGTACGTGGAGAGTGGATTGTAACAAAACCACCAATGGAGTGGAGTTATCACCCAAAGTATTACTTTCAAATTCTGTACATATGGGCAGAAAACACGAACAATGTTTCAGCCAATGGACCTCCGGGGGTGGCTGGGGGAGGGGGGGGGGGGGGGGGGGTGTAGATTCAAGTTTGTTCAAATAGGATCCCTGGATGATCCCTGGATGAATATTTGGGCTCTTTATTGGAGCCCAAAATTTAATATGAGGAAAATTTCTTAAAAAATCTTTTTCAGACCCACAAGTGAGAATCCTTTCTTATTTAGTATGTAACATCTCTAGAGGTGTAAGGTTCAGATTTGTTCAAATCGAGTTCCTGGGTTAATATTTGGGTTCCCCAAGGGAGCCCAAATATTTACTAAATGCAATATGGGGAATTATCGTTTAAAATCATCTCCTTCAGATCCAGAAGTCAGATTCTTTTGATATTTGGGAGGGTTAGATTGAAGGTTGTTCAAATCAGGTCCCTTAATATTTGGGCTTTTTATTGAAGCCCAAAATTTAACTTGGAGCAATATGTGAAAATTTCTTGAAAATTCTTCTTCAGATACACCAGTGAGAATCCTTTCATATTTGGTATGTAACATCTCTAGGGGTGTCGAATTCAAGTTTGTTCAAATCAATTCGCTTGTTTGTTTGGGGTTTTTTTTAAAAAATTTTGTGGGGGGAGGGTTCTAGAGAGAACACAGTAGTTTAAAACAAAACAAAAAATTCTTTCGGTTTTTTAATACTTCACAGAACAGAGTTTGCTAGGAAGCTTTCCCAGGACAAGCAGAAATGAATGGCCAAAAAAGGTTGCCGTTGGTTGTGTCATAGCAAATCAAAAAAATTGCTCTTGCTGCTTATGACATGCTGATACACTCATCTGTTTTGACAATTTGAGCCAGGTGAGCATTTTAGGCTCTCTTGAGCCTCTGGTTTCATTCAACCCATCAAAGAACATGTCAATATTTATCTCCTAGACTCCGATTTTCAGTTTTCATTTAAGTTTAAATATCAACCCTTTGTGCCACACTCTATCAAATGCTTTTGAAATATTATAAAATGTAGGACAAGAAGTTTGGAGTCTATAAGGGTAGGCTATACTTTCAGCAGTGCCTTTCAACATTTGGACACTGATCTTATGTCCATGGGCCTTGTCAGGCTTGGCAATTTCAGGAGAGCGATTTTTTAGAACTCCTCACTGCCCTCCTGAAAGAATTGAGGAGAGCGAAAAATTGCCCTCCTAAATATTTTGGTCTGGGATGATTGAGATTACATGTATTATGCTCACATTAAATTTTTGTTGTAAAGCAAAAATGTAATTTAACTCCAAAGTTACTTAACATCACGTAATTTCATTTTGAAAGCGCTTTAGTGGTAAAAGGTAATGGCTGCAACCATACCCAAACACAGTTGCAATCATTTGAAGCAAAATGGGTCACAGCAATATTTTTTTTTCTGTCAGTTTCAAGTTCAACAACTGACATCACAGTTTGAGGGGTAATTATTCAAGGAATATTGACACTATAATATACTACCATTACTACTATCCTGTCACTTGAAGCACTTGCACCAGGATGTGGCTGTAGATTCAAGCAGACCTGTTGTCCAAGAAAGTCATACGCCTACCACTACCACCTTCAACCCCCCTTGGGGGGTTGAAGGTGGTAGTGGTAGGCGTATGACTTTCTTGGACAACAGGTCTGGGTACTCACACAGGTCTTGTCAAGTGTGTGTTCGGTTGTTGAGTGAGACATCTAGATGTCTAAGAGATTTCGCTTTACCTTAGTAAAGTTAATAAAATCACTGATGTAGTCTGTTGGTTTCAGTTTCAATGAGTTCGTTCAACTGGATACTTAAAATGCTGTGTAAAGCTAATTGCTCTCCTAAGCTGATTGAGGAGAGCGATTTTTTGCCCTCCTGCATTTTTCAGAATGCCAGGCCTGCCTTGTTTGATTTCTTTGAGTTGACAGTCAAAGTGATGTCATAAGTATCAAAGGTTATTTCTCTTGGGGTCTTAGTATAATTCTGTGTGAAAATTGGAAGTTTGGGGTCAGTGTTATCAACAATTCCATTTTTTTCATGAATGTTAACTAGGTTCACTTTTTATTTCACTTTTAAAACAGCATTGCAGATGCATCAGTGGAAAGTTAATTTTCAAGATTATTTTCTTATACTAAGCAAAGTCTCTGTTCTTCTTGGCAATCCCTTAAAAATGAACTCATCTGAATTTGACAGTATGAAATTTGTTGATAGTATTCAAATTCTGAATACTTCAAATACAGACTTGAAATATTTATTAACAGATTTGGCATTCTGCTTTCAGTATTATCTAGCATTACAATGATATGCATGATTATTTTGCAGATTGAAAAGTTGGAGAAAGTAATCAGAGACCTGAAATTAGAAATAACTGGTTTGGAAGGTGTCAAGAGGCAAGCAGAAACAAATGTAAGTTTAGTGAACTACTCTGGCTGAGTTTTCAGTTAAACACCTCTGGCTGAGTTTTCAGTTAAACACAGACAGCCAAATCTCCACTAAAAATTGATACCAGGCCTGCAGACTTGCCAGTAAGGTTTGATGGAAGTTTGTCACAACTGTCCAGGCCTCTAAAGCATTTTCAGCTCTCAACTTGAGAGCATTCAGATCACTCATGTATAAATTAACTCACATCTATAGGAAGCATGGTGCTGGGAGGATGGGTTTCAACCCCCCTTCCTCCTCCTCCCCCCCCCCCCCCCCAAACCATAATAATTTTCAGTAGTTGGAAATTCAAAAGGTATAAATTCCAATAGTTGGAAATTCAAAGAAAACAGACTTTTCCAACCAGTCGATTTGAATTTTCAATCCGTGATCAGAGTTTTTCCGACTGCGACCGTTGGATCAGTTGCGGTTACCGGCTTTGGTCATTCTCTGTACTCCGATTCCGGATTCTGTTTAATTTCCAGATTCCAACATTTTAGTTGACTGGCAACTAAAGTTTTCCCTTACAATGGCCAGTCAACACTTAGACTCTAGACCGAGTAGTTGGAAGGGGTCAGTTGGAAGGAGTGGGTATTTGCTGAATGGCTGTCAGTCTGTAGTCCTTGTATAGCCTGCTCAGTGTAAGGGTAAACTCATGGACCACAGTGGGGGAATACATTTTTCTTGTGCATAAACTGACTAGATTTAAGCCAGAGTGAGGCCTCAGAATCCACCTCAGGGGTTCAAAAATTAATAATTTTTCCTGGGGGAGGACTCCCCAGTAGAGCTGGGAGGTTAACCGAAAAACAACTCGGTTTCGGTTATGAAAAAATAACCGACAACCGAGACCGACGATAAACTGAAAAAACAACTTTCTCGGTTATTTGAATGTCACATGAGAATTACGTTTTTACGTGTTTTTTTCTGAAACAATGGCGGCAGTTACGGTCAAGAAGAGCCCTATATGGGAACACTTTATCAAAACTGATAAAACTTCAAAGTTGGCTCAGTGTATTAACCCAATTTCCGCTTATGACTCATTGTGTTAGCTACAAATTATTTTTAATTAACTTTGGCAGAGACCGCGAGAGTTCGTCCTTAAAGTTCGTTTATATTATTTCCAAGTGTCAACAACTCGACAAAGTTTTTACACTCTCAGGGAGAGTATATTCAATCATTATTTAGTTCATACAACTTAATATTTTTATACTGTACCAATGACCCAGACTTAGCTGGTGCTAACTCCACAAAAACCAGGGCCAAACACAAATTTTGCCCCCCAATCCCCAAAATTTGCATCCAAAACAAAAAGAAATAATGTCCTAAAGGACCTCCATAATACGACTCTACTGCGCATGCGCAGTGACGCAGTCGTCCCGAAATTGGCGCCAAATATCATTCTCTGTTTGGCCCTTCATCAGTCAACATCTCACTGATCTTTGTGCTTGTAAATCTCAGTTTAAAGGATGCCAGACACGTAATTCTTGGAGAAAATGTGATTCTAAGGAGGATAGAAGGAGGAGAGGAAAAAAGAAGTGGCAAAAAATAATCAGGGCTGTACTTAAAATTTTTTGTTAAAATTATGTTAAGTTGCCTATTTTCGAGGCAAACGCCTCTTGTTGTCATTCTTGCTAATTGTTGCACTGCTTATTCAGTGTTTCCTCTCCCCTAACCTTCTAAAGTCCCCCCTTGCAATTCTCCCATGCTTTTGGCATATTTTTGAGAAGTTTCATTTCTAAAATTTCCCTGGGAGAGTTGCTTGGTTACAGAATGTTTTCTGTTATTTTCCCCTTAGTTACGTTTTCACCCATGGGTGTATAACGTTTGTGTTCTGCATCTTCCATCTGATGTTCTGCAGATTCTCCCCTGGGAGTCTCTGTTTTGCATCAGATAGAGTGTAATTGAGGACTGATTCCGGGCCAGTTTTTTCAGTGCCTGGAGTCATGTTTTCTTCTGTGTTTACACTGTTTGTTTTCATTGGCAACAGCCTTTTTTGAGGGGGGCTGTTTGTCTTTGAGGTAGTTTATCTCATTATAAGATACATTTATATTATCCGAAAGTGTCTCATTAATTATTTTATATAATTTTAAAATTTTTGACCACACTTTGCCATCGGATCCATCGGGGCTCAACGTTACTTTTCAGCAACTTGGGCTTCTCTGAAAAAATATTTTTTTCAAAATTATTTTGTTTTGCAATTGTTTTTTCATTTATTAATGGATCATGTTATTATGTATCTTTGTGTCAGGGGTTTTTGCGAGTAACTAGGACTTATTGTTGTTCCTTCACAATGAAAGGAACTTGTTCAAATTGTAATAGGAAGAAATCTTCCTCTGACTTTCATGATTATTGCATAAATTGTAGTCAGTGTTCTCGCATTAATCCCTGTCCTGTATGTGAACATTGGGATGAGAAACATTGGAAACGTGTGTCACGATATGTTGTTTCTGGAGAAAGAGCGATGCCGGCTCTTTCTCCACAAGGTCACTCTACTCTCTCAGTTTCTATTTCAGAGGAACCAGAACAGGGTGATGTTTCCATGTTATCCTCTTCAAGTGTGCGTCCGTCGTCACAATTAAATACAGAGCTAGCGGCAAAAGTGCTCATGGAGATTAGACAAATGTCGTCCGCTAGCTCGCCCGGTGTAGCGTCCATTCACCGAATGGTTCGGCAGCCGGGTTCGTCCGATGCGGTCCAAGAGGAAATTTTGGGTGATGCGAGCACTATAAAAATAATAGATGCACACCCAGTGACGGCGGATAGTGAACGAGAACGGAGGAAGCCTTTTAGTCCGGTTCCTAGCTCGTCCAGGTCCAGCCGGGCCGCGAGCGAGAGAGGCCCCTCTCTCGTACAACAACATCTGGGACCAGATGTTGTGGTACAAAATGTGTCTTTAGCGGAGCATACGTCCGTCGCTCGGGACGCTCCGTTGTATAAGCAGTCCGCAGAGACTGTTAAGGCTTCCTCTTCTCGCCGGCGCACACGACCGCACCTTGGCTGCGTGACCTCCGATATCTTGCCAGCTTCGCCGAGGAAGGATTATTCGGCGACCAGGTCACACCATCCGGCAGCCAGGGACTCGAGACCGATGGACTCCGGACGTTCGCATAGGAAAAGTATGCGGGAGCCATCCGATGCGGAGCTGCCCTCGGCAAAGCAGCGAAAGACCGCTCCTCCGCAGGTCTCGACGTCGGACATTCTAGTGCAGATAGCACAGCTTATCGCAGCATCCCAGCAGCCGACAGAAACGGTGTCGGATCGAGAATTATCCGACGGCGCTGGGTCGGTACGCTCCGCCGAAGCATCGGGGGCGGACGACCGGGAACATCGGGAGGTCCGACCGGATGGTGAAAGGGATACGGATGAATTGGAGCTATCCCTTTCGGAACAACACAAAGCTGCCGTAGACTTCATCCGGCACTTTCTTCCTCAAGTTGTTCCGTCGGGCCAGACTGCTGCGCTTCCGGACAGGAGAATTATAGCGTCATTGGACTCTGATTTTTTCGAGCGGTTCAGGGACATCGCTCCCGAGTTTCCGTCGCAGTCCAATAATGTTGCAAGAACATTTGAATTATTGAACGACGCTATTTTTAAACTTGCTTCCAGGACAGGGAAAGCAGGCTTCTTGTCCGCAAATACTCTCAACCTGCCTTTCATTAATGCAAGGAATAAATTCGACACGGCAGGTCAGGGTATACCGAGAGTTCCTCTGCGTATGGACGACGAGGCGGAAGACTTAGAGCTATCATTACCGTCGTCAGCTTCTATTCCATCCGCAGTGTTGGAAACAGCTATTGCGTCTAACAGAGCCAATTTAGATGCCTTATCTTACGCAGATCACCTTACGAAGGCGTTATCACTGCGTCTTCAAGGGGAAGAGTTTCAGGATATACAATCCTCCTTAAGACTTCTTTCAAGGGCAGTAGCTTATTCCACGTGTAACTCCGCCCTTTCAGTGGCTAATCTGGAGTTGGTTAGACGTGACGCAGCCCTGTCTACATCCACACTAGTGGATTCTAAGGTGAAGAACTCTCTTAGAGTCGCTTCGGTCTCAGGAGATCTTCTCTTTGACGGCAAGCTTTCCGCTATTTATGATAATATTAAAAAGAAAGCTAGTGATTCTCTGTTGTTTAGATCCGCTCCTAAAAGGTCGGATTCAGCAGACACGAATAAGGCGGGCACTTCTGGGTCTTATCCGCCCAAGAGAGGTTCCTATAGAGGTTCCGGTGCGTCCTCTAGCTCTTATTCGAGAGACCGTCAGGATAGCGACTCTCGTTCGGGACGTCCTTCAGGCCGGGACAATCGGTCGGACGCCCCGAGGTCGACGAGGCGAGGTGCGGGTCGTGGAAGACGTGGTTTCTCCTACCGCAGGCCTCGCAGATCCAGGAGGTGATGGCTCAAACCTCTATCGCGTTCCGGTTGGCGGAAGGTTGTCGAGTTTTTCTCAAGAGTGGGCGTCGATTACGGACGACCCTTGGGTGAGAGGAGTGACTTCGGAAGGTCTAAAGATATCCTTCAAACGAAAGCCTCCATTAACTCGAAGTCCAAAGTGGACTCATCTTCCGTCAAACCCTCAGAAAAGAGACGCTCTGCTATCAGAGGTGCAGTCTCTTTTAATGAAGAACGCGGTAGAGGTCGTAGAAAACCAGGAATCGCTGGGATTCTACAGCCATCTGTTTCTGGTTCCGAAACCAGACGGCTCGTTCCGTCCAGTCATAGATTTGAGCTGGATAAACAAGCTGATCATCGCTCCGAAGTTTTATATGGAGACGATTCGATCGGTCAGAGCGAGTATTCGGGTGAACGATTATGCAACGAGCATAGATCTCAAAGATGCGTACTTTCACGTCATGGTACATCCGACATTCCGAAAGTATCTACGCTTCGCAGTCCTAGGAGTGGTGTATCAGTTCCGGGCCATGTGCTTCGGATTGAATCTAGCACCCTGGGCTTTCACTCGAGTAATGAACTCGGTAATGATTTACTTCCGAGCTCATTCGTCTGCGGTAACGTCGGCCTACCTGGACGACATTCTTCAGAGGTACGGCAACGAGTTAACGCTTCAGAACGATGTTCAGAATCTTCTTCTATTGCTCCGACGTCTCGGTTTCATAGTAAACGAGGAGAAGTCGGATCTGGTGCCGTCCAAGTCATTCACTCATCTGGGAATGAGCTTCGAGACGCACAACAATCTCGTTCGTCTGCCGTTAACCAGAGCGAAATTAGTCAGTTGTTACGCTCGCTATTGTCTAAATACAGACAAAGTCACAGCGAGAGAATTTATGAGACTGATAGGTCTGTGCGGAGCCGCTGCGGATCTCATTCCGATGGGACGGCTACGCACACGGCCTCTTCAAATTTTCTTGACTCAGAATTGGAGTGTGAAAATTCATTCGCTCGATGTAGACGTTCTCTTGTCAGATCAAGTGAAACAAGAGATTCAGACTTGGGCAAACATTCAGTGGTTAACTCAAGGAGTTCCGCTGCAGTTGCCGGATCCGAGTTTTACCATTATGACGGATGCCAGTCAAACAGGTTGGGGTGCATCATTAATCCCAACGGATTCGAGATGCCAGGGTCTTTGGGATCCGCAATTCCTGTGCAAGCACATAAACATCAAGGAAATGATGTCAATTTGGCTTGCGTTACGTCACTGGATGGACATTATTCACGATGCTCATGTCCAAATCCTATCCGACAATACGACAGTAGTGGCATATATACGGAATCAGGGAGGCACTCATTCAGTTCCGTTGTTCAATCTAACGGAAAGAATCCTTCTGTTTGCGTTGGAACATCACGTTCTTCTTTCGGTCCGTCACATACCGGGTCGTCTGAATGTGCTAGCAGACTCCCTTTCTCGAAAGGGTCGCTTGTTGCCGTCGGAGTGGACTCTCAACAAACAAGTATTCAATCAGATTTGCTACCAATGGGAACGGCCAATGATAGACTTATTTGCGACACATCTCAACAATCAGTTGCAAACGTATGTGTCCCCGTGTCCGGATCCAAGAGCATTTGCTGTAGACGCTCTATCGATCCCTTGGGACGGAATGATAGGATATGCGTATCCTCCAGCGCCGTTAATTCAACAAGTATTGCTAAAGATAAAACAATCTCAATGCAAGATTCTGTTGGTAGCATCTCTGTCGCCACAGAGACCGTGGATAAATCTACTCAGGTGTCTGTTGTGGGACCTACCGCGGAAGCTCCCTCCACGAGAGGATCTTCTTTGGCAGGGGAAGTCGCGCCAACTGCATCACAACCCGCAAGGTCTCAACCTTCACGTTTTTCCGTTGTGCGGTCCTTCTTGCATGACAAGCACTTTACAGGACGAGCAGTGGACGCGATTTCTAACTGTAGGAGGACCTCCTCTTCGCTAAACTATGCGGCTAAGTGGAAGGTTTTCCGTCGTTGGTGTAGGGATCATTCTGTTGATATATTTGATCCCTCTATACCAGACATTGCTAACTTTCTAGTATACTTGTTTGACGAAATCAAACTGCAACCGGTTACTATAAAGGGTTATAGATCTATGTTATCTGATACCTATGCACATCATGATAGTTTACAAATTGGATCTAATGTCTCTTTATCGAAATTGGTTAGAAACTTTTCGATAAATAGACCCAGAACTCTTAGATTAATTCCTAAGTGGAATTTAGCTTGGGTTCTCCTTAAATTGAAGGAAAAGCCATTTGAACCTCTTGGGACAGTAGATTTCAAATTCTTATCTTATAAGACAGCTTTTCTCTTAGCTTTCTCTTCTGCCAGAAGAGTCAGTGAGCTTCATGCACTATCGGTGGATGATTCTCATTATCGTAGTGTTGGGAACACTATCACCTTCACTACTAACGTCGGTTTTTTAGCTAAGAATCAGGCTCCTAATAAATATCCGGAACCTATTGTTATTAAGGCTCTTCCGTCTTCAGACGGGCGTAGGCCTTTACTCTGTCCTGTTAGAGCACTACGTATCTATAAACAGAGATCTCAGTTCATCAGAAAGGGACGGAAACGTTTCTTTCTGTCTTTGATGCCTAATAGAAAGGACATTTCAGTCCATTCTATTGCTAGATGGATTCAGTTAACTATCCGTACTGCGTATGAAGATTTATCTTCTTCTCAGCAGTCTGTGCTTAAGATTTCTGCTCATGAAGTAAGAGCTCTTTCTACTTCCTGGGCTTCTGCTAATAGTGTTGCTATTACAGATTTAATGAAGGCTGCTTATTGGTCTCAGCCATCCACATTTACTAATTTTTATCTCAGAAATATTGAGTCCATTTCTGGAGACCTGCATTGTTTAGGTCCGTTATCTGTTGCTCAGAATGTCGTCCACTAAACAGTTGCAACTATAGTTATGCAGGCTTTCTGTTCCGGCAGTGACTCCGTCCGGCTGCCCTCTTCGCTCTGGGCTATTTGACCCAGGGCAAGGGGAAGGGGGGGGGCGGGTGTTCCCTTAGGTCACCTGCTTTATAGTGAAAAGCAAGGGAATGCCTCCTCCAAGACAGTATTTCTGAGTCGCTTCCGGGATGGTTTTAAAGTGTAATATTAATGTTTAATTTCATTCATGTCTTATTTTTAAAGTGTAGCTCGGTGTGAAGCATTTGTATATGTCAAGTGTCAAACGGGCTTTAATATACAATACTCGGACACTTTTTAATGATTATAAAGAGTCTCAATTCTCTGGACTACTTTATTTATTGGCTTGTTTTAATAATAATTAGTATAAAGGTTATACTGGATATTAATAGAGAACATGAATGTTATTGTGCTCAATTATTAAGGGTAGTGTATCTTTCTAATTTAAATATTAAATAAGAAAGATACATGTAAAGCCTAATACTCCTTTTCTCCTTAAGGGGTTATCTCTTTATTTTATAATTGAGCTTATTGGATTTTCCTCTATGTCCTAGGCCCTCCAGCCTGTTTACTATTCAGCTAAGTCTGGGTCATTGGTACAGTATAAAAATGTTAAAAAATTTATAGTAATTTATATATTTTTTATACTTACCAATGACCCAGACGGGGATGGCCCTCCCTGAGTTGGGAACTCTTGCCTCCCCGCTGAGTACATAGCGCTGACCAGGCACTGCCAGTAAGAATGATATTTGGCGCCAATTTCGGGACGACTGCGTCACTGCGCATGCGCAGTAGAGTCGTATTATGGAGGTCCTTTAGGACATTATTTCTTTTTGTTTTGGATGCAAATTTTGGGGATTGGGGGGCAAAATTTGTGTTTGGCCCTGGTTTTTGTGGAGTTAGCACCAGCTAAGTCTGGGTCATTGGTAAGTATAAAAAATATATAAATTACTATAAATTTTTTAACTTTTTGCTGTTATTTTGGTTTAGAATCTGTTTAATAAAAAAAACGAAACCGAAACCATAAGCCAACTCTTTTATTAAAAACCGAGTTGTAACCGAAACCAACCCAAAATTCAATAACCTCCCAGCTCTACTCCCCAGACCCCACCATCAAGAGGGAGATCTCCCCAAGCACGGACCTGAGCCCCTTGGGACATGCCTGTGGGGTGTTGTGCTGGGACCCTAACCCCAGTCAGAAATTTAACAGATTACATCCCTTGATTGAAGACCCTCAAGCTATGTCCCTGATGGTGACTCATTGGTTGACGTATTGGACTCAGATCAAAACGTTCGATAATGACTGGTGACATCTGTGTAGACAAGACACTTAATACTGATTGCCTGAGATGGAATTCCAAAATGCAAAAGTAGTAATTTTTGGAGTTATTTTTTTATGTTTTGATGTGTTTCAAGTCAACTTTCTGTGTCCTTATTTGTGTGTATTTGTCGTGCTCGAAAGTTACCATTGACCTCCAAAATTGTAATTTTTTTACATTCAAGTTTGTGTGAGCCAACATTTTGCATTCATGTACTGGCCTCTTTTTGGCAGCCCAAATGTTCTTTACTGCATCCAGCATGTAAAAATGTAACATTTTGTGATATTTGTTTTACATTCAACTTTGTTCAAGTTAAGTTACTGCATCCATATTTGGGTTAATTTTTGGAGCCTGGAACTCAAACACCAACATAAAAATCATAACTATTTTTTTCTGATGCAGAGTTGGGATGGGTGGGGGGTGGGGGGTGGGGGAGGAGGGGCAATGTGACATAGATATTCACCATGCATCAAATATTAGTTCATCGGGTATGTGTGTCATGCCTTTTTTCAGTTTCCCATAAGGGAGATTACTTGTAAAAAACTTGGATATATTGTGAAATTCATACAATTTGTTTCTTTTGTAAAAACAAGTGCATCAAATTTAATCAAATGTGGAAGGTATGTTCTCTACCGCCTGACAATCCAAGAGAGGTCAAATGGGTATTACTGCCAATTCCTTCAAGCTCTGTTCAAAGGTCCAGAACTCTGCCTTGGGTACAGTGCTGTATTGGGAATATGACTTGCTCTTGGTAATAGCACTAGCTTTGAAGTTAATTAAACACAAGCATAAGATATTGCTTTCCATAGATGTTGTATTCAGCATTGATTGGGCAACAAAGTTTCTGTCATATGTCTTTGTCTCATGCTTGATTCCAATACCTGTGTTGGTTGCATAAAAATAAGTACTGTCAGAAAAACTTAAATTTCCAATGAATTTGGTTTTCTGTATTCATTACAGAAAGCAGTTTGCTCATTTTTACACAGCCATGTTTAGCATTCAATGGACAAGAAAATTCCTGGACATGTTTTTGTGTCACATCTTATCCAATTTTAATGTTTTAACCCTATGTCTGCCCTGGCTGCTAAAAGAGAAATAGAGTCACAAACAACATAATATATATATTTTTACCCTTTACCCAATGCAGATGATATCAAAATTTATGATATTAAATATTACTTTTTCAAAATTTTACATATATTTCAACAAAACCATATCATGTGACCCCCTCATTGGAATGAGCTCGTTCCAATGAGAGGGTCACATCATATAGTTTTGTTGTAATTTTCTGAAAATTTATATATTTTCAACTGCTGAATTTGCATATTACACAGGCGGATGCGATGATTCATTAGGTAAAGGGTTAAAGAATGTTGCAATATTCTATGTGCCTGTCCAAGTTTTGTTGAAAAATGTAGCACAAGAAAGACAATTATTTTCAGAGAATTTAAAATTTTTTTGTGCTCACTTTCCCAGACAAAAATATCAAGTCAAAATGCATTCACTGAACAAAGTCAACAGTTTTTAGCTCAACTTTGGCGAAGCACCATGGGATACATCACATATAATACGGGGTTTTTTTCTCGTGCAGAAATTATGCGAATTAGATGAACTTTGATTTTTTCAGTGCTACTTTCACACAGTAAGTACACATGTCAATACGGCTCGGGCTAGAGTCTGTATTCATGAACCGATCTTCACGAAACGTCTTGAGTTATCACCTTGGGACGAGAACGAGTGTTTCTGGGTGCGGTCTAAAATTCAAGATGGCTGCCAGTGGCCATTTTGTACCGAAATTAGGTCTAATCAGTTTTTTGTACACAACTTCTATACGGCTCAGGCTAGAGGCTGTATTTATGAACCAATCTTTATGAAACTTCTTGGGTACCTTTGTTATCACCGTGGGATGAGAACGAGTGTTTCTGGATGTGGTCCAAAATTCAAGATGGCCACCAGCAGCCATTATGTACCAAAATTAGTGCAGTCAGTCTTTTGTACAGAACTTCTGTATGAAAGTTCTGATTTGAATAAACTTTTGTATGAATGTTTAGAAACATGGAATACATCACATATAGTACGTGTTTTTTTCTCGTGTAGAAATTATGCAAATTAAATGAACTTTGATTTATTCAGTGCTGCTTATACACTGTAAGTGCACATGTCAATACAGCTCTGGCTAGAGGCTGTATTTATGAACCGATCTTCACAAAACTTCTGGGGTACCTTTGTTATCACCTTGGGACGAGAACGAGTGTTTCTGGGTGCAGTCCAAAATTCAAGATGGCTGCCAGTGGCCATTTTGTACCGAAATTAGGTCCAATCATTTTTTGTCACAACTTCTATACAGCTCGTATTTATGAACTGATCTTCATGAAACTTCTTGGGTCCCTTTGTTTTCACCTTGGGACAGGAATGAGTTTGTTTTGGGGTGCCTTTGTTATCACTGTGCTATGAGAACAAATATTTTGGGGTTCAGTCAGACCCACTCTGGGACTCAAAGATTTCTTTTCTAGTTTAGCATCTGACTGTCACCCACCTTTACAATACTTTACCTATACATTTGTTACAGGCTACGGTCAGTATTTATGTACAGACCGTTACAATACTTTATATATACCTTTGTTATCAGGTCATTACCTAGATGTTTGTCATTGCAGTGTCACATACTATACATGTACATGTCTTAACAAGTTGAGCTACAGTGTCATTGACACTCATTCCTCTATATTTTGGGATGTAAATTTGAACCATTACCAGTTTTGACTGCCAATGAAAAGTGTTGTCAGAAAAACTTCAGTATTCATTATTGCACTACCTTTGACCACTGTAGCATAAAAATGAAGCTTTCATCAGTACATGTGTGTGTGTTCCAGTACTTTTTATCTTCTGTGATAAGCCTGTGAGTTTACATAATCACAATTTTCTTGTTGATATATTAAATTTTTAATATTTTACAGATTGCAGAACTCCAGTCAGATATTTGTCACTACAAAAAAGATCTTTCAGAAGCAAGATCTCAATACAAAGATTGTGCTCAGGAGGTATGTATGAGGTGGATTCAAATTACCAGTGGGGAGAACCAGTTGCCTTTGGTGAAAAACAACACACTAATGAGGAGCAAAATGGTCTGGTGTAAAACAACCCTGGGCAAAACTGGCCACTAGGTGAAAAGACCATAAACTAGTAGAAAGAGCTTTTGAGGGCAAACAACAGAATCAGAATGATGATTTTTAGCTCACCTGAGCGAAGCTCAAGGGGAGCTTTACTAATCACTTTCTGTCCGTCGTCCGGCGTCGTCCGTCCGGCGTTAACTTTACATTATCGACTTCTCCTCCTAAACCACTAGCCCAATTTTATTCAAATGTTGGCTAAATGTTTATTACCTAATGCCAATTCAGATTTGTTCAAATGAAGTTGCCCCTCCTCCTGGGTGGTGCCACGCCCCCAAGGGGCACCAAAATCTTTGTAAATCTTCTTCTCATGAACCAGCAGTAGCAGAGACTTGATATTTGGTGTGCAGCTTCCTTTTGAGGTGTAGACTCAGATTTGTTCAAGAGAAGTTTGTGGGGCTATACTTGGCGTCGTTATGGGAGGGGCAAAATTTTGTGCCCCGCCCAAAATTTCTATTTTCCAAACCGAGAGGCTGATTTGAACCAAATTTTATGTGAGGGCTTATTGGGTCATGAGTACTTGATTTATGCAAAAAAAAAATTTTCCCGCAGCCCCGTGGGAACCGCAGGAGCTAAAAATAGAAAAAATTTAAAACGCCCATATCTCCAAAACTGCACGGCACTGAGAATTTTTATTTGGTGTGCAGCTTCCTTAGGACCAACAGAAAGGATTGGTAAAAAAAAATTGCCATCGGTTTTATCATAGGGTACAGTTTCGGGACTTTGAAAAAGTGCTGAGTCAGCACTTTTTAACACTAGGCAATGGGAAAAACATTAAAAAATCTTCTTCTCCAGATCCAGCAGGCAGAATCTTTTGATATTTGGTATGCAACATTGTAGGGTGGATCTGATTCAAGTTTGTTCAAATCGACTTCCTAGATTCATATTTGGGCTCACTATAGAAGCTCGAATTCGAACTTAGTGCATTTCAGGCAAATTTCTTAAAAAATTTTCTTCTCCAGATCCAGCAGGCAGAATCTTTTGATATTTGGTATGCAACATTGTGGGATGGATCTGATGCAAATTTGTTCAAATCGGCTCCCTAGATTCATATTTGGGCTTACTATAGAAGCTCGAATTCGAACTTAGTGCATTTCAGGCAAATTTCTTAAAAAATCATCTTCTCCAGATCCAGCAGGCAGAATCTTTTGATATTTGGTATGCAACATTGCGGGGTGGATCTGATTCAAGTTTGTTCAAATCGCCCCCCTGGATTCATATTTGGGCTCACTATAGAAGCTCGAATTCAAACTTAGTGCATTTCGGGCAAATTTCTTCAAAAATCTTCTTCTCCAGATCCAGCAGGCAGAATCTTTTGATATTTGGTATGCAACATTGCGGGGTGGATCTGATTCAAGTTTATTCAAATCGGCCCCCTGGATTCATATTTGGGCTTAATATAGAAGCCTGAATTTGCACTTAGTGCATTTCGGGCAAATTTATTAAAAAATCTTCTTCTCCAGATCCAGCAGGCAGAATCTTTTGATATTTGGTATGCAACATTGTGGGGTGGATCTGATTCAAGTTTGTTCAAATCGGCTTCCTAGTTTCATATTTGGGCTCACTATAGAAGCTCGAATTCGAACTTAGTGCATTTCAGGCAAATTTCTTAAAAAATCTTCTTCTCCAGATCCAGCTTCAGAATCTTTTCATATTTGGTTAGCAACATTGTGGGGTGGATCTGATTCAAGTTTGTTCAAATCGGCCCCCTGGGTTTATATTTGGGCTCCATATAGGAGCCCAAATTTTAACTTAGTGCATTTCAGGCATATTTCTTAAAAAATCATCTTCTCCAGATCCAGCAGGCAGAATCTTTTGATATTTGGTATGCAACATTGTGGGGTGGATCTGATTGTGATTCATGAACGCATTTATTTGTAAAGTTGATAGAATCTTAGACAAAATTTGCAGAAAAGATCTACTATAGAAGGGGTGGTATCCAGGGTGAACCGTTTACCCAAATCTAGCAGTACTAATGCATTATTCACACAAATCTCCGTTCAAATTTTATGATCCCTCATTGGAACACACGCATTCAGCTCATTCCAACAAAGGTCATATGCCATGTTTTCGAGACAAAAGAATAAAAATTTTAGTTATTCATGAAATTTTTAGGCAACTGTTGTCTGTTATTCACATTGCTTCATGAAATTTCAGTACTTTTAGAAGTTACCTCAGTAATCAAGGGTTAATTCCCCTTAATTAAATGTCGCCTCTAAAAAACAACCACTTTGCATATCTTACCTTTTTACCAGCATAACTGCCAAAACTTGTCAGCATTCTTTGCAAAAATCGCTATTCAAATTTTAATTTTTGTCTCTTAAACATACATGTACTTATCGCTTGTAAATACCCCATTGGAATGAGCTTTTTGAGCTCATTCCAATGAGAGGTTGCACACCATGCTTTTTGAGTCAAAAAAGCAATTTTTTAGTTATTCTAGAATTTCGTACGTAAAACACAGCTTTATGACTTCACATTAAAATGAGCTCTCTAAGCTTGTTCCAATCAACATTCACGCACTATGTCTTTCACACAAAAAATAAAATTTTCCATTTATTCAGGAATTTTGTTTGCAAGAACACTCTTACCCCCCCCCCCCCCCCCCCCCCCCCCCCACACACACACACACACACACACAAACACAGACACACACATCTAAAAGTTCGGCAGCAAAAAAACAGTTACTTCAATTTTAAATGCATTATAGGAACAACTTGCCTAATCAAATTTAAATACTTTTGCATCATTCTGTATCTAGAACAAACCATTTACCATATCTTTACGCAAAATTCTCCAGCATCATTCACAAAAAAACACCATTATTTATATATTCACATTTCTGTCTCAAAAATATACCTGATCTTCCCATACCCCTATTGGAATAAGCTGTTTGAGCTTGTTCTAATGATGATAAAAAAAACTAATATTTTGGAAAATTTGTGAAAATTTTTGTTTTCTTGCATGCAAATATGTACATGTAGCACATGGAAGATATCCACAGTTGGGGAGAGATGTCCAAGGCTATCTCTTCACATTCCTTGTTTGTGCTTCATGCTAAACCAGTTTGTCTGCAGAGATAAATTTGCTTTATTAAAAATCATTGGAGATTGGCCACACACCAATGATTTTAAATAAAACTAATTTTAGGTAACAAATGTTGAACTTCAAACAAAATCTATCACTCAACCAGTTAATGTTGATGAGGCATGACATGGTGAAGGTGACCTAAAATACTTCTTAGAGTCACTTTGTCAGGTGAGCGATTGCGATTAAGGCCACGTGGGGCCTCTTGTTTATTTATGGGACTGGTCTGATTTAGATGACCCATAGATAATGGGTTAACTCAACCAGGGGAGCCACTTAAGAACAAATATCTCTTGTATGTATAACTAAAAATCATCATTATTGCCTGAAAAACATAACTTCTGACCCCTCATTGGAATGTAATTTATGGCTCATTCCAATGAGGGGACATAAGCTGTTTTGGAGGCAAAAAATGAAGAAAAAAATTAAAAAATGTAAAAGTAATAAAATTTGAACGGCTATTGTTGGAAAAAGTGCTGGTCAGTACATTATGTAAAGGGCTATGACTTTTAACATTTGTGCATGATATCAAAATTTGTTAGGCTCAAAAAAAGGATTTTGATTCTCAGGCAATCCCTCATTGAATTAGAACCCCCTCATTGGACATTTTTATTGCCTTTCAGTGTCTTCCAATATTAGTACAAACTCAGGGAAACCAAAAACTTTTTACATTTTTTGATTGATGCATATTTATTTAGTTGCGTATCCAATATGTTTGCCTTGTTACAGTTTATGGGAGAGTGCCTATAGGCAGTGTCCCATAAATTGTAATGAGGCAAATCCCCATAGATTAAATACTTATACTTCAAAGATAATATGGAGTGCATTGAAAGAATATGAAGCCTTTGAATTGCAGTACCTGCAGTTTCTTTTTAGAGGAATGTTTTATTTTTCAAATTAAAAATGAATTTATTTGTATGAATAAGCACTTTCTATATTTCTTTGTGTAAAAAGAAACCTGAAATTCTCTCCATGTTTGCAAAAGAAAAAGAAAAATTAAAAATAAAACCCTCCCTCCCTCCCTCCCTCCCTCTCTCACCAATTTGAAAAAAAGAATTGCCTGAGAATCAGTTAATTTATTCTGTGTGGCTTCATATCGGTTATTTTCTTTCAAATTTTTCACAAAATTTCAACAAACATGTCATGTGATGTCTCATTGAAACAAGCTCAACAGCAGCCAAATATATTTTATTGGTGAACCAAATTGTGTTCAGTAATGTCTATGGAAATCTGATGCCCAACACATTTTTGCTCATATAAACTTTTGATCTCTGAATCGTTGTCGAGTTGTGTCTTGTTTGGTTTGTTTTCTTTACCAACCCTTTCCACTTGTTTCTCCAAATCTATTGGGCCTACAGTCATATCAAACTTCATAGACACATAAAAGACAATAGGAGGATATCTGGGTCTGTAATGTCAAGGTCAAGGATAAAATTTGTGGCCAAGTAGTTCAAGAGTGATTGCCCTTGTTAACTGGTTGAGTGCTAGAAGCCACTATCAGGGCTTTCAAAACATGAGGATACTAGAGCAAAAGCCAACACTTCCCTTGCTTATATTTCATATTGAGTCAAACACAAATAAAATTTTGTTTATATAAATTTGTTTTATTACAAATTATTGGAGAGTGCCCACAGGCACTCTCCAATAATTTGTAATAAACAAGTTTTGAATAACAAATTCAGACCACCAAAAATAATCTAGCCCTCAACCAGTTAAACTTAAGTAGTTGGTGACTGTCCATCCCATGGCACTGGACTTGTTTGTGCTTGCAAAAGTGAGTTAATCCTAAAATTCTGAATGTGCGTCATACTCAAGTTACAGACCAAGTATGACATGTCAACTTTAGCACATCTACACAGTTTTGTATATTAAGAGTTGATATGATGAATAATGTGTGGAGGGTACACTCCTATTTCAGTAAATGTCTCCTTCAATCCTCTTTGAAATGGATATTGGACAACCTTCAATATATTCCAGCTTGCTCATCATGAGGAAAAACTTATGCTGATGGAACAAAGCCTACAGTCAACACAAGATCAGTTAAGTCAGCGAGTCACAGAGGTTGTTCGACATGAGCAATCCAGTCGCAAATTACAGGCAGAACTGAAGACTGCTAGAGAAAGGCTGGACAATCATGAGGAAGAAATTGCTGAGCAGAAATTACTCATTGACCGGTTGAGGAAAGATTTGATGCAGGCCAAGCAAGATCATCATACTGCTGTGCAGGAAGGCCTTGCTTTCAAACAACATGCTCAGAAATCTGAGGTTGAGTTACAGGGAGCACGAGAGCAAGAGAGAATGCTTACAGAACAGGTAATGTAATTGTTGATAAAACTAGTAGGCATGTACAGGGAATGAGACTTTTCTGATTTTAGTTGGTTTTAATTTAATTAATACTAACTTTTTTTACTTATATATATGTTGCCCAGACTTGCCTAAAACCAACAGGAATGCCGAATTATGTAGACGGGCAATGTTTAGAATAAATTTGCATAAAAATCTTTGAGACCCTAGTGGGTTAATGCTAAACATAACAGTTAAGTGTGTTCCATTTCAGTTCTTCGATATATGGAAGAGTGCTTGAACTGTAGGTTAAATCAATAAATATTTTCAATCTGTAGCCTTACACTGTAGTTGAAAAATAGTTAATTCATCAACCTTGTAGATTTATTGGGGTCATTTCTAACAACTTGTTTAGTTTATTTTACAACACAGTTCTACTGGCACTCTGCTTAAAATTTTATAATGTCCAGTACAATGTTGCAATAGAATTTAAATTGGGGATAACAGGAAGACAGCCAATCTGGCTATGTTATTCACCACGGTATACATATGTGTTTCCATATTATCATTATACCCCCCACAAACAAAGTTGGGGTGGGGGGGGGGGGGGGGGGGGGGGTATATAGGAAATAGGAATTACCCTGTCCGTCCATCCATCTGTCCATCAACCATTTGAAGAATTTTCATGAAACTTCACACAATGGAAGAACTCGATTTGAAGATGTGCATGAAGCAATATAATTCCGTTCTGACATTTCCAAGGGGAAATAATCTAACTTATACATTTTAATTTCCCAAAAAGGTTACAACTGAGGCGTGGGGGGGATCACTTTGTGAGCTTGCTCACAGTACCTCTAGTTATTATTGTTAGTCCCCTACCGGCATCGCCGGAGGGGACTCTAAGTTTGCAATCCGGCAGTCTGTCCATCAGTCACACTTTAGTTTTCCAGAGTTTTTTTGGAAATGCTTCAACGGAATGATTTCATTTTTGGTAAACTTCTATAGAACGATGACTTACAGATCAAGTTTGAGTTTCATGCTGATTGCATTATTCTTGTGTGAGTTACGTCCTTGGAAATATGGGAAAAAGCACCAAAATATCAGTATTTTTATACTGTACCAATGACCCAGACATAGCTGGTGCTAACTCTTAAAATATAGGGCCAAACACAAATTTTGCCCCCCAATCCCCAAAATTTGCATCTAAAACTAAAGAAAACATGTCCTGAAAGGCCCTCCACACTTCGCCCCTACTGCGCATGCGCAGTGTCAAGGACGTTCCGAAATTGGCACCATTAATCATTCTAAGTTTGGCCCTTCATCAGTTAACATCTGACTGATCTTTGTGCTTATAAATCTCAGCTTAAATGATGCCAGACACATAAATATTAGTGAAATGGTGATTCTAAGGAGGATAGAGAAGGAGGAGAGGAAAAGAATGTGTGACAGAATATTATCAGGGCTGTAACTTAAAATTTTTTAATGAAATTATGTTAAGTTACCTATTTTCAAGGCAGCAGCCATTTTGTTGTCATTCTGATTATTTAGTTACACTGTTTTTTTAAGTGTTTTCCTCTCTCCCTGTCCTTTAAGTTCCTTCTTGCTATTCTCCCATGCTTTTGGCATAGTTTTGTAATTATTATTACTAAATTTTCTTGGGAGTTTTAGCTGAATAACAGAATGAATTCTGTTCTTTCCCCATGTTTACGTCTTCACCTACGGGTGGTTAGGCGTTGTGTTCTGCATCTACCATCTGATGTTCTGCAGTTTCTTCCCTGGAAGTCTCTGTTTTGCATCAGATAGTGTATTTTTGGTAACTGATTTCGGGCCTGGGTGCCTGGAGTCTTATTTTAGTGTTTTTACACTCATTGTTTACATTTACAACAGCCCTCTGTGTGAGGGGGGGATTTCTAAAAAATAATATCTTGATGTTATTTTAATCATAACTAGATACATTATTATTGTTCGTAAGTGTTGAATAAATTGTTTAAAATATTTTTAAAATTTTTGTCCACACTTAGGCTTGGGATCCATTGGGGCTCAACATTACTTTTCAGAAACTTGGGCTGTTCTGAAAAAATATTTTTTCAAAATATTTTGATTTCAATTATTTTTTCTATATTAATGGATCATATTATTATTATGTATTTTGATTGCCAGGGGTTAGTGCGAGTACCAGGACTTATTTTCTTTTCACATTGAAAGGATATTGATCAATTGTTTTAAGAGGAAGTCTTCCTCTGACTTTATTATCATTCTATATGTGGTCAGTGTACTCGCATTAACTCCTGTTCTGTATCGTATGATTTCGATGACAATATGGGAAGCGTATGTCACGGTATGTTGTTGGGGATTTGGACACTCCGGTCCTTTCCCCGCAGGGTCACTCTACTTTATCAATTTCTATTTCAGACGATCAAGATTAGGGTGATGTATCTGTGATGTCTTCCAACAGTGTGCCTCCGTCGTCACAATTAATGAAGGGCTAGCGGAAAAGTGCTCATGTAAATACGCCAATTGCCTAAGAGGACCCTAGTAGGTTTGACGGCCTTTGACGTCCGCTAGCTCGCCCGGTGTAGCGTCCATTCACCGAATGGTTCGGCAGCCAGGTTCGTCCGTTGCGGTCTAGAAGGAATTTTGGGGTGATGCGAGCACTATAAATTAACCTAATGCACACCCAGTGACGGCGGATCGGAGGGAGAACGCAGGAAGCCTTTTAGTCCAGTTCATAGCTCGTTCCGGTCCATCCGGACGGCAAGCGAGAGAGGCCCCTCTCTCGTTCAACAACATCTGGCCCCAGATGTTGTGGTACAAAATGTGTCGTAAGCAGAGCATACGTCCGTCGCTCGGGACGCTCCGTTGTATAGGCAGTCCGCTGAGACTGCTAAGGCTTCCTCTTCTCGTCAGTGCACACGACCGCACCTTGGCTGCGTGACCGCCGATATATTACCAGCTTCGCCGATCAAGGATTCTTCGGCGACCAGGTCACACCATCCGGTAGCCAGGGACACGAGGCCTGCAGACTCCGGACGTTCGCATAGGAAGTGTGCGGGAGTCAACGTACACGGAGCTTCCGGCGGCAATGCATCGTAAGACCGCTACTGCACAGGCCTCGGGAACGGACGTGCTTTCCTTAATAGCACAGTTTATCGCAGCATCCCAGCATCAACTGAATCTGTCGCATATATTTTATCCGACGATGCTGGGTCGGGACGCTCCACGGAAGCGGGTACGGACGTCCGAAAGTTTCATCCGGTCCGACGGGATACCGAAAGGGATTCGGAGGATTTCAAGCTTTCCCTTTCGGAACAACATATGCTGTTGTGTATGTCATCTGACTTGGTCTTCTACAGCTTCTTTTGTCGGACCAGAATGCTGCGATGCCGGATAAGAAACTGATAGCGTCGTTGGACTTAGAAATTTTTGGTTCGGTTCAGGGACATCGTCCCTCAGTTCCGACATAGTCCAATAATGTCACACAAACTTTCGAATTATTGAACGACGCTATATATATTATTATTTTATGCTTGCTAACCAAGCATTTCTGGTTTCTTGTTCGAAGAGTTATGGAGATGTCTTTCAAAAGTGTGCCTCTGTCGTCATAGTTAATGAAGAGTTAGCGGCAATAAGTGCTCATGGAATATGTCTATCGCCTACGGAGTGACATTCGCTAGCTCACCCGGTGTAGCGTACATTCAACGAATGGTTCGGCTGCCGGGTTCGTCCGTTGCGGTCTAGGAAGGAGATTTGGGTGATGCGAGCACTTTAATTACTTTAGTACTCACCCAGTGACGGCAGATTGAGGACAGATCGGAGGAAGCCTGTTAGTCCGGTTCCTGGCTTGTCCAGGTCCGTCCGGGCTGTGAGCGAGAGAGGTCCCTCTCTCGCCCAACAACATAGGGGACCGCATGTTGTGGTTCAGATATTTTACATTCGGAGCATATGTCCGTTGGTCGGGACGCTCCGTTATATTGACAGTCCGAGAGACTGTCTTTAATGCTTCCTCATCCTCACAGCAGGGCACACGACCGCACATT
The DNA here is from genome assembly GCA_031216915.1 of Pictodentalium vernedei. Lineage (NCBI taxonomy): Eukaryota > Metazoa > Mollusca > Scaphopoda > Dentaliida > Dentaliidae > Pictodentalium > Pictodentalium vernedei. The sequence continues at coordinate 731,300,205 of CM062295.1, forward strand.
GGCTACGTGACCTCGAGTATCCGATCAGTTTCGGCATTCAGTGATTCCACGGCGAATAGGTCGCGCCATCCGGTAGCCAAGGGACACGAGGCCTATACACTCCGTTCGCTCGCATATTGGTAGTATGCACGGGGTAACGATCACGGAGCTTCCAGCGGCAATGCATCGTAAGACCGCTTCTCCTCAGGCCTCAGTGACGGACGTGCTATCCGAGTTAGCACAGTTGTTTCGCAGCATCCCAGCAATTGACAGTTTCTCGGTCGAATCAGGAATTATCCGACGGCGCTGGGTCGGTGCGGTCCGCGGTTGCATCAGGTACGGACGACCGAACGCTTTATAGGGTCCGACAGGATGGCGAAAGGGATTCGAAAGATTTCGAGTTTTCCCTTTAGTAGTATCGGAAGATGCCTTTCATATCTTCTGGCATTATCTTCCAGTGATTATTATTTCGGACTTCATTGCTGCGATCTTGGATAAGAGACTTATAGCGTCATTGGACTCGGATTTTTCGATCGGTTCAGGGACATTGTCCCTGACTTACCGACGTAGTCCAATATTGTCATTACAACATGTGTTTTATTTTTCGACGCTATATATATATATATATACAAGCCTGCTACTAAGCATGATAGTTTAGTTTCTTGTCCGCGTTGCTCATTTCTGCCATTTTATCATTTATACAAATAGTTTATTTTGGCAGAGCAGGGCATACCGAGAGTTCATATGCGTCTAGACGGTGTGATTAAAGACTGCATATATTCTTTTTCGCCGTTTATGTCTTTTCCAATTTCAATGTTGGGAACGACATTATGTATAGTAGACTTAACTTAGACGCTTTATTATACGTAATCCGCCTTACTGAGGCGTTATCATTACGTCTTCAAGAAAAGATTTACGGGATATTATTCTCAATGTAATTTCTTTTGAGGGCAGTAGTTTGTTCACGTATAACTCCGCCCTTCAGTGGCTGATTGGAGTTAGTTAGACGTGACGCAGCCCTAGCTACATCCACACGCGTGGATAGTAAGGTTAAGAACTCTCTCAGAGTCGTTTCGTTCTCGGGGGAGCTTCTCTTCGACGGCAACTTTTCGGCAATCCATGAATTGCTCGATTTACACGTTCTCTTGTCTATCTAGTGTTACAAGAGATTCAGACTGGGGCAAACATTCGGTGGTTGACTCAGAGAGTGCCGCCGCAGTTGCCAGACCCGAGTGTGGCTGTTATGACGGTTGCCAGTCAAACAGATTGGGATATAATACTGATCCCTACGGATTCGAAGTGCCAGGGTCTTTGGGTTCCGCAGTCTTTTAGCAATCAGTTTTCTTCCGCGGAATAATGTTTTTTAGGCTTGCTTTATGTCATTGCATGAACATTATTCAGAAACGCATGCCCAAATTCCTATCCTTTAATTCGACAGTAGTGGCGTATCTCCGGAACCAGGGAGGCACTCTTTCGTTTCCGTTATTCAATTTAATGGAAAGAATCCGTCTGTTGGTTATAGTACACCAAGTTCAGTTTTGGTCCGTCATATTCCGGGTCGTCTGATTGTTTTATCGGACTCCCGTTCTCTTACGGGTCGCTTGTTGCTGTCAGAATGGACTCTCAACAAACAAGTATTCAATCAGATTTGCTATCTATGGGAGCGCCCAATGATGATTTATTTATGACACAGCTTGCTAATCAATTGCAGACGTATGTGTTGGCTTGTCCAGATCTCTGAGCTAATATTGTTAACGCTCTATTGATCTATAGGACGGAATGATAGGATACGCGTATCCTCCGGCGCTGTTGTTTTAGCAGGTATTGCTAAGATAAACAACCACAATACATTTCTGTTGATAGCATCTCTATCTTCACAGAGATCATGAGTAATTTACTCTCTTGTCTACTGTGGGTCTTAACGTGAAATCTTCCTCTATGTGAGGATCTTTTTCACTGGGTAAATCGTGTCATCTTTATCACAACCAGCAAGGTCGCAACCTTCATGTATTCCGTTGTGTGGTCCGTATTGCATTGTAAGCACTGTACTGGACGAGCTTTGGACGCGATTTCTTACTATAGGAGATCCTCTTCTTCGCTATTCTATGCGGCTAAAGTGGAGGCTCTTCCGTCGTGGTGTAGGGATCATTATGTTCATATTGTTGATCCCTCCATACTACTCATTGCTATTTTTAGCTCACCTGAGCGAAGCTCAAGGGGAGCTTAACTAATCACTTTCTGTCCGTCGTCCGTCGTCCGGCGTCCGTCGTCCGTCGTCGTCCGTCCGGCGTTAACTTTACATTATCGACTTCTCCTCCTAAACCACTAGCCCAATTTTATTCAAATGTTGGCTAAATGTTTATTACCTAATGCCAATTCAGATTTGTTCAAATGAAGTTGCCCCTCCTCCTGGGTGGTGCCACACCCCCAAGGGGCACCAAAATCTTTGTAAATCTTCTTCTCATGAACCAGCAGTAGCAGAGACTTGATATTTGGTGTGCAGCTTCCTTTTGAGGTGTAGACTCAGATTTGTTCAAGAGAAGTTTGTGGGGCTATACTTGACGTTGTTATGAGAGGGGCAAAATTTTTTGCCCCGCCCAAAATTTCTATTTTCCAAACCGAGAGGCTGATTTGAACCAAATTTTATGTGAGGGCTTATTGGGTCATGAGTACTTGATTTATGCAAAAAAAAATTTTCCCGCAGCCCCGTGGGAACCGCAGGAGCTAAAAATAGAAAAAATTTAAAACGCCCATATCTCCAAAACTGCACGGCACTGAGAATTTTTATTTGGTGTGCAGCTTCCTTAGGACCAACAGAAAGGATTGGTAAAAAAAAATTGCCATCGGTTTTATCATAGGGTACAGTTTCGGGACTTTGAAAAAGTGCTGAGTCAGCACTTTTTAACACTGTAGGCAATGGGAAAAACATTAAAAAATCTTCTTCTCCAGATCCAGCAGGCAGAATCTTTTGATATTTGGTATGCAACATTGTAGGGTGGATCTGATTCAAGTTTGTTCAAATCGGCCCCCTGGGTTCATATTTAGGCTCAGTATAGGAGCCCGATTTCGAACTTAGTGCATTTCAGGCAAATTTCTTAAAAAATCTTCTTCTCCAGATCCAGCAGGCAGAATCTTTTGATATTTGGTATGCAACATTGTGGGGTGGATCTGATTCAAGTTTGTTCAAATCGGCCCCCTGGGTTTATATTTGGGTTCAGTATAGGAGCCCAAATTTGAACTTACTGCATTTCAGGCAAATTTCTTTGAAAATCTTCTTCTCCAGATCCAGCAGGCAGAATCTTTTGATATTTGGAATGCAACATTGTAGGGTGGATCTGATTCAAGTTTGTTCAAATCGGCTCCCTAGATTCATATTTGGGCTCACTATAGGAGCTTGAATTCGAATTTAGTGCATTTCAGGCAAATTTCTTCAAAAATCTTCTTCTCCAGATCCAGCAGGCAGAATCTTTTGATATTTGGTATGCAATGTTGCGGGGTAGATCTGATTCAAGTTTGTTCAAATCGGCCCCCTGGATACATATTTGGGCTTACTATAGAAGCCCGAATTCGAACTTAGTGCATTTCAGGCAAATTTCTTAAAAATCTTCTTCTCCAGATCCAGCAGGCAGAATCTTTTCATATTTGGTAAGCAACATTGTGGGGTGGATCTGATTCAAGATTGTTCAAATCGGCCCCCTGGGTTAATATTTGGGCTCAGTATAGGAGCCCGATTTCGAACTTAGTGCATTTCAGGCAAATTTCTTAAAAAATCTTCTTCTCCAGATCCAGCAGGCAGAATCTTTTGATATTCGGTATGCAACATTGTAGGGTGGATCTGATTCAAGTTTGTTCAAATCGGCCCCCTGGGTTCATATTTGGGCTCAGTATAGGAGCCCGATTTCGAACTTAGTGCATTTAGGCAAATTTCTTAAAAAATCTTCTTCTCCAGATCCAGAAGGCAGAATCTTTTGATATTTGGTATGCAACATTGTGGGGTGGATCTGATTCAAGTTTGTTCAAATCGGCTTCCTAGATTCATATTTGGGCTCACTATAGAAGCTCGAATTTGAACTTAGTGCATTTCATGCAAATTTCTTAAAAAATCTTCTTCTCCAGATCCAGCAGGCAGAATCTTTTCATATTTGGTAAGCAACATTGTGGGGTGGATCTGATTCAAGTTTGTTCAAATCGGCCCCCTGGGTTTATATTTGGGCTCAGTATAGGAGCCCAAATTTGAACTTAGTGCATTTCAAGCAAATTTATTAAAAAATCTTCTTCTCCAGATCCAGCAGGCAGAATCTTTTGATATTTGGTATGCAACATTGTGGGGTGGATCTGATTCAAGTTTGTTCAAATCGGCTTCCTAGATTCATATTTGGGCTCACTATAGAAGCTCGAATTCGAACTTAGTGCATTTCAGGCAAATTTCTTAAAAAATCATCTTCTCCAGATCCAGCAGGCAGAATCTTTTGATATTTGGTATGCAACATTGCGGGGTGGATCTGATTCAAGTTTGTTCAAATCGGCCCCCTGGATTCATATTTGGGCTCACTATAGAAGCTCGAATTCAAACTTAGTGCATTTCGGGCAAATTTCTTCAAAAATCTTCTTCTCCAGATCCAGCAGGCAGAATCTTTTGATATTTGGTATGCAACATTGCGGGGTGGATCTGATTCAAGTTTGTTCAAATCGGCCCCCTGGATTCATATTTGGGCTTAATATAGAAGCCCGAATTCGCACTTAGTGCATTTCAGGCAAATTTCTTCAAAAATCTTCTTCTCCAGATCCAGCAGGCAGAATCTTTTGATATTTGGTATGCAACATTGCGGGGTGGATCTGATTCAAGTTTGTTCAAATTGGCCCCCTGGATTCATATTTGGGCTTAATATAGAAGCCCGAATTCGCACTTAGTGCATTTCGGGCAAATTTATTAAAAAATCTTCTTCTCCAGATCCAGCAGGCAGAATCTTTTGATATTTGGTATGCAACATTGTGGGGTGGATCTGATTCAAGTTTGTTCAAATCGGCTTCCTAGTTTCATATTTGGGCTCACTATAGAAGCTCGAATTCGAACTTAGTGCATTTCAGGCAAATTTCTTAAAAAATCTTCTTCTCCAGATCCAGCTTCAGAATCTTTTCATATTTGGTAAGCAACATTGTGGGGTGGATCTGATTCAAGTTTGTTCAAATCGGCCCCCTGGGTTTATATTTGGGCTCCGTATAGGAGCCCAAATTTTAACTTAGTGCGTTTCAGGCATATTTCTTAAAAAATCTTCTTCTCCAGATCCAGCAGGCAGAATCTTTTGATATTTGGTATGCAACATTGTAGGGTGGATCTGATTGTGATTCATGAACGTATTTATTATACCCCCGCTTCGAAGAAGTGGGGGTATATAGGAATCGCCCTGTACGTCCGTACGTCCGTACGTCCGTACGTCCGTCCGTCCGTCTGTCCGTCCGTCCGTCCGTCCGTCTGTCCGTCCATCCGTACGTCCATCCGTACGTCTTTCCGGACATGAAATTCTTGTGTGCGCAACTCCTCCTACATTTATCAATCAATTTGGACAAAACTTTTCAGACATCATCACTACTAAGTGAACATGCGCATATTCCAAGATTTTTGATCTGCGACAATTTTAACCAGGTTATCTCCCTTCGACTTAGATTTATTGTGTCTTTCCATCCGAACAAATTCTTGTGTGCGCAACTCCTCCTACATTAATGAACCAATTTTGATGAAACCTTTCAAACATCATCTCTACTAAGTGAACATGTGCATATTCCAAACTTTTTAATCTGCGACAATTTTAACCAGGTTATCTCTCTTGAACTTTGATTTAATATGGGTTTCTACATGAAATTCTTGTGTGCGCAACTCCTCCTACATTTATCAATCAATTTGGACAAAACTTTTCAGACATCATCACTACTAAGTGAACATGCGCATATTCCAAGATTTTTGATCTGCGACAATTTTAACCAGGTTATCTCCCTTTGACTTAGATTTATTATGTCTTTCCGTTCGAACAAATTCTTGTGTGCGCAACTCCTCCTACATTAATGAACCGATTTTGATGAAACCTTTCAAACATCATCTCTACTAAGTGAACATGTGCATATTCCAAACTTTTTGATCTGCGACAATTTTAACCAGGTTTATCTCTCTTGAACTTTGATTTAATATGGGTTTCTGCATGAAATTCTTGTGTGCGCAACTCCTCCTACATTTATCAATCAATTTGGACGAAAGTTTGAAGACATCATCACTACTAAGTGAACATGCGCATATTCCACAATTTTTGAGCTGTGGCAATTTTAACTAGGTTATCTCCCTTTAACTTAGATTTATTATGGGTTTCTACATGAAATTCTTGTGCGTGCAACTCCTCCTACATTTATCAATCAATTTGGACATAACTTTTCAGACATCATCACTACTAAGTGAACATGCGCATATTCCAAGATTTTTGATCTGCTACAATTTTAACCAGGTTATCTCCCTTTGACTTAGATTTATTATGTCTTTCTGTTCGAACAAATTCTTGTGTGCGCAACTCCTCCTACATTAATGAACTGGACATAACTTTTCAGACATCATCACTACTAAGTGAACATGCGCATATTCCAAGATTTTTGATCTGCGACAATTTTAACCAGGTTATCTCCCTTTGACTTAGATTTATTATGTCTTTCTGTTCGAACAAATTCTTGTGTGCGCAACTCCTCCTACATTAATGAACCGATTTTAAATACATGTTGCACATTGTAAATGTGTTTTTCCAAATGTAAACCCATATATCTGTGGGCTCTTTAAGTATTCAGTGCTGTTCTGTGGAAGGCCACATGCAAATACAAATTTCAACAACAAAAAATGATCTTTATGTATACATTTCCTTATGGCCTTCGCCTACATGATCAGAAGTGCATTCCTCTAAAAATCCAAAGCGGGGGTATTAATCACCTTCAGTGATAGTTCTAGTTTGTAAAGTTGATAGAATCTTAGACAAAATTTGCAGAAAAGATCTACTATAGAAGGGGTGGTATCCAGGGTGAACCGTTTACCCAAATCTAGCAGTACTAATGCATTATTCACACAAATCTTCGTTCAAATTTTATGACCCCTCATTGGAACACACGCATTCAGCTCATTCCAACAAAGGTCATATGCCATGTTTTCGAGACAAAGGAATAAAAATTTTAGTTATTCATGAAATTTTTAGGCAACTGTTGTCTGTTATTCACATTGCTTCATGAAATTTCAGTACTTTTAGAAGTTACCTCAGTAATCAAGGGTTAATTCCCCTTAATTAAATGTCGCCTCTAAAAAACAACCACTTTGCATATCTTACCTTTTTACCAGCATAACTGCCAAAACTTGTCAGCATTCTTCGCAAAAATCGCTATTCAAATTTTAATTTTTGTCTCTTAAACATACATGTACTTTTCGCTTGTAAATACCCCATTGGAATGAGCTTTTTGAGCTCATTCCAATGAGAGGTCGCACACCATGCTTTTTGAGTCAAAAAAGCAATTTTTTTAGTTATTCCAGAATTTCGTACGTAAAACACAGCTTTATGACTTCACATTAAAATGAGCTCTCTAAGCTTGTTCCAATCAACATTCACGCACTATGTCTTTCACACAAAAAATAAAATTTTCCATTTATTCAGGAATTTTGTTTGCAAGAACACTCTTACCCCCCCCCCCCCCCCCCCCACAAACACACACATAACACACACATACAAACACACACACACAAACACAGACACACACATCTAAAAGTTCGTCAGCAAAAAAACAGTTACTTCAATTTTTAAATGCATTATAGGAACAACTTGCCTAATCAAATTTAAATACTTTTGCATCATTCTGTATCTAGAACAAACCATTTACCATATCTTTACGCAAAATTCTCCAGCATCATTCACAAAAAAACACCATTATTTATATATTCACATTTCTGTCTCAAAAATATACCTGATCTTCCCATACCCCTATTGGAATAAGCTGTTTGAGCTTGTTCCAATGATGATAAAAAAAAAAAAAATTTGTGAAAATTTTTGTTTTCTTGCATGCAAATATATACATGTAGCACATGGAAGATATCCACAGTTGGGGAGAGATGTCCAAGGCTATCTCTTCACATTCCTTGTTTGTGCTTCATGCTAAACCAGTTTGTCTGCAGAGATAAATTTGCTTTATTAAAAATCATTGGAGATTGGCCACACACCAATGATTTTAAATAAAATTAATTTTAGGTAACAAATGTTGAACTTCAAACAAAATCTATCACTCAACCAGTTAATGTTGATGAGGCATGACATGGTGAAGGTGACCTAAAATACTTCTTAGAGTCACTTTGTCAGGTGAGCGATTAAGGCCACGTGGGGCCTCTTGTTTAGTATACTTGTTTCACAAGATCTACTGCAGCCTGTTATTATTTAGGTTATAGGTTTATGTTACCTCATACCTATGCACTCTACGATAGTTTACAATTGAGTCTTTTGTCTCTTTATCTAAGTCAGTTAGTAACTTTTTGATAAATAGAATTAGAATCTTTAGATTAAATTCCTATACGGATTTTAACTTCGGTTCTTATTTAGCTAAGTAATCATTTGAGCCTCTGGAAACAGTAGTTTTCAAATTCTGACCTTTTAGACAGTAATTCTGTTGGTTTCTCTTTTACTGTAGAGTCAGTGAGTTTCATGCACTATCGATGGATGATTTTCACTTTCATAGTTTCGGAATCAATACTTCCGTTACTATTTAGGTTGGATTGTTGCATAAGAGTTAGGCTCCTATTATCCGGAACCTATTATTTTAAGGTCCTTCCGTCTTCGTATGGGCATAGGCCTTTACTCTTTCTGGGTACAGTTTATGTATTTATAAACAGATATCTGTTTATTACTATGGGCGTAAGCTTCTTCTGTCTTTGATGTCTAGTAGAAGGACGTTACGCTCCATTTTATTGTTAATGGATTCTATTAACTATCGGTACTGCTTATGGTATATCATTGACTTAGCAGTTGTGCTTAAGATTTCGGCTCATGAAGTAAGAGTTCTTCTACTTCTTGGGCTTACTTTAATAGTGTCGCTATTATAGATTTTTGAAGGCCGCTCATTGCGCTCAGCCATCCACATTCATGAATTTTATCTCAGAAATATCGAGTCCATTTCTGGAGGCCTCTATTGTTAGGTCTATTATCTACTGCTCAGAATGTCATTCACTTAACAGTTGCTACTATAGCTAGGTAGGCTGTCTGTTTCGGCAGTGTCTCCGTTCGGCTGCCCTCTTCGCTCTGGGCTATTTGACCCAGGGCAAGAAAAAGGGGGGGGGAGGGTGTTCCCTTGGGTCACCTGTTTTACTATGAAAACAAGGGGATACCTCCTCCGGAGTTAGTAGTTCTGAGCTGTTATTGGGATGGTTGTTTAATGAGAAGTTTAGGTTTTTAAAATTCATTCAAGTCTTAGTTTTTAAAGTATAGCTTTTGAATATTGCATATGTCAACGGACATGATTATGCAATCCTCAGACACTTTTAGGAGTATAAGAGTCTCTATTCTCTAGACTTACTTTATTTATTGGCTTACTTTAAAAATTATTAGTATAAGGATTATATTGGATATTAATAGAGTACATGGATGTATGAAGCTCAATTTTGGAAGGTGTTGTATCTTTCTAATTTATCATAAATAAGAAAGATACATGTAAGGCCTATTACTTCTTTTTCCCTACAGGGGATGACTCTATTTTATTTTATTGAGCGTATTCCATTTTGCTCTATGTCCTTGGCCCTCCAGCCTTTTTACTATTCAGCTATGTCTGGGTCATTGGTACAGTATAAAAATGTTAAAAAATTTATAGTAATTTATATATTTTTTATACTTACCAATGACCCAGACGGGGATGGCCCTCCCAGGAGTTGGGAACTCTTGCCTCCCCGCTGAGTACATAGCGCTTACCAGGCACTGGTTATTAGAATGATTAATGGCGCCAATTTCGGAACGTCCTTGACACTGCGCATGCGCAGTAGGGGCGAAGTGTGGAGGGCCTTTCAGGACATGTTTTCTTTAGTTTTAGATGCAAATTTTGGGGATTGGGGAGCAAAATTTGTGTTTGACCCTATATTTTAAGAGTTAGCACCAGCTATGTCTGGGTCATTGGTAAGTATAAAAAATATATAAATTACTATAAATTTTTTAACTTTCCGGAGTTTTTTTGGAAACGCTTCAACGGAATGATTTCATTTTTGGTTAACTACTATAGAACGATGTCTTATAGATCAAGTTTGAATTTCATGCTGATTGCATTATTCTTGTGTGAGTTATGGCCCTTGGAAATATGGAAAAGTGCCAAAATATCAGTATTTTTATACTGTACCAATGACCCAGACTTAGCTGGTGCTAACTCCAACAAAACCAGGGCCAAACACAAATTTTGCCCCCCAATCCCCAAAATTTGCATCCAAAACAAAAAGAAATCATGTCCTAAAGGACCTCCATACAACGCCTCTACTGCGCATGCGCAGTGACGCAGTCGTCCTGAAATTGGCGCCAATTATCATTCTCTGTTTGGCCCTTCATCAGTCAACATCTCACTGATCTTTGTGCTTGTAAATCTCAGTTTAAAGGATGCCAGACACGTAATTTTTGGAGAAAATGTGATTCTAAGGAGGATAGAAGGAGGAGAGGAAAAAGAAGTGGCAAAAAATAATCAGGGCTGTACTTAAAATTTTTTGATGAAATTATGTTAAGTTGCCTATTTTCGAGGCATGGGCCTCTTGTTGTCATTCTTGCTAATTGTTGCACTGCTTATTCAGTGTTTCCTCTCCCCTAGCCTTCTAAAGTCCCCCCTGGCAATTCTCCCATGCTTTTGGCATATTTTTGAGAAATTTCATTTCTATAATTTCCTGGGAGAGTTGCTTGGTTACAGAATGTTTTCTGTTATTTTCCCCATAGTTACGTTTTCACCCATGGGTGTATAACGTTTGTGTTCTGCATCTTCCATCTGATGTTCTACAGATTCTCCCCTGGGAGTCTCTGTTTTGCATCAGATAGAGTGTAATTGATGACTGATTCCGGGCCAGTTTTTTCAGTGCCTGGAGTCATGTTTTCTAGTGTGTTTACACTGTTTGTTTTCATTGGCAACAGCCTTTTTTGAGGGGGGCTGTTTGCCTTTGTGGTAGTTTATCTCATTATAAGATACATTTATATTATCCGAAAGTGTCTCATTAATTATTTTATATAAATTTAAAATTTTTGACCACACTTTGCCATCGGATCCATCGGGGCTCAACGTTACTTTTCAGCAACTTGGGCTTCTCTGAAAAAATATTTTTTCAAAATTATTTTGTTTTGCAATTGTTTTTTCATTTATTAATGGATCATGTTATTATGTATCTTTGTGTCAGGGGTTTTTGCGAGTAACTAGGACTTATTGTTGTTCTTTCACAATGAAGGGACGTTGTTCAAATTGTAATAGGAAGAAATCTTCCTCTGACTTTCATGATCATTGTATTAATTGTAGTCAGTGTTCTCGCATTAATCCCTGTCCTATATGTGAACATTGGGATGAGAAACATTGGAAACGTGTGTCACGATATGTTGTTTCTGGAGAAAGAGCGATGCCGGCTCTTTCTCCACAAGGTCACTTTACTCTCTCAGTTTCTATTTCAGAGGAACCAGAACAGGGTGATGTTTCCATGTTATCTTCTTCAAGTGTGCGTCCGTCGTCACAAATGAATTCAGAGCTAGCGGCAAAAGTGCTCATGGAGATTAGACAAATGTCGTCCGCTACCTCGCCCGGTGTAGCGTCCATTCACCGAATGGTTCGGCAGCCGGGTTCGTCCGATGCGGTCCAAGAGGAAATTTTGGGTGATGCGAGCACTATAAACATAATAGATGCACACCCAGTGACGGCAGATAGTAAGCGAGAACGGAGGAAGCCTTTTAGTCCGGTTCCTAGCTCGTCCAGGTCCAGCCGGGCCGCGAGCGACAGAGGTCCCTCTCTCGTACAACAACATCTGGGACCAGATGTTGTGGTACAAAATGTGTCTTTAGCGGAGCATACGTCCGTCGCTCGGGACGCTCCGTTGTATAAGCAGTCCGCAGAGACTGTTAAGGCTTCCTCTTCTCGTCAGCGCACACGACCGCACCTTGGCTGCGTGACCGCCGATATATTACCAGCTTCGCCGATGAAGGATTCTTCGGCGACCAGGTCACACCATCCGGCAGCCAGGGATTCGAGACCGATGGACTCCGGACGTTCGCATAGGAAAAGTATGCGGGAGCCATCTGATGCGGAGCTGCCCTCGGCGAAGCAGCGAAAGACTGCGCCTCCGCAGGTCTCGACGCCGGACATTCTTGTGCAGATAGCACAGCTTATCGCAGTATCCCAGCAGCCGACAGAAACGGTGTCGGATCGAGAATTATCCGACGGCGCTGGGTCGGTACGCTCCGCCGAAGCATCGGGGGCGGACGACCGGGAACATCGGGAGGTCCGACCGGATGGTGAAAGGGATACGGATGACTTGGAGCTATCCCTTTCGGAACAACATAAAGCTGCCGTGGACTTCATCCGGCACTTTCTCCCTCAAGTTGTTCCGTCGGGCCAGACTGCTGCGCTTCCGGACAAGAGAATTATAGCGTCATTGGACTCTGAATTTTTTGAGCGGTTCAGGGACATCGCTCCCGAGTTTCCGTCGCAGTCCAATAATGTTGCTAGAACATTTGAATTATTGAACGACGCTATATTTAAACTTGCTTCTAGGACGGGGAAAGCAGGTTTCTTGTCCGCTAATACTCTCAACCTGCCTTTCATTAATGCAAGGATTAAATTCGATACGGCAGGACAGGGTATACCGAGAGTTCCTCTGCGTATGGACGACGAGGCGGAAGACTTAGAGCTATCATTACCGTCGTCAGCTTCTATTCCAACCGCGGTGTTGGAAACAGCTATTGCGTCTAACAGAGCCAATTTAGATGCCTTATCTTACGCAGATCACCTTACTAAGGCGTTATCACTGCGCCTTCAAGGGGAAGAGTTTCAGGATATACAATCCTCTTTAAGACTTCTTTCAAGGGCAGTAGCTTATTCCACGTGTAACTCCGCCCTTTCAGTGGCAAATCTGGAGTTGGTTAGACGTGACGCAGCCCTAGCTACATCCACACTAGTGGATTCTAAGGTGAAGAACTCTCTTAGAGTCGCTTCGGTCTCAGGAGAACTTCTCTTTGACGGCAAGCTTTCCGCTATTTATGATAAAATTAAAAAGAAAGCTAATGATTCTCTGTTGTTCAGATCGGCTCCTAAAAAGTCGGATACAGCAGACACGAATAAGACAGGCACTTCTGGGTCTAATGCGCCCAAGAGAGGTTCCTATAGAGGTTCCGGTGCGTCCTCTTGGTCTTATTCGAGAGACCGTCAGGATAGCGACTCTCGTTCCGGACGTCCTTCAGGCCGGGACAATCGGTCGGACGCCCCGAGGTCGACGAGGCGAGGTGCGGGTCGTGGAAGACGTGGTTTCTCCTACCGCAGGCCTCGCAGGTCCAGGAGGTGATGGCTTAAACCTCTATCGCGTTCCGGTTGGTGGAAGGTTGTCGAGTTTTTCACAAGAGTGGGCGTCGATTACGGACGACCCTTGGGTGAGAGGAGTGACTTCGGAAGGTCTAAAGATATCCTTCAAACGAAAGCCTCCATTAACTCGAAGTCCAAAGTGGACTCATCTTCCGTCAAATCCACAGAAAAGAGACGCTCTGTTATCAGAGGTGCAGTCTCTTTTAATGAAGAACGCGGTAGAGGTCGTAGAAAACCAGGAATCTCTGGGATTCTACAGCCATCTGTTTCTGGTTCTGAAACCAGACGGCTCGTTCCGTCCAGTCATAGATTTGAGCTGGATAAACAAGCTGATCGTCGCTCCGAAGTTTTATATGGAGACGATTCGATCGGTCAGAGCGAGTATTCGGGTGAACGATTATGCTACGAGCATAGATCTCAAAGATGCGTACTTTCACATCATGGTACATCCGACATTCCGAAAGTATCTACGCTTTGCAGTCCTGGGAGTGGTGTATCAATTCCGGGCGATGTGCTTCAGTTTGAATCTAGCACCCTGGGCTTTCACTCGGGTAATGAACTCGGTAATGATCTACTTCCGAGCTCATTCGTCTGCGGTAACGTCGGCCTACCTGGACGACATTCTTCAGAGGTACGGCAACGAGTTAACGCTTCAGAACGATGTTCAGAATCTTCTTCTATTGCTCCGACGTCTCGGTTTTATAGTAAACGAGGAGAAGTCGGATCTGGTGCCGTCCAAGTCATTCACTCATCTGGGAATGAGCTTCGAGACGCACAACAATCTCGTTCGTCTGCCGTTAACCAGAGCGAAATTAGTCAGTTGTTACGCTCGCTATTGTCTGCACGCAGACAAAGTCACGGCGAGAGAATTTATGAGACTGATAGGTCTGTGCGGAGCCGCCGCGGATCTCATTCCGATGGGGCGGCTACGCACACGTCCTCTTCAAATTTTCCTGACTCAGAATTGGAGTGTGAAAATTCATTCGCTCGATGTAGACGTTCTCTTGTCAGATCAAGTGAAACAAGAGATTCAGACTTGGGCAAACATTCAGTGGTTAACTCAAGGAGTTCCGCTGCAGTTGCCGGATCCGAGTTTTACCGTTATGACGGATGCCAGTCAAACAGGTTGGGGTGCATCATTAATCCCAACGGATTCGAGATGCCAGGGTCTTTGGGATCCGCAATTCCTGTGCAAGCACATAAACATCAAGGAAATGATGTCAATTTGGCTTGCGTTACGTCACTGGATGGACATTATTCACGATGCTCATGTCCAAATCCTATCCGACAATACGACAGTAGTGGCGTATATACGGAATCAGGGAGGCACTCATACGGTTCCGTTGTTCAATCTAACGGAAAGAATCCTTCTGTTTGCGTTAGAACATCACGTTCTTCTTTCGGTCCGTCACATACCGTGTCGTCTGAATGTGCTAGCAGACTCCCTTTCACGAAAGGGTCGCTTGTTGCCGTCGGAGTGGACTCTCAACAAACAAGTATTCAATCAGATTTGCTACCAATGGGAACGGCCAATGATAGACTTATTTGCGACACATCTCAACAATCAGTTGCAGACGTATGTGTCTCCGTGTCCAGATCCAAGAGCATTTGCAGTAGACGCTCTGTCGATCCCTTGGGACGGAATGATAGGATATGCGTATCCTCCAGCGCCGTTAATTCAACAAGTATTGCTAAAGATAAAACAATCTCAATGCAAGATTCTGTTGGTAGCATCTCTGTCGCCACAGAGACCGTGGATAAATCTACTCAGGTGTCTGTTGTGGGACCTACCGCGGAAGCTTCCTCCACGAGAGGATCTTCTTTCGCAGGGGAAATCGCGCCAACTCCATCACAACTCGCATGGTCTCAACCTTCACGTTTTTCCGTTGTGCGGTCCTTCTTGCATGGCAAGCACTTTACAGGACGAGCAGTGGACGCGATTTCTAACTGTAGGAGGACCTCCTCTTCGCTAAACTATGCGGCTAAGTGGAAGGTTTTTCGTCGTTGGTGTAGGGATCATTCTGTAGATATATTTGATCCCTCTATACCAGACATTGCAAACTTTCTAGTATACTTGTTTGACGAAATCAAACTGCAGCCTGTTACTATAAAGGGTTATAGATCTATGTTATCTGATACCTATGCACATCATGATAGTTCACAAATTGGATCTAATGTCTCTTTATCGAAGTTGGTTAGAAACTTTTCGATAAATAGACCCAGAACTCTTAGATTAATTCCTAAGTGGAATTTAGCTTGGGTTCTCCTTAAATTGAAGGAAAAGCCATTTGAACCTCTTGGGACAGTAGATTTCAAATTCTTATCTTATAAGACAGCTTTTCTCTTAGCTTTCTCTTCTGCCAGAAGAGTCAGTGAGCTTCATGCACTATCGGTGGATGATTCTCATTATCGTAGTGTTGGGAACACTATCACCTTCACTACTAATGTGGGTTTTTTAGCTAAGAATCAGGCTCCTAATAAATATCCGGAACCTATTGTTATTAAGGCTCTTCCGTCTTCAGACGGGCGTAGGCCTTTACTCTGTCCTGTTAGAGCACTACGTATCTATAAACAGAGATCTCAGTTTATCAGAAAGGGACGGAAACGTTTCTTTC
Source organism: Pictodentalium vernedei (assembly GCA_031216915.1). Taxonomy (NCBI): domain Eukaryota; kingdom Metazoa; phylum Mollusca; class Scaphopoda; order Dentaliida; family Dentaliidae; genus Pictodentalium; species Pictodentalium vernedei. Next base: position 731,316,371 of record CM062295.1, read on the forward strand.
TGTCTTTGATGCCTAATAGAAAGGACATTTCAGTCCATTCTATTGCTAGATGGATTCAGTTAACTATCCGTACTGCTTATGAAGATTTATCTTCTTCTCAGCAGTCTGTGCTTAAGATTTCTGCTCATGAAGTAAGAGCTCTTTCTACTTCCTGGGCTTATGCTAATAGTGTTGCTATTACAGATTTAATGAAGGCTGCTTATTGGTCTCAGCCATCCACATTTACAAATTTTTATCTCAGAAATATTGAGTCCATTTCTGGAGACCTGCATTGTTTAGGTCCGTTATCTGTTGCTCAGAATGTCGTCCACTAAACAGTTGCAACTATAGTTATGCAGGCTTTCTGTTCCGGCAGTGACTCCATCCGGCTGCCCTCTTCGCTCTGGGCTATTTGACCCAGGGCAAGGGGAAGGGGGGGGGGGGGGGGCGGGTGTTCCCTTAGGTCACCTGCTTTATAGTGAAAAGCAAGGGAATGCCTCCTCCAAGTCAGTATTTCTGAGTCGCTTCCGGGATGGTTTTAAAGTGTAATATTAATGTTTAAATTCATTCATGTCTTATTTTTAAAGTGTAGCTCGGTGTGAAGCATTTGTATATGTCAAGTGTCAAACGGGCTTTAATATACAATACTCGGACACTTTTAAATGACTATAAAGAGTCTCAATTCTCTGGACTACTTTATTTATTGGCTTGCTTTAAAATAATTAGTATAAGGGTTATACTGGATGTTAATAGAGAACATGAATGTTATTGTGCTCAATTATTAAGGGTAGTGTATCTTTCTAATTTAATATTAAATAAGAAAGATACATGTAAAGCCTAATACTCCTTTTCTCCTTAAGGGGTTACCTCTTTACTATATAGTTGAGCTTATTGGATTTTCCTCTATGTCCTAGGCCCTCCAGCCTGTTTACTATTCAGCTAAGTCTGGGTCATTGGTACAGTATAAAAATGTTAAAAAATTTATAGTAATTTATATATTTTTTATACTTACCAATGACCCAGACGGGGATGGCCCTCCCTGGAGTTGGGAACTCTTGCCTCCCCGCTGAGTACATAGCGCTGACCAGGCACTGCCAGTAAGAATGATAATTGGCGCCAATTTCGGGACGACTGCGTCACTGCGCATGCGCAGTAGAGGCGTTGTATGGAGGTCCTTTAGGACATGATTTCTTTTTGTTTTGGATGCAAATTTTGGGGATTGGGGGGCAAAATTTGTGTTTGGCCCTGGTTTTGTTGGAGTTAGCACCAGCTAAGTCTGGGTCATTGGTAAGTATAAAAAATATATAAATTACTATAAATTTTTTATCTTTCCGTAGTTTTTTTGGAACGCTTCAACAGAATGATTTCATTTTTAGTAAACTACTATAGAACGATGACTTACAGATCAAGTTTAAGTTTCATACTGATTGCATTATTCTTGTGTGAGTTTTGGCCCTTGGAAATATGGAAAAACGCCAAAATATCAGTTTTCCGGACTTCTTTTGGAAACGCTTCAACAGAATGATTTCATTTTTGGTAACCTACTATAGAACGATGACTTACAGATCAAGTTTCATTTACACGCTGTCCATTCATCCGTCAGTCTGTCAGTCAGTCTGTCGGTCATACTTTAGTTTTCCGGACTTTTTTTGGAAATGCTTCAACGGAATGATTTCATTTTTGGTAACCTACTATACAACGATGACTTACAGATCAAGTTTCATTTGCACTCTGTCCATCCATCATTCTGTCAGTCAGTCTGTCAGTCATACTTTAGTTTTCCAGACTTTTTTTTGGAAATGCTTCAACCGAATGATTTCTTTCTTGGTAACCTACTAAAGAACAATGACTTACAGTTCAAGTTTGAGTTTCATGCTGATTGCATTATTCTTGTGTGAGTTATGGCCCTTGGACATATGGAAAAGTGCCAAAATATCAGTTTTCTGGACTTTTTTGGAAACGGAATTCATGCTGATCACGTATAGGTTATAACATTTGTATAATTATTAAAGCTCATTAGTCCAGTAGGGGACATTGTATTGCTTCAGCGATACGTGCGCTCTTGTTTATTATTGTGTATATGTTTACTGTGAAATAAAGAATCGATCAATCAACACAAACTCTTAATAAAATTCTATTGTTTTTCAAGGAAATCAGCCTTTTTAATAAATTTTAAATTGTTTTTATTCTTCTCTACTCTCCCCTGTGGGAACCCCAGTAAGTGAAGCAGTGCTTATTTATTGTGTTGAACAAGCTCTGCTTTACTGGTAAAATAGGACCCATTTACGAATGGATGGGGTGAAGTCCCCTAAAATCGGTAACATGGATATAAACATTTGACTGAATTTTACTTTATCTCCGTGTTACTGCCATGATTAGCCATTGTGCAAAAATATGAGACCTTAAGGCCACACAAAGTAGATCTTCTGTTTCTCAGGCCATTATTTGTGAAATTGCATGCGGCGAGCGGTTTTTTATTTTATTTTTTATTTCAGTAATTACTTCTTAGCCATCAAAAGTTCATATTCTTGGTTCAAGCTTTAGGCCTCGTAATCTACAGAATAGCATAGGTGGTGGTGTATTTCATCCCTTGAGTGCAAGAAGGCTTTGTAATGCTAAAGCATTGCAAAGCCTTCTTGCACTCAAGGGACAAATTCATCAATTTTTTTAACTTGGGTAAAATATCAGACCTAAACCATTTAATTTTAATTTTTTTAAGTTTAAATTGGTTATAAAAAGAGAGCATGCGGCAGCCAAAAGGACCATGCGGGAGGGCCTGAGAAACAGATTTTTTTATTTTTAGCTCATCTTGACAAAGTCAAGCTGAGCTAATCTCATCGCTTCCCGTCCGTCGTCTGTCGTCCGTCGTCCGTCAACACCATGTTTTGGTCTTCTCCTTCAAAGCCACTGGGCCAATTCAAGTGAAAGTTTGTGTGAGTGATGGTCCCAAAGGGGCATTTCATTTTTGTTCAACTCAGCATGCCCAGCCCCATAGGGAGGGAGTGGGGGAAAATGCACCCAAATATTTTAAAAATCTTCTTCTCAAGAACCAGTGTGTACAATGACTTGATATTTGCTATGGAGCTTCCATATGAGGTGTAGAATCAAGTTTGTTCAAACGAAGTTCGTGAAGTAATATTTGGCTTTGTAATAGGAGGGGTAAGATTTTTGGCCCCGCCCAAAATTTCTATTTTCTGAACCGATGGTCCGGTATGAACCAAATTTGGTTTGTGGTATTATTGGGTCATAAGTACATGACCCATGCAAAAAAAAAAATTCCCGCATCCCCATGGGAACCCTGGGAGCTAAAAATAGAAATATTTTCAAACGCCCATATTTCCCAAACCCCACGGAACAGAGAGCTTTTATTTGGTATGAAGTATCCTTATGACCAGTAGAATTGAATGGTAAAAAAAAATTGCCATCGGTTATGTTAGGGTGTTCTGTAATGGGCATCGAAAAAATGCTGAGTCAGCATATTTGCAAAAATTTTAAAAAATCTTTTCTCCAGAACCAATCATCAGAATCTTTTGATATTTGGTATACAGCATTCATAGGGGGGTCAGATAAAAGTTTGTTGAAATAAAGCTCATTGGTTCATATTTGGGCTCTCTACAGGAGCCCGAAGTTTTAACATAGGGTAATATGGGGAATATTCTTTAAAAATCTTCTTCTTCAGAACCACCAGTCAGAATCTTTTAATATTTGGTATACATCATTGTTATGAGGGTCAGATTCTAGATTGTTCAAACCAAGTCCCTAGGTTAATATTTTGGGCTTCCTACGGAAGCCCAAATTTTATCTTTGTTCAATATGGTGGGTAATTTAAAAAAATCTTCTTCTTCAGATCCATCAGTCAGAATGCTTTGATATTTGGTATGCAACATCTCTATGGGGGTCAGATTCAAGTTTGTTCAAATCAGATCCCTAGGTATATATTTGGGCTCACTATGGTAGCCCAAATTTTTACTTAGTGCAATATGAGAAAATTTCTTTAAAAATCTTCTTCTTCAGATCCACCAGTCGGAATACTTTTATATTTGGTATACAACATCTCTAGGGGGTCAGATTCCAGGTTGTTCAATTCGAGTGCCTAGGTTAATATTTGGGCTCCATATGGGAACATGAAATTTAACTTAGTACAATATGAGGGAATTTCTTCAAAAATCTTCTTCTTCAGATTCACTTGTCAGAATGCTTTCACATTTGGTATACAACATCTCTAGAGGGGTCAGATTCAAGTTTGTTCAAATCGGATCCATAGGTCAATATTTGGGCTCGCTATGGTAGCCCAAATTTGAACTTAGTGCAATTCGGAGAAATTTCTTTACAATTTCTCTTCTTCAGATCCAACAGTCAGAATGCTTTCATATTCGGTACACAACATCTCTAGGGAAGTCAGATTTAACTGTGTTCAAATCAAGAGCCTGGGTTAATATTTGGGCTCTCTATGGGAGCCGGAATTGGCCATTTTGCTGAAGAATTAAAAATTTTGTATTCAGTACCTTCTAGAGGTACTAAGATTAATCCACATAGGTTGTATCAAGGGCCTTCATAGGGGAGCTCTACATTTTACTTATGATCAACTGAAGAAAAGGCATGATGCCCAGATTATTTTTGTCACTCCTGAGGGACTCAAGGATTGACAGTGTAGCTTATGGAGATGGCTTGCTTAATGTAGACTCATTCTTGGACTCTGTTTAAATTGTGTTCTGTACAAGATGAGCGCTTCAGGCCCCGTGGGGCCTCTTGTTTTTAGGCCTAAACACCAATAAATAAATATTTTCGTATCTATTCAACAGGTTGATTTGCACAGTATTCTGTTTACAACTGATCTCAGTTTCTGATTACTGTTTTTACTGCTCATTTTTAGTCTCCATTTTGAAAACTATGACCTTTTATAATTCATATTTTCATCACCTTTGTGATAGTCTTAGATGCTGGTGTGGCATTCATTACATGTACGCTCTATTTAAAACCCGTCTTCGTCACAACCGGTGATCACTCTATAATGTACGGGTCTACTACCCGCCTATCGAGGCTAATTATAGATGAGTGGGAAAACCAGACTTCACACAGAATGCCGACGACATGCATCAACGGACAGCAGCGAGTGGTGCAGTCTTAGATGCTGGTGTGGCATTCATTACATGTACGCTCTATTTAAAACCCGTCTTCGTCACACCCGGTGATCACTCTATAATGTACGGGTCCACTACCCGCCTATCGAGGCTAATTATAGATGAGTGGGAAAACCAGACTTCAAACAGAATGCCGACGACATGCATCAACGGACAGCAGCGAGTGGTGCAGTGATATAATATAGTTTCTCAAATAAACTCCTGATCGTAAACTTGACCAATGAACAAAAAAATATGTTTGAAAACACAACATTATTCCATTACGATGACGTTACTACATTCATTTGTATTTTTTTCTTACAAGAAATGGCCCGTGAAGCTAGCATTTAGGAGAGCGGATAAATACATTTCTTGCACTTTATACACGACCAATGAAACTGAGGCCTGAATTATTCTGTAAAAAAGTTTTCTTTTTTAGCTCACCGAAGGGAGCTTAACTTATCACAGGCCGGCCATCGTCTTTTGTCGTGAACATTTTTCAAACGACTTCTCTGAAACCACTGGTCCAATTTTCGCGAAACTTCATGTGGATGTTCATTACTATATGGCAATTCATGTTTGTTCAAATGAAATGGCCACGTCCCTTGGGGGCTCTATATGGGGCATAACTCTGATAGCACCGTATGAATTATAGAAAAATTATTAAAAAATCTTCTTCTCCAGAACCAGTGTGCAGAATCTTTTGATACTTGGTACACAGCATCTTGGTATGGGTCTGATTCAAGCTTGTTCAAATCTGCCCCCTGGATTCATATTTGGGCTCACTATAGAAGCCGAAATTCGAACTTAGTGCATTTCAGGCAAATTTTGTAAAAAATCTTCTTCTCCAGATCCAGCAGGCAGAATCTTTTGATATTTGGTATGCAACATTGTGGGGTGGATCTGATTCAAGTTTGTTCAAATCGGCCCCCTGGATTCACATTTGGGCTCAGTATAGAAGCCCGAATTCGAACTTATTGTATTTCAGGCAAATTTCTTAAAAAATCTTCTTCTCCAGATCCAGCAGGCAGAATCTTTTGATATTTGGTATGCATCATTGTGGGGTGGATCTGATTTAAGTTTGTGCAAATCGGCCCCCTGGATTCATACTTGGGCTCAGTATAGAAGCCCGAATTTGAACTTAGTGCATTTCAGGCAAATTTCTTAAAAAATCTTCTTCTCCAGATCCAGAAGGCAGAATCTTTTGATATTTGGTATGCAACATTGTGGGGTGGATCTGATTCAAGTTTGTTCAAATCGGCCCCCTGGGTTCATATTTGGGCTCACTATAAAAGCTCGAATTCTAACTTAGTGCATTTCGGGCAAATTTCTTCAAAAATCTTCTTCTCCAGATCCAGCAGGCAGAATCTTTTGATATTTGGTATGCAACATTGTGGGGTGGATCTGATTCAAGTTTGTTCAAATCGGCCCCCTGGGTTTAAATTTGGGCTCAGTATAGGAGCCCAAATTTGAACTTAGTGCATTTCAGGCAAATTTCTTTGAAAATCTTCTTCTCAAGATCCAGCAGGCAGAATCTTTTGATATTGGGTATGCAGCATGCTTGGGGGGAGGGGGGGGGGGGAATTCAAGTTTGTTCAAGCCAAGTCCCTGGGTTCATATTTGGGCTCACTGTGGTAGCCCGAATTATAACTTGGTTCAAAATGAGGAATTTTCTTTAAAAATCTTCTTCTTCAGATCCAGCAGTCAGAATGTTTTGATATTTGGTATGCAGCATCCTTAGGGGGGTGAGATTCAAGTTTGTTCAAGCCATGTCCCTAGGTCCATATTTGGGCTCACTGTGGGAGCCCGAATGATAACTTAGTTCAAAATGAGGAATTTTCTTTAAAAATCTTCTTCAGATCTGGCAGTCAGAATGTTTTGATATTTGGTATGCAGCATCCTTAGGGGGGTGAGATTCAAGTTTTTTCAAGCATATCCCTAGATCCATATTTGGGCTCACCGTGGGAGCTTAAATTGTAACTTAGTTTGAAATGAGGAATTTTTAGCTCACCGAAGGGAGCTCAACTTATCACTTGCCATCCGGCATCGTGAACATTTTTCAAACGACTTCTCCTCTGAAACCACTGGTCCGATTTTCACGAAACTTCATGTGGATGTTCATTACTATATGGCAATTCAGGTTTGTTCAAATGAAATGGCTACGTCCCTTGGGGGCCCTGTATGGGGCATAAATCTGATAGCACCGTATGAATTATAGAAAAATTATTAAAAAATCTTCTTCTCCAGAACCAGTGGGCAGAATCATTTGGTATTTGGTATACAGCATTATGGGGTGGATCTGATTCAAGTTTGTTCAAATTGGCCCCCTGGATTCATATTTGGGCTCACTATAGAAGTCCAAATTCGAACTAAGTGTATTTCAGGCAAATTTCTTAAAAAATCTTCTTCTCCAGATCCAGCAGGCAGAATCTTTTGATATTTGGTATGCAACATTGTGGGGTGGATCTGATTCAAGTTTGTTCAAATCGGACCCCTGGATTCATATTTGGAGTCACTATAGAAGCTTCAATTGGAACTTAGTGCATTTCAGACAAATTTCTTAAAAAAAATCTTCTTCTCCAGATCCAGCAGGCAGAATCTTTTGATATTTGGTATGCAACATTGTGGGGTGGCTCTGATTCAAGTTTGTTCAAATCGGCCCCTGGGTTCATATTTGGGCTCAGTATAGGAGCCCAAATTTGAACTTAGTGCATTTCAGGCAAATTTCTTTGAAAATCTTCTCAAGATCCAACAGGCAGAATCTTTTGATATTGGGTATGCAGCATGCTTAGGGGGTGAGATTCAAGTTTGTTCAAGCCAAGTCCCTGGGTTCATATTTGGGCTCACTGTGGTAGCCCGAATTATAACTTAGTTCAAAATGAGGAATTTTCTTTAAAAATCTTCTTCTTCAGATCCAGCAGTCAGAATGTTTTGATATTTGGTATGCAACATCTCTAGGGGGGTGTAATTCAAGTTTGTTCAAATCATGTCCCTAGGTCCATATTTGTGCTCACAGCGGGAGCCCGAATGATAACTTAGTTCAAAATGAGGAATTTTCTTTAAAAATCTTCTTCTTCAGATCCAGCAGTTGGAATGTTTTGATATTTGATATGCAGCATCCTTAGGGGGGTGAGATTCAAGTTTGTTCAAGCCATATCCCTAGATCCATATTTGGGCTCACCGTGGGAGCTTGAATTATAACTTAGTTTGAAATGAGGAATTTTCTTTAAAAATCTTCTTCTTCAGATCCAGCTGTCAGAATGTTTTGATATTTGGTATGCAGCATCCTTAGGGGGGGGGGGGGGGGGGAGATTCAAGTTTGTTCAAGCCATATCCCTAGGTCCATATTTGGGCTCACTGTGGGAGCTTGAATTGTAACTTAGTTCGAAATGAGGAATTTTCTTTAAAAATCTTCTTCTTCAGATCCAGCAGTCGGAATGTTTTGATATGTGGTATGTAGCATCCTTATAGGGGTGAGATTCAAGTTTGTTAAAGCCAAGTCCCTGGGTCCATATTTGGGCTCACTGTGGGAGCCCGAATGATAATTTAGTTCAAAATGAGGAATTTTCTTAAAAAATCTTCTTCAGATCCAGCAGATGAATGCTTTTGATATTTGGTATGCAGCATCCTAAGGCGGGTAAGATTTAAGTTTGTTCAAGCCATGTCCCTAGTTCCATAAAATTTGTCTCTCATGACTTCATTCCTTTATAGTGTTGATGAAGCATGTCTAACTGAATGTGACCCCAAATACTTCTTTGAATCACTTTGCCCGGTGAGCGATTAAGGCCCCTTGTGGCCTCTTGTCTTCTTTATTGTTTTTGTTCCCTGTTGTTTGATTGACTGTTGATGTACGCTGGCCATACCCCTTCTCCGAATTTGCTATTGAAAACAGTAAAAATTCATGTATGCACATGTGTGGGGGTGGGGGGGGGGGGGAGGGGGTGGTGCATAGATTTATTTTTTTAGCTCACCTGACTTTCAGTCAGGAGAGCTATAGTGATCACTCACCGTCCGTGGACATGGTGTTTGCGTCTTCTCCTCCCAAACCGCTGAACCAATTTAATTGATATTTGAGATAATAGTTTGTTATGACATCGCAATTTGATTTTGTTCAAATCAAGTTTCCTTGCCCTTTGGTAGCGCCACACTCAAAAAGTGTGCTGAAATCTTAAAAAACCTTCTCATGAACCAGCAGTAGCAGAGACTTGATATTTGGCTTGCAGCTTCCTTTTGAGGTGTAGACTCAGATTTGTTCAAGAGAACTTTGTGGGGCTATATTTGGCGTCGTAATGGGAGGGGCAAGAATTTTTACCCCTCCAAAATTTCTATTTTCCAAACCGAGAGGCAAATTTGGACCAAATTTGATATGAGGGCTTATTGGGTCGTAAGTACTTAGTTTATGCAAAAAAAAATTTTTCCTGTCGCCCCATGGGAACCGCAGGAGCTAAAAATAGAAAAAAATTAAAATGCCCATATCTCCAAAACTACACGGCACTGAGAATTCTTATTTGTTGTGAAGCTTCCTTAGCACCAACAGAATGGAATGGTAAAAAAAAATTGCCATCGGTTTTATCATGGGGTACTTTTTGGGGACTTTGATAAAGTGTTGAGTCAGCATTTTTTAACACTGTAGGTAATGGGAAAAACATATAAGACTACTTCTCTCCCAAACCACTGCTCCAAAAGCTTTCAAATTTCACATATAACCTTTGGAAGATTGTTTCACATGTTTATTGAAATCAATTCCCTGGGTCCATATTTGGGCTCTCTATGGGAGCCCAAATGTTTAAATTAGTGCAGTATGAGGAGTATTTTTTAAAAATCTTTTTCTTCAGCTCTACCAAAAAGAATCTTTTGATATTTGGTATGCAGCATCCTTAGGGGGGTGAGATTCAAGTTTGTTCAAGCCAAGTCCCTGGGTTCATATTTAGGCTGAAAATTTGGGGTCCCATTGCGGACTTCGAAATTTTGGACCAAAATCCTGAAATTTTTTTTTGTTTTTTTATGCATTTTGGTCAATTTTATTACAAAAAAAAAAAATATTTTTTTTTACACTGAAAATTTGGGGTCCGAGTGGGACTTGGAAAATTTTGGACCAAAATCCGGAATTTTTTTTTTTTTTTTTTTATGCGTTTTGGTCAATTTTAGGACAAAACAAATTTTTTTTTTTTACACTGATAATTTGGGGTCCGGGTGGGACTTTTTGAGTTTTTTTGTTTTTTACAACGAGTTAACGCTTCAGAACAATGTGCAGAATCTGCTTCTATTACTCCGACGTCTCGATTTTATAATAAATGAGGAGAAATCAGATCTGGTGCCGTCCAAGTCATTCACCCACTTGGGAATGAGCTTCGAGACGCACAACAATCTCGTTCGTCTGCCGTCAACCAGAGCGAAATTAATCAGTTGTTACGCTCGCTATTATCTTCACTCAGACAAAGTTACAGCGAGAGAATTCATCAGACTGATAGGGTTGTGTGGAGCTGCCACGGATTTTATTCCAATGGGGCGGCTATGCACTTGTCCTCTCCAAATCTTTTTGACTCAAAAAGAACAGAGTTGGAGGGTGAAGATTCTTTCGCTCGTTACGTACATCCTCTTGTAAGTCAAGTGAAACAGATTCAGACTTGGGCAGATATTCAGTGGTTTATTCAGGGAAATAACTTCCACTGCAATTGCCGGATCCGAGTTTTACAGTTTTGACGGATGCCAGTTAAAAAGGTTGGGACCCAACATTGAGCCCAACGGTTTTTAAGTGCCAGGGTCCTTGGGATCCGTAGTTCCTAATCAAGCACATAAACATCAGGAATTGATGTTATTTTGGCTTGCGTTACGTCATTGCATGAATGTTATCCAGATTGCCCACAGGCAATTCTGTCTGACAATTCGACGGTATAAGCGTATTTTCGGAACTAGGGAGGTACTCATTCCATTCTGTTATTCACTGTAACGGAATGAATCCTTCTGTTGGTACTAGAACATCAAATTCTCCTATCGGTCCGTCGTATTCCGGGTCGTCTGAACGTATAAGCAGACTCCCTTTCACGAAAGGGCCGCTTGTTGCAGTCAAATGGACTTTTAACAATGAGTATTTATATCAGATTTGCTACCTATGAGAGCGGCCAATGATGGACTTATTTGCGACGCATCTCAACAATCAGTTGCAAGTGTATGTGTCAACATGTTCGGATCCTCGAGTGTTTGCAGTTGACTATCCATCTCGTGAGACGGGATAATAGGATATGGGTATCCTCCAGCGCCGTTGATTCAGCAGATATTGCTTAAGTTAAATAATCTCAATGCAATTCTGTTGGTAGCACCTCTGTCTCCACAAAGACCGTGCATTAATCTATTCAGGTGTCTGTTGTGGCTTATGTTGTGGAAGCTTCCTCCACATTTCGGTCCATTCTATAGCTAGATGGATTCTATTAGCTTTCAGTACTGCTTATGATAATATCTTCACAGCAGTCTGTGATTAAGATTTTAGCTCTTGAAGTAAGAGTTCTTTCTACTTCTGAGGCTTATGCTAATAGCGTTGCTATTACAGTTCTAATGACGGCTGCATATTGGTTTTAGCCTTTCACTTGCACGAATTTATACCTCAGAAATATTGAGTCCATTTCTAGAGACCGGCATTGTTTAGGTTCGTTATCTGTTGCTCAGAATGTCGTCCACTAAACAGTTGCAACTATAGTTGTGTAAGCTTTTGGTTCCGGCAGTGACTCTGTGCTGCCGCCCTCTTCGCTCTGGGGTATTTGACCCAGGGCAAGGGGAAGGGGGGGGGGGGGGTCCCTTAGGTCACCTGCTTTATAGTGAAAAGCAAGGGAATACCTCCCCTAGAGTCAGTAATTCTAGTCGGTACCGGGATGATTTTTAAAGTGTAAAGATAATTTTTTACTCATCCATGTAATATTTTTAAGTGTACCTCGGTGTGTAGTATTTGTATATGTCACATATCATGCAGACGTTAATATACAATTATTGGTCACTTTTAATGAATTTAAGAGTCTCATTTATCTGGACTACTTTATTTATCGGCTTTCCTTTACAAATAATTACCATAATGGATTATACTGGAGGTTAATAGACATCAGTGATGTTATTATGCTCAAGTACAGAATGGTGTTGTGTCTTTCTCATTTTGATGCAGAATAGAAAGATACATGTAAAGCCTATTTCTCCTTTCTCCTTGAGGGGATAATTCTGAATATATATAGTTGAGTTATTGGATTGCTTTATGGCCCTCCCATGAGTTGGAAACTCATACCTCCCCGCTGAGTACATAACGCTTTTCCAGGCACTGCTAGTAAGAATGACTTTTGGCGCCAATTTCGAGACCTCCTTGACACTGCGCATGCGCAGTGGAGGAAAGGTATGGAGGACCATATAGGACATGTAATTTTCTGTTTTAGATGCAACTTTTGGGGATTGGGGGGTAAAATTTGTGTTTGGCCCTAGAATTTAAGAGTTAGCACCAGCTAAGTCTGGGTCATTGGTAAGTATAAAAAATATATACATTACTATAAATTTTTTAACTTTCTTGGGATTCGTCTTATTGGGATGACCAATTTCGTCATTTGTCTTGTTGGGAATAAACTGTATGAGGGGGTGCGTAATAGCAATTTTACATGTGAAATATTTCATAATTTATTCTTATTCACTTTGGTGGTAGTAATGTGGCATAATTATTGATGCCTTTCACAACTTATAAATTATGGACACAAATGGAAGGAGTCAAGGAAATTGTGGTTTTTAGCTCAACTTGACAAAGTCAAGCTGAGCTATTGCCATCACTTCTCGTCCCTTGGCGTACGTACGTTAGTATGTTAGTACATTAGTATGTACGTCCACAATTACCTTTGGCACACCTCACAGGTCACATTTATGATCAGATCACTTTGAAACTTGGTATGCTTGTTTGGGGTGACCTCTAGATGGGACTTAGAAAATTTTTGGACCAAAATGTTCTTCAATTTCCGTCCAAAAATGTTGCCACGGCCAACGTTCTTAGAACTTAGTTTAGTCAAACCTCAATATTTCCCTTTGGCACACCCTACAGGGAACATTTATGATTGGATTGCTTTGAAACCTGGCATGCTTGTTTGGGGTTGCCTCTAGATGGGAGCTATCGATTTTCTTCATTTCCGTCAAAAAATGTTGCCGTGGCCAACGTTCTTAGAACTTAGTTTAGTCAGACCTCAATATTTCCCTTTGGCACACCCTACAGGGCACATTTATGATCGGACTGCTTTGAAACATGGCATGCTTGTTTGGGGTGACCTCTAGGTGGGAGCTATCGATTTTCTTCCATTTCCGCCCGTCAAAAAATGTTGCCGCTGGCTACGAACTTTGAACTTAGTTTAGACAGGTATCAATATATTCCTTTGGCATGCCCTACAGGGCACATTTATGATCAGATCAGTTTGGAACTTTGTATGCTTGTTTGGGGTTTCCTCTAGATGGGAGCTATCGATTTTCTTCCATTTCCGCCCATCAAAAAATGTTGCCGCTGGCAACGATCTTTGAACTTAATTTAGACAGGTATCAATATATTCCTTTGGCATGCCCTACAGGGCACATTTATGATCAGATCGGTTTGAAAGTTTGTATGCTTGTGTGGGGTTTCCTCTAGATGGGAGCTATCGATTTTCTTCAATTTCCGTCAAAAAATGTTGCTATGACCTTCGATGAACTTAGTAAAAACTTAGTGCAGTTAAGCATCAATATTTCCCTTTGACACACCCTGCAGGGCATATTTATGATTGGATCGCTTGCAAACTTGGTGTGCTTGTGTGGGGTGACATCTATATGGGAGCTGTCGATTTTCTTCCATTTCTGTCAAAAAAATGTTGCTGCTGACCTTTGAACATAGTTTAGTCAGGCCTCAGTATTTCCCTTTAACACACCCTTCAGGGCACATTTATGATCGGATCACTTTGAAACTTGGTATGTGTATTCGGGGTGACCTCTAGATGTGAGCTATTGCTTTTTTTCATTTCCATAAAAAATTATTGTCGTTATCACCAGCCTTTGAACTTACTGCATTTGTGCATCAACTTATCCCTTTTGATCTCTCAGCAGGGTATATTAATGAATTTCTATAAAAAAAACCCTCCAAAAACCATTGCCACAAGCAGTGACCTTCTACTTAGTGCATTTGTGCATTAACATCTTCCTTTGGCATGCCTCAGAGGGCACATTCATTATCAGGTTGTTTTGAAACTTTGTATGCTTATGCAGGATGACAAAGATAGGAGCTATTGATTTTCTTTGCATTTCCATCAAAAACTGTTGCTGTTAGCAACAATCTTGGAGTTTATTGCATTTGTGCATCAACATTCTTTGACATAGCCTACAGGCCACATTTATCATAGGATTGTTTTTGAACTTGGTGTGCTCATTAGGCAAGACCTTTAGATAAGAGCTATTGATTAGCATTCATTTCTGTGAAAAAGGTTGCCATTTACAATAACCTCTGAACATACTGCATTTGTGTATCAACATTCTTCCTTTCGCCAGGCTTACTGTTCACATTTAAAAATTGCATGGATTACTCTGACGTTGTGCACACACAATGCTGTTATGTTGAAATTTCATCAAATAACATTGGTACTAATGATCTTCAATATTGCCATTTCATTTATAACTTACCACGTTCAAGTTTGTCAAGTTGAGCTACAGTGTCATTGACACTTTCATTTGTTCTTCTTAAATTTCAAAATTATTCCTTGGAGAAGACGTGCCCTGTCCAACGAGAGGGGGGCACCACCTCTTGTGCTAGCCCCATCTAGCAGTTACGTGGCTCGGACGATGCTGCACATAATATTCTGCACGCCCCTGATGCAGATGCCAAAGGCATGAGCGATGATTGGGGTGGGGGAGGCCCTCCCCCCCCCCCTCCCAAAGAAAATTTGGAAATCTGTTATTAAATGGAGACTTCTGGCGGCTTTTGGGATGAAAAATAAAGTTCTTTTTTTTACCTTCAGAATAACGTTTTTAGCCGGGGAGAGGTGTGTGGATCACCTGATTGATCCAGTGCTGGTCACTATTGATTAAGAAGAAAAACATAATTGTTTTCTATTGAATTTGTGATCTACAAGTGGTTATAATTATGATTAGGCTAAAATAATAATAAAAATAATTGAAAATGTTGATTGCAGTCTCTTGTTTTTCCTCAACCATATCTGGGTAATAATGTAAGTCAGAGAGCACTGTGGTGGATTCTAGACGTAAAAATTGCATTAGTATTATTATTATTATTATTATTATTATTATTATGTCATGTGCAGAGATGTTAAAACTGATGTTATTATTATTATTATTATTATTATTATGTCATGTGCAGAGATGTTAAAACTGATGTTTGCTATTCTCAAAAGTTGCCAATTAATTTTCATTATTTTTTCCATTTTTTGTCTCAAAAACATAGGTTATGACCCCTCATTGGAACGAGCTCGTCGAGCTCGTTCCAATGAGGGGTCATAACCTATGTTTTTGAGACAAAAAATGAAAAAAATTAATTATTCAAGAATTTTTTTTACAAGTGTCGTCTGCTTTTCAGGTTAGGTAAAGGGATAATCCCTTCAATCAAGATTAGTTTAATTGCATAGCCCTACAACCTAACAATTCAGTTAAATGATTTGTTAACAGAGAGAGGGAGAGAGAGAGAAGATCGTAATTAAGTTTATATCTGATTTGTTTTTGTTTAAGTTATCACCGTGGTGACCCAGAAAAAGTTCCAGCACAGTCAATCAGGCTGATTAGTCTATTTTTAGCAAAAACTGTTACATAACAGCAATCAGCAATACTGGTGTCAGTTTTAAATGAGAGGTACACGTAATGTTAAGTACCAATAAATAAATAAATAATTTGTTGCTTGCCATTAGTTAAAACAAGAAACACAAATTATTTCTAGTGAGTCACTGAAATTATTGAAAGGTAATCACTCCCCTGTACAAATGCACTTGTAAGAAAAACTTTACATGCTTTTTATACAGGTTGAACAGCAGGAACAGATATTGACACAGCTGCAAGAAGAATTGAAGTCTGAACGTGACAGATATAAAGAATCAAACAAACAGTTGCACCTGTCAAAGAAGGCTATCAATGATCTTCAGGAAGATATTTCCCACTACCAAAAGGAGATCAGAGAGCTTTCAAATAAGGTTTTTGTTGCTTTTATCATTTCAACCAATATTTAGTCAATGCATGTCAAATACTTTGACTCATGTGTTGTCTGTGCAGACATGTTAGCACTCCCAGAATGTCTGGGAAAATCCTGTAAATTAAGTGTATTTCGTTGCCTCCTGAAAGGGAACCAGTTTTGAACAATAATCCTGGAAAATAGTAGTTGAACATGTTTTCCGTTTCAAGACATTCAGTCTTAAATCAATGGCCTTCGAAGTCCCAATCATAACGATTGTCACAAAAAATAGGCCTACCTGTGAATTATATTTGATGAACGAGTCTTTTAATATAAATATTTCACTTATATCCAAAAGTTTGTTTCTGTTTTATTCATTTCAGTTCAGCTGCCTGGTCAATTTACGAGTACCAAAGCGAAAATAGGTGACTTCAGCACATCACCTATTAACATCCATCTTCATTTAAATAATCATTCCTGATCAGTAATATGTATGAAAAAGAATATTAAAGATTGTCCCAGTATCCCTATAAATTCTATGAGAGTGTGCCATATCCAGGGTGTAAGCGCATGCAAAACATCAGGGGTATATGGTTTATGCAAAAGCTTTCCGCGTTTGCTTTCCTCTATAAGAAATGAACCAAAAAACCAGAAAATAGTCACAAATATCATCAATTTCCAACAATTCGATCATATTTTGTCCTTATAAATTAAATAGTTGAATAATTAAAATGAAACAACTTGAGAAAAATAAAATAAGAGCAAATAATTCATCCCCTGGGTACCAATGTGTTCTATGTGCCAGCAGACACATAGAACACATTGGAACTCGGGGGACGGTGTGTCAACAAAATACTGTTTACTCGTTTCCTTAACAACCCAAGGGATGTAACTCTATCTGTTGTCTTCTGCATTTGTAAAAACAAAACTGATTGCAGAGAGTGAGAAACGCATCCGCAAATTTATTTCCACTATGTTTCTATTGTGTTTCAAACGGGACAAAAACGTTATCTCCACCGACATGTATGAACATCCCCTTTTGGTCGCGATCGTCAACTGTGATGACTGCCCGAGCCCAAAACCTTTAGCACAGTCTACAGGTCGTATTTATGAAGGGATTTCATGGTAACTTGGTAGGATGACTCTGTATAATATCTAGATGAGAACATCCCCTTTTGGTCATGATCTGTCAACCATGATGGCTGCCCAAGCCCGAAACCCCAAAACCCCAAAACTTATAGCACAGTCTACAGATCATATTTAATATGGAGGGATTTCATTGTAACTTGGTAGGATGACCCCGTATGATGCCTAGATAAGAACTTCCCCATTTAGTCACGATCTGTCAACCGTGATGACTGCCCAAGCCCAAAACCTGAAAACCTTCAACAGAGTCTGCAGGTCATATTTAGGGAGGGATTTCATTGTAACTTGGTAGGATGACTTCATATAATGCACAGATGAGAAGGTCCCCTTTTGGTTGCGATTGAAGGGATTTCATCGTAATTTGGTAGGATGACTCCAAATAATATCTAGATGAGAACGTCCCCTTTTGGTCGCGATCATTCAGCCATGATGGCTGCCCGAGCCCAAAACCCCAAAACCTTTAGCACAGACTACAGGTCGCATTTATGAAAGAATTTCATTGTAACTTGGTAGGATGACTCAGTATAATGTCTAGATGAGGACGTCCCCTTTTGGTTGAGATCGGTCAACCGTGATGGCTACTGGGCCCAAAGACCGAAAACCTTTTAGCACAGTCTGCAGGTCGTATGTATGAAGGGATTTCATTGATTGTACCTTGGTACGATGGCTCCGTATAATGTCTAGATGAGAACTCCCCCTTTTGGTTGCAGTCTGCCAACAGTGATGGCTGCCCAAGCCCGAAACGAGTAAACCTTTGGCACATTCTGCAGGTCGTTTTCATGAAGGGATTTCATTGTAACTTGGTAGGATGACTCTGTGTAATGTCAAGACGACAACATCCTATGTTGGCCATGATAGGTCAACCATGATGGCCGCACAGGTCTGTGACCTAGATTTGTTTAGCACAGTATACAGTTGATATTTATGAAGTGATTTCATTGTAACTTGGAAGGATAACGCTCTATAATGTCTCGATGCGACTTTCCTAGTTTGGTCACGATCAGTCAGCTTTTACCACCACTTAGTCATGCGACCTGGATTCATTTAGTACTGTCTACAGGTATAATGTTTAGATGAGGACATCCCCCTTTTGGTCGCAACCGGTCACCCATGATGGCTCCCCGAGCCCAAAACCCAAAAACTTTTAGCACAGTCTACAAGTCATATTTATGAAGGGATTTCGTGGTAAGTTGGTAGGATGACTCTGTATAATATCTAGATGAGAATGTCCCCTTTTGGTCATGATATGTCAACAGTGATGGCTGCCCAAGCCCGAAACCCAAAAACTTTTAGCATAATTTACAGGTCATATTTAATATGGAGGGATTTCATTGTAACTTGGTAGGATGACTCTGTATGATGTCTAAATGAGGATGTCGCCTTTTGGTTGCGATCAGTCAACCGTGATCGCTACACAGACCCGAAGCCCAAAAACCTTTAGCACAGTCTACAGGCCGTATTTATGAAGGGATTTCATTGTGACTTGATAGGATAACTCGTTTTGGATTAATTTCACTGTAACTTAGTAACTTTGGTTGACATGTATTAACTGTGAGGGCCACATACATTAACTGTGAGGGCCACATTAACCCACCCCTCAATTCTTTAGTACAGTCTACACCTCAAATTATTTTTATTGAAAACATAGCATACAGGGAACAGAGATTAACATATTCCCAATTATCACAATTCTTGTCTTTTTTCATAATCCATTCATAAGCATTGAACATTATCCTTTTCAACAAACACAACGCACAGTCAGGTTAAGCTACAGTATCATGACACTTTCATTTGAGCTCCCCCACCAGATGAACTAAAACTGATACCACTGTAATATTTAACTCTCGCCTAAATTATTTATTTATTTATTTATTGGTGTTTTTAAGGTCACATATTTATGCACAATGGCTAATCGTGACCGTGACAGTTTTATGGGTGGAGGAAGCCATAGAGAACCACCGAGCATCGACGAGCAACTGTCAGCTTCTCAACATTCTAACTCTGTTCAAGCTTCGCTCAAGCAGGGTTACAGCGGTTGAAGACATGTGCCCCATCAACATGCAGTATGCCTTAGTACTCGGCGCCATTGTGCCCCCTTGTAGGCAATCGGGTTAAAGTGCCTTATCCAAGGATATAACACGGGTCGTCCCGGACGGAGATCGAAGTCCAACAGTTTACCACTGCGCCACCGCACTCCCACCTAAATTATTAGTTGAAATGATGTAACATCATATTTTCATCCATATTGTCAAAATTTATTTAATGATGTGAGGTCAAAGGTGACGGTGGTGCTTGAAATGTCAAAATCGCTTTTTGAATAGTCAAGTTATATTCTGTTACATTAACTGGTTGAGTGCTAGAAGCCATTATCAGAGCTCTACTGAAACATGCTGAATGCCAGTATAGTGGCTTTACGCTGTTGGCACTACTTTGTTGTTGGCTTAAGAGTAGAAAGAAAATATTAATATCAAATAGTTTTGTTACAATTTATTGGAGTGTGCCAACTGTCACTCTCTGATAAATAGCAATAAAACAATTATTTATGAGAAATATCTTGCTAGATGAAGTCTTCTTTTGCTGGTACAGTAGAACCTGTCTTGAGAGACCGCCCTTTGGGCCACACAAAAGTGGTCTCTCAAGACAGGTGGTCTCTCATAACAGGTTTCAGGTTTTCTCAAGTCAGTGAATAACCAACCTCAAAATTCAGAAATGGAGAAGAATAGATTATTGTAATTACTTTGTAGTTATATTCTTTTTTATGAAGTTTTTGTAACAAATTGGAATGGACTGTTATAAAAATTATAAAAATAAATTAGTGTTGAAAATCTTCAGTGAAGATTTTCAACACTAATTTATTTTTATAATTTTTATAACAGTCCATTTCAATTTGTTACAAAAAGATTTTCAACACAAATTTAATTTTATTCCTATCTGTCACATTTCAGGTATGTATGAAATTGTTCATTCAGCAATAATACTAATCTTTTCTTATAAAAACATCTCAATCTTTAATGAGTTTGCAATTGAAACCCAATTAAGAGCTTTTAATACTTTTAATTATGTTAGTATAACCACAATGGATTTTCCAATTCCAGAACAGGTAAAAAGTTTTTGTCATGGTTTCAGTCTTCAAAGGGGTGGTCTCTCAAGACAGGTCCATTATGGCATAAAAATACAAGTTGGTACCAGGTCACAGTGGTCTCTCAAGTCAGGTGGTCTCTCCAGACAGGTGGTCTCCCATAGCAGGTCCATTATAAAGTAAAACCAACCGGTGCCTGGCAGATGTGGTCTCTCAAGACAGGTGGTCTCTCAAGACAGTGGTCTCTCAAGACAGGTTTTACTGTAACTTGATACATTTAAAAAAAAAATACTCAAGTTAAAATGACTGTTGAAAATTATTTTAGCTCTCCACCAGTTAAACATATGCACACACTTTCATCTTTGTGCAATAAATGACATTGGTTACATTTTGTTGAATGACTGTGAGATGTTCTTTGCAATCTAAAATCAATCTCGTGTCTGACGGGGAGCACGGTGGCTCAGTTGGTAGAGGTGCAGGCTGCAAGCCGAGAGGTCCTCGTTTCGAATCCCACCTGTGGCAACCGCGTTGTGTCCTTGGGCAAGACACTTCATCTCCATTGCCTGCATGGAGGCACGATGACGCCCTGTGCTAAGGCGTACTGCACGTCGATGGTACGCATGTCTTCAACCAATCTAACCCTGCCTGTGCTGCAGTGCGGAGTTACGATGTTGGGAAGCTGGCGGCTGCTCGTTGTTGCCCTGTGGTTCTCTCCGGGTACTCCGGCTTCCTCCACCCGTAAAACTGTCACGGTCATGATTAGCCATTGTGCATAAATATGTGACCTTAAACATCAATAAATATAATACTAAATAATCTCGTGTCTGACTGTGGCAGTATTTATGACTGTATTACATTTACTTAATTATTGTAACACTTAAATCATACCTCTGCACTTCAGATAAAAAGGTTTCCTATTAAACCATTGATTTTTATGTCCATTGGTGTATGAAATATGCTTATGACTGCCAAAGACCATGGTATGTAATTCTTAACCCTTACAGGTCTAATTCCGACTTTAACTCTTAACTTGCTGGGTTATTTTTAAATATGTTTCATCAGATTTAATCATGGCTGCTTCACAGTAACCATGACAAGATTTGATGAAAAACTCATTTAAAACTTATTTAATTTGACTTGAGAAATCATTGGTCTAAAAGTCTATATAATTTACAGGGGAAAAACTGGATAAATGTCCTCAATTTTTACTTATTTTAATGGCAAGAGATTTCCTGTCCTAGGCTGGAATATCCACCAGCAGCATGCAAGGAGTTAAGGCCTAAAAAATAAAAAATCTGTTTCTCCGGCCCTCCCGCATGGTCCTTTTGGCCGCTGCATGCTCTCTTTTTATAACCAATTTAAACTTAAAAAAAAACAAAAATTAAATGGTTTATGTCTGATATTTTAGCCAAGTTAAAAAATTTGATGAATTTGTCCCTTGAGTGCAAGATGGCTTTGCAATTCTTTAGCATTGCAAAGCCTTCTTGCACTTAAGGGATGAAATACACCACCACCCATGCTATTCTGTAGATTATGAGGCCTAAAACTTGAACCAAGAACATGAACTTTTGATGGCAAAGAAGTAATTACTGAAATAAAAAATAAAATAAAAAACCGCTCGCCCGCATGCAATTTTACAAATAATGACCTGAGAAACAGAAGATCTACTTTGTGTGGCCTAATCACTTTTTTCTACAACAAAACAGGTGCTCCAACACACTATCTTTGTACAATCTTACAAGATGCATTCAAAGTACCTTTGCAGTTGTTTCAAGGTAAGTCTTGGCTGCCTATAAGTCAACAACTGCAAAGCCACAGGATGTACACTGTCAAAGTATAGGAAAAATGTATAAAAAGGGTTAACTCTTTACCCAACACACAGGGTACCAAAATGTGTTATCTTAACCCCTTACCTAACATGAAAAACAGACGACACTTGCAAAAAAAATTCTTGTATAACTTATTTTTTTCATTTTTTGTCTCAAAACCATAGGTTATGACCCCTCATTGGAATAGGTCATAACCTATGTTTTTGAGACAAAAAATGAAAAGTAATTGGCGATTTTTAAGAATAGCACTGGCTGGTTTGGCCATTACGTTGGGTAAAGGGTTATTTGTTTTTCAAATTTTTCAAAACAATTCAACAAAACTATGTCATGTGACCCTCTCATTGGATCAAGCGTGTTCCAACAAGAGGGGCACATGATATAGTTTTGTTGAAATTTTCAAAATATTAATTTTTTTCAACTACTTAATTGGATTCAGCCGATTTGTTAGTTAAAGGGTTAACAGATCTTTCATATGCAGTTAAGGCCTAAAAAAAGTCAAAAATCTGTTTCTTGGGGCCCTCCCACATTCTCTCTTTTTATAACCAATGCAAACTTAAAAATATAAAAATTAAATGGTTTATGTCTAATATTTTACCCAAGTTAATAAAATTGATAATTTTGTTCCTTGAGTGCAACAAGGCTTTGCAAAACCTTGCACTGCAGGGACAAAATTCCCCACTAGAACCCACGTGGTCTCAGGGAAGTGAAGCAATGCCTGTTCACTGCGGTAAACAGGCTCGGTTTTGCTGGTAAAATAGGACCCAGTCACCAGTGCTTAGAAGGTGCAAACCCTCTCTAAAATGGACAACATGGCTTATTAATGCTCACCCCTGGTCTTGAGTTGATACTCATGTTGTGGTCATGATAAGCCATTGTGCAAAAATATGTGACCTTAAATAAATAAATAAATAATCCAAGGGACGAAATACACCACCACTCATGCTATTCTGTAGATTATGAGGCCTAAAACATAAAACAAACCCAGAACATGAACTTTTGGTGGAAAAGAAATAATGGCCTGAGAAAACAGAAGATCTACTTTGTAGGGCCTAAACAGATTTTGTTAAATTTTTACAGCTTGAAGACAAAGAATCTCACAATGATAAACTACAGAATGAAATCAATAAGATTTCACAACAATTCCAGGCAGTAAAAGAAGACATGGCTGAGAAGGAAGGACAGCTGCGTGTTAGCAAGATGAATCTCCAGACTGCAGTGAATCAAAACAACCATCATGCTCAGGAGGTATTTGTTGTTCTCATGAGTACTCTCCATGTTGTTAAGAAAAGACAGATATTGCAATCAGTTGCTCAACAACTCCCAATAACTGAATGAATACAGCTGAGCTGTATATCTTTTAATGAAATGACCATGAATTGAATATGACTTTCAAACACCAAACCATTCAGTACAAATTTCGCTTGTTAAATGCATAAAGATTATAGAGTCAGGGTATTTGATGACTGGATTCGCATTGCAAAGTGCTATACAAAAATATCCAAATGCCAACCATTTCTCTTTCATATTGGCCTTCTATTCAGTATTTATCATCACTTTTTGAAACAAATATGGAAACTGCTAATCAAATTTTTAAAAATAAAAAATGCCCCGAGAGTAAACTCCTGTGAATTGAATGAAAAATCTTCTAATCTGTTGAAGAATTTTTCCACCATCCACTGACTTCTCATTTATAGGCATTTCTGGTCTCAAAACAATCCAGAAGACATTTTATCTATACACCTGGAACTTAATTAAACACCCCTTGTTTTTTTTCGCAGTGGTGTTAATAGAAACTGTCATTACTTTCATGCTATCTTTGAGATGGCCAAAAGTGATGGTTTGCAAAAAGAATGGTGTCTTGACAAAAGAAAGAGAACACAATGATGACAATATGCAGCATTTTAATGGCACTAATTATAGAGCTGTAGGTTAACCGAAACCGAACCGAGGTTTTTAGGGTTTTTTTTAAAACCGAAACCGTCAACATCCCGTAATCTAAGGTTTTTCGTTTTTTATTAAATACTCTCTTGTTGCAGAAATTCACAGAATGTAGCCATCCCAGAGTAGTGAGAGTACCCAGACACTGCCAATGGCAGTGTCTGGGTACTCTCACTACTCTGGGAAGGCTTCATTCTGTGAATTTCCGACATTTCAGTTCAGTTGTGTTTGCAGCTTTCCTCAAGTTGCGTGTAGGTGTCAAACCTCGAAAAATGGCCAAGCACAATAAAAGTTCTGTACATTTAGGTAATTATTATATTGGCCTTCCTGATTCTTCATGTATTAAGCTTATTTCGGGCATTCATTGAGTTTCACTCAATTTCACTGCCTTTCAGTTATGACTCCGGACATAAGAATGAGTTTTATTGAATTTTATTTGGCCTCATGAACAAACCGAAAACCAAATCGAACCGAGGTTTTACTCCACCTGCAAAACCTAAACCGAACAAGAAATTTAAAAAACCTACAGCTCTAACTAATTACACAGATCTGTCACTAATTTTTTTGATGGAAAAATGTTTTCTCGACAAGTATGGTGCTTGAATGGTCCATGACGAAACAATGCCCGTAATTACTGACAAAAAATGTAACTTGTGGTCTCCTGAACACAATAGCAGAGTCTGATGTCAGTAGCGAGTGTATCCGCCACCTGCCCAGCAGGCCTGGCATTCTGAAAAATGCAGGAGGGCAAAAAATCGCTCTCCTCAATCAGCTTAGGAGAGCAATTAGGTTTACACAGCATTTTAAGTATCCAGTTGAACGAACTCATTGAAACTGAAACCAACAGACTACATCAGTGATTTTATTAACTTTACTAAGGTAAAGCGAAATCTGTTAGACATCTAGATGTCTCACTCAACAACCGAACACACACTTGACAAGACCTGTGTGTGTACCCAGACCTGTTGACCAAGAAAGTCATACGCCTACCACTACCACCTTCAACCCCCCTTGGGGGGTTGAAGGTGGTAGTGGTAGGCGTATGACTTTCTTGGACAACAGGTCTGCTTGAATCTACAGTCACATCCTGGTGCAAGTGCTTCAAGTGACAGGATTGTAGTAATGGTAGTACATTGTAGTGTCAATATTCCTTGAATAATTACCCCTCAAACTGTGATGTCAGTTGTTGAACTTGAAACTGACAGAAAAAAAAAATATTGCTGTGACCCATTTTGCTTCAAATGATTGCAACTGTGTTTGGGTATGGTTGCAGCCATTACCTTTTACCACTAAACCACTTTCAAAATGAAATTACGTGATGTTATGTGACTTCGAAGTTAAATTACAATTTTGCTTTACAACAAAAATTTAATGTGAGCATAATACATGTAATCTCAATCATCCCAGACCAAAATATTTAGGAGGGCAATTTTTCGCTCTCCTTAATTCTTTCAGGAGGGCAGTAAGGAGAGCTAAAAAATCGCTCTCCTGAAATTGCCAAGCCTGCTGCCCAGATGACAGCCTGAACCCTCCTCCTAATGCTACCAGTGAGCCTTCTGATATGCTCCAGAGGCAACTGCTCCACTCCTCGTGCAATGCAACTTCCAAATCAGCCAAATTCTGCACAGGCGGATCCCTTGCTTGCACACGACAGCCAAGGTAGTTCCAGATGTGTTCTAAGATTCAAATCTGGGCACATTGCATTCCAAGATAGTGTTGTAATAACGTTCTGAAGGAACACTCTCACAGCATGGGAACGATGTGGCCTTTCATTGTCGTCCATGAACACAGGGTGAGTAGCCAACGGGTGGTTGTCAAAATGAGGCACTACCACCAGGTTGAGAATGTCGAGGGATGTACTGACCACCAATGAGATTCCCACATACAGTCACCATACCAAGTTTACAATCATGAGAGAGGCATCCCCAGATCATTAGTGATCCTCCACTATAAGGAACAGTAGGTCTGATGTTGCACGTAAGCAGTATTTCTATGCATCCACACTCCCATGTGACCATCTGCGACATGAAGCAGGAACCTACTCTCGTCTGACCAATGGCCTCTCCTCCACATCCTGAGATTCCAATGTTGTGCCATACACCACTCCAAACGTCATCTTTGATGCTGATCAGACAGAGCTGGATGCTTAATGACCCTTCTAGACCTCATACCCAGTGCTTTGAGACGGTTTCGGACTGTTCTGTTGCACAAATGCCTGTTGTGGAGCCAAAAACATTTCAAAACCCCACTTGAAGCAAACGAGTCGTGTGTCAGACTCCGATCTTCCTGAGGAGAGGTATTTTGGGGTTGTCCAGTCCTTTGTCTGTCCTTAGCATCGTTGGTTTGTTGATGTTTGCGGACAAGTCTGCTGATGACAGAATGACTATAGACAAGTTGCCTTCCAATAGCTTTGAATGACATGCCTGTTGCTTGCATGACAACGATTTGCCATCTTAGTGCCTCTGACAGTCTCCTTGCCAGGTCAACATTTATTGATAAAAGAAGTGACAAATTTTCTTGTTTTATATCCAGATATTGCATGTGGATAATAGTGTTTTTATGACATTCGTGGATAGCATGCTTCACGTGGATGAGGGGATGTGTTTGGGGTATGCATTCAACCAGAAACATCATATTTTCACTAGATGAAATGTACTGCAAGACATAGCAATCATTAAAACATAATAATCAGTAACAGCAATGTCACTGTCATGAAACATTTCAGGGGGTGCTTAAGTACCAGGTGTATATTATATCTTGTTTGACAGAGCTCAATTAGCCCTGTCAAACACAAAATAATAGAATAAATGCTCGGGTTATAACTACAAGAAAGGAAAATGACCCAATTCCTATTAATTGTATACTAATGTTAATTGAATAACCAAGTTGCTGTTCAGTTAACAGGCTTCCACTGTATGTAATATTAAAAGTTGACTGACAGTTAGCGTGAGCTGTTGCCATCACTTACCATCTGCTGCCCATTAACTTTTGCATATCAGTTTTCTTCAGAATCACTGTTTAAGATCCTACCAAACTCTGCACAAATTACTTTGGGGGATACCGTTCCAACTTTGTTCAGTATAATTTGCGGAGCCCGATTGGTGAGAGGCAGTGTTCGAAAACCTGAAATTCTTTAAGAATCTTCTCATCAACCACCATTCCCAATGCTTTGATATTTGGTTTGCAACATCCATTAGTGGTGAATTCTTGAACTTGTGTCTGGAGCAGCTAAATATATGACCCCTGCCTAAAACCAAACTTGGGATGCAGTAATATTTTGTGACATATACTTGATACACTTTTGTTCATGTCCCTGCAGGCCTGGCATTCTGAAAAATGCAGGAGGGCAAAAAATCGCTCTCCTCAATCAGCTTAGGAGAGGAATTAGCTTTACACAGCATTTTAAGTATCCAATTGAATAAACTCATTGAAACTGAAACCAACAGACTATTACATCAGTGATTTTATTAACTTTACTAAGGTAAAGCGAAATCTCTTAGACATCTAGATGTCTCACTCAACAACCGAACACACACTTGACAAGACCTGTGTTTGTACACAGACCTGTTGTCCAAGAAAGTCATACGCCTACCACTACCACCTTCAACCCCCCCAAGGGTAGGCGTATGACTTTCTTGGACAACAGGTCTGCTTGAATCTACAGTCACATCCTGGTGCAAGTGCTTCAAGTGACAGGATAGTAGTAATGGTAGTATATTATAGTGTCAATATTCCTTGAATAATTTCCCCTCAAACTGTGATGTCAGTTGTTGAACTTAAAACTGACAGAAAAAAAAATATTGCTGTGACCCATTTTGCTTCAAATGATTGCAACTGTGTTTGGGTATGGTTGCACCCATTACCTTTTACCACTAAACCACTTTCAAAATGAAATTACGTGATGTTATGTGACTTCGAAGTTAAATTACATTTTTGCTTTACAACAAAAATTTAATGTGAGCATAATACATGTAATCTCAATCATCCCAGACCAAAATATTTAGGAGGGCAATTTTTCGCTCTCCTTAATTCTTTCAGGAGGGCAGTAAGGAGAGCTAAAAAATCGCTCTCCTGAAATTGCCAAGCCTGTCCCTGTGGGTACACCAGGAGCCAAAAATATTTTTTTTAAAATTGAACGTCCAAAATTTACATTTTCTGAACCAGCAGCGATTCTTCTGCCCTCTTTGGGTAAGGGTTCACAGGGACCGATCAGGACTATTTAAAATACGCTCTAGCCTCGGAGCCTATTTTTTCAATTCATGCGCCAGATTTCAATTTACAGAGTCACACTGCTGTTTGTAACACACACTGCAAGTATGTAATAGCTCTCATCATTTTCATTTAGTACACTATAGCAAACATTAATCTTCACTGTGGTTTCTGATCAAGTCTTGGCTGCCTATTTAGGCAGCCAAGACTTGATCAGAAACCACAGTGAAGATTAATGCTTGGTAATTAAGACTTGAAGTATTAACTTAAGCACTCTACAACAATGATAAATGATAATCATATGTATAATACATGTAAGAGTGTCTCTCTCGATTATCCATCGAAAGAATATCAAAATATGATCTGAGAAGTTACGCGCCAACTGAGAAGCCTATTTCTGAGATTTAAGAGCCAGGTCCTGATGTTTCAGAACCAAATACGCACTGGCGCATGCCCAGGTCGATCCCTGGGTTCAGGGCCAGTGCAATTGGGAAAATCTGCATTATGAAGACTCCAAGTGGGAATTTATTTGGCAGAAGAAACCCACAAAGAATAAGAAATGTTATCTTCAAATTGAACCAGGAATATTAATACAGAAGCTGCAGCATGTTTCGCACATGTACATGTAATAAGTTTTATAACAAACAGTTGCATGAAATAATGATCAGTCTCTTTAATCTCTATTAAATAAATTGTTCTTATGCAGTAGAACCCTGTTAATTGAATAACAACTTCGCCAATGAAAATTATTCAATTAAAACGAGTATTCAATTAACAGGGAATGTGTCACTTTCTTGTATTCTAGAGATAACCTTAGTATTTAATCTATTTTATCTTGTTTGACAGAGCTCAAACAAGATATAATAGACTAAATGCCTGTACTGGATGTACTGAGGGCAAATAGGTCAATAAACAAAGGAAAATTGGGGAGAGCCAGGGTAATTTCTTGACAGGTCACAAGATTATTTATTCAATTAACAGGAGTTTACTCTATAGTCTGTATTCAATTAACAAGTCAAATTTGGACTGGAGGTATAGTAATTGGTTTTGTATTAGGAAATTATATTCAATTAACAGTGTTATTCAGTTATGAGATATCCAATTAAGTGGGCTCCACTGTACTATTAAATAATGAAGGTTTTTATGCATTTTGATACCTTCAGCAGATGACATTCTGTGGCTTTGCAGTTGTGCCTTGGCAGCCAAGGCTTGCCTAGAGACAACTGACAAGGTTCTTGGGATGTAGCTTGCAAATATTTCTAAAAACTGCCTTTTGAAGTACTTGTTTTGTTACAAGTAAAAAGTGATGAAAGTCAAAATTAGGCCTTTTTTTGGTGGCTGGGGGGAAGTTTATAAGGCCTTCAAGAGTTAAAAGGGGGGCACGGTGGCAATGCGGTAACCAGTTCTCGTCAGATCACCGAAGTTAAGCAGCGTCGAGCCTGGTTAGTCATTGGATGGGTGACAGTCTGAGCGATCGAGTCGGACTCCCGCGTTATGTCCTTGGGCAAGGCATTTAACCCTGATTGTCCACATGGGGGCACGATGACGCCGTGTACTAAGGCGTACTGCACGTTGATGGTTCACATGTCTTCAACCAATCTAACCCTGTCTGTGCTGCAGTATGGAGTTACGATGTTGGGGAACTGGCAGTTGCTCGGTGGTTCTCTCCGGGTACTCTGGCTTCCTCCACCCATAAAACTGTCATGGTCATGATTAGCCATTGTGCATAAGTATGTGACCTTAAACACCAATAAATAAATAATTAGGGTTAAAAGAAGAATTAAATTTTTATTTGAATGGGGGCAGAAATTGGGAAATTTTGGGTTTGAATTGGGTAAAATCGTGCCAAAATGCCATTGGAAATGTGTCCCATATTCGGCCCCTTTTGACACCGAAAATAATATCTGACCAGTTAACCTATTTTGTTATGAAGTATTTATTTGATGAAATGTACTTAATTGTGCTGAAAGAAAAATTTGTGCACCCTTTTTTTTTGAGAACTACACAAGAACAAAAAAGTTGCCATTTGGCTTGAAGTTCCTCAAGTGAGTGGTAGAATCATTTTTGGCTGAAGAAAATGCTGTCAATTTCTTGAGTGGGCTCCCTACAGGGCTCTGATTTATCACTGTTGGTAATGAGTAAAACACTGAGCAATCATCTCATGAACTACTGGGTCTAATGAGTTGATATTTGGTATGTAGCCTCCTACATAATGGTGTACATTCATGTTTGTTCAAAGCGAGTTTTTCTGGCAATATTTGAGCATGTCTTGTTCAGCTGATTTGATATGAAATTGGTATGCACTAATAATTGGGGGTGGGGGCATATACTTGATTTATGCATAAAATTCTCCTCTGCACCCCTGAGTTAACCTCAGGAGTTGCTTCAAGATGCACCAAATGGGGACCCCATTTAAAATGGTTGTTAATGAAAAAAACACTCAACAATCTTCTGTCATGAACTACTTGCTGCAGTGATTTGATTTTTGGTATTCAGCCTCCTTTAATGATGAAGATTCAATGATGTTCAAAAAATTTCTGTCTGACAATATCTGCTCACCCTGAAAGTGGCAAATTTTCTGGCCCCATCCAAAATTTCAATTTTATTGAACAGATTATCCGATTTGAGTCAGATTTTAATATGCCATATTATTGAGTGACAAATACTTGAAAAAGGGGATAACAATTTTCTGTGTCCTCAAGAGCTTTTTTATCTGGTTTTCATGGCTTTGACATATTTTGTCACCTTTAAGAGGAGCTGCTGTGGCACTTCACTCACCCTGCCCTTCCCTTTGACCACTGTTGTATTTATCATACATACCACTGGCCCGAATAGGAAGTACCCTCCTATGAGTTGAAGTGTTGTATATTGTTGGGGTACAACAGATTGGCTGTCTTCCTGTTGACCCCTGGAATAAATATAACCAGACAAGTAAACACTAAAGGAGAAAAAATTCACAAATAGAGGGAAAGGAAAGGAATTGTATTGTGAAATCTCACATACACAGTCATCACATCACCAATGAGGGATAGTTGATTTTCATATCAAATTCATCCAGAATGATGTTGAAAATGATAGTTCAACCAAACATGTAATCCTCAGCCCTTAAAAAAAGGGAACTGTGAAATTAAATTTTAGTTGCCAAACTTTAATTCTTGATATATTCAATGTTTTGTTTGGGGGGTTTTCTGTATTTTCATCTTGTTTTTTTCAATTTTAGGTTACCCGCTATGAAGAAACATTGGCGCAATTACAGTCTGATTTAGAAAAGAGTCAGGATAACTATAGGAGGGCACATGCTGAAGTAAGAAAAATACTCATTTTAGACAGCTGCTTTTTACACTCTATCTATAGTGGAGCACACTTGTTTGTTTATTCCTGGATTGAATGTTAATTGAATGCAATTTCCAAATGCCAAACCATTTACCATAGCCACAGTGCAGATATGACCTGTTAATTGCATATAGGCTATAGAATAAACTCCTGTTAATTAAATAAAAACTCTTGTAACATAACAAAGAATTACTCTAACAGTCAGTAAATTTCCTATGTTAGATCCCACAAGTAGATCTGTTTCTCTGGCCATTTTTTGTAAAATTGCATGTGGGCGGGTGTTTTGGGGTTTTTTTGAGGTATTTTATTTTTGAAATTATTTCTTTGTTATCAAAAGTTCATGTTCTTGGTTTGTTTTATGTTTTAGGCCTCATAGTCTACAGAATAACATGGGTGGTGGTGTATTTAATCCCCTGAGTGCAAGAAGGCTTTGCAATGCTAAAGCATTGCAAAGCCTTGTTGCTCTTAAGGGACAAATTTATCAATTTTATCAACTTAGGTAAAATATCAGACATAAACCATTTAATTTTTATTTTTTTAAGTTGCATTGGTTATAAAAAGAAGAGCATGCGGCAGCCAAAATGACCATGTGGGAGGACATGAGAAACAGATTTTTACTTTTTTAGGCCTTAAAAGACCTGTTTGACCACAGTACCTCCAATAGAGGCATTTATTCTGTTATATCTCATTCATAGAGCTCAATATTTAAGAGAATTGATGCTCAGTTTAGTGCTACAATATAGGAAAATGACCAAATTCCTGTTGATTGGATTTTCCTGTTCATTGAATATTTTTCCCAGGCAAATTGTTTTTTTTTCAATTAACCCTTTACCCACTGCACTCGATATCAATTTGTCATTTATTACTTTTATTTCAAATTTACTTTTCATCATTGGGATGAGCTTGACAGGTTCATTCCAAAGGGGATCAGATGATATGGTTTTATTGAAATTTGACCCTGGCTGTTGAAAGTGTCATTAAACTCCAATAAATAAATTGGAATTTTTGGAAAAATATGTTTTTACAACTGCTCAATTTATCAATTACGCAGTTGTAATGTCCAATTTGTTAAGTAAAGGGTTAAAAGAGTTTCAGTGTATTTTAAAGTGGAAACTGTATTTTATCTAGCTGAATATCAATTCAATTCTGTTTATTCCTACCCTCTGTCGCACCCCTTGTATTTTTATACTGTACCAATGACCCAGACTTAGCTGGTGCTAACTCCAACAAAACCAGGGCCAAACACAAATTTTGCCCCCCAATCCCCAAAATTTGCATCCAAAACAAAAAGAAATCATGTCCTAAAGGACCTCCATAGTACGCCTCTACTGCGCATGCGCAGTGACGCAGTCGTCCCGAAATTGGCGCCAATTATCATTCTCTGTTTGGCCCTTCATCAGTCAACATTTCACTGATCTTTGTGCTTGTAAATCTCAGTTTAAAGGATGCCAGACACGTAATTTTTGGAGAAAATGTGATTCTAAGGAGGATAGAAGGAGGAGAGGAAAAAGAAGTGGCAAAAAATAATCAGGGCTGTACTTAAAATTTTTTGATGAAATTATGTTAAGTTGCCTATTTTCGAGGCATGGGCCTCTTGTTGTCATTCTTGCTAATTGTTGCACTGCTTATTCAGTGTTTCCTCTCCCCTAGCCTTCTAAAGTCCCCCCTGGCAATTCTCCCATGCTTTTGGCATATTTTTGAGAAGTTTCATTTCTAAAATTTCCTGGGAGAGTTGCTTGGTTACAGAATGTTTTCTGTTATTTTCCCCATAGTTACGTTTTCACCCATGGGTGTATAACGTTTGTGTTCTGCATCTTCCATCTGATGTTCTACAGATTCTCCCCTGGGAGTCTCTGTTTTGCATCAGATAGAGTGTAATTGATGACTGATTCCGGGCCAGTTTTTTCAGTGCCTGGAGTCATGTTTTCTAGTGTGTTTACACTGTTTGTTTTCATTGGCAACAGCCTTTTTTGAGGGGGGCTGTTTGCCTTTGTGGTAGTTTATCTCATTATAAGATACATTTATATTATCCGAAAGTGTCTCATTAATTATTTTATATAAATTTAAAATTTTTGACCACACTTTGCCATCGGATCCATCGGGGCTCAACGTTACTTTTCAGCAACTTGGGCTTCTCTGAAAAAATATTTTTTCAAAATTATTTTGTTTTGCAATTGTTTTTTCATTTATTAATGGATCATGTTATTATGTATCTTTGTGTCAGGGGTTTTTGCGAGTAACTAGGACTTATTGTTGTTCTTTCACAATGAAGGGACATTGTTCAAATTGTAATAGGAAGAAATCTTCCTCTGACTTTCATGATCATTGTATTAATTGTAGTCAGTGTTCTCGCATTAATCCCTGTCCTATATGTGAACATTGGGATGAGAAACATTGGAAACGTGTGTCACGATATGTTGTTTCTGGAGAAAGAGCGATGCCGGCTCTTTCTCCACAAGGTCACTCTACTCTCTCAGTTTCTATTTCAGAGGAACCAGAACAGGGTGATGTTTCCATGTTGTCTTCTTCAAGTGTGCGTCCGTCGTCACAAATGAATTCAGAGCTAGCGGCAAAAGTGCTCATGGAGATTAGACAAATGTCGTCCGCTAGCTCGCCCGGTGTAGCGTCCATTCACCGAATGGTTCGGCAGCCGGGTTCGTCCGATGCGGTCCAAGAGGAAATTTTGGGTGATGCGAGCACTATAAACATAATAGATGCACACCCAGTGACGGCGGATAGTAAACGAGAACGGAGGAAGCCTTTTAGTCCGGTTCCTAGCTCGTCCAGGTCCAGCCGGGCCGCGAGCGAGAGAGGTCCCTCTCTCGTACAACAACATCTGGGACCAGATGTTGTGGTACAAAATGTGTCTTTAGCGGAGCATACGTCCGTCGCTCGGGACGCTCCGTTGTATAAGCAGTCCGCAGAGACTGTTAAGGCTTCCTCTTCTCGTCGGCGCACACGACCGCACCTTGGCTGCGTGACCTCCGATATTTTGCCAACTTCGCCGATGAAGGATTCTTCGGCGACCAGGTCACACCATCTGGCAGCCAGGGATTCGAGACCGATGGACTCCGGACGTTCGCATAGGAAAAGTATGCGGGAGCCATCTGATGCGGAGCTGCCCTCGGCGAAGCAGCGAAAGACTACGCCTCCGCAGGTCTCGACGTCGGACATTCTTGTGCAGATAGCACAGCTTATCGCAGCATCCCAGCAGCCGACAGAAACGGTGTCGGATCGAGAATTATCCGACGGCGCTGGGTCGGTACGCTCCGCCGAAGCATCGGGGGCGGACGACCGGGAACATCGGGAGGTCCGACCGGATGGTGAAAGGGATACGGATGAATTGGAACTATCCCTTTCGGAACAACATAAAGCTGCCGTGGACTTCATCCGGCACTTTCTTCCTCAAGTTGTTCCGTCGGGCCAGACTGCTGCGCTTCCGGACAAGAGAATTATAGCGTCATTGGACTCTGAATTTTTTGAGCGGTTCAGGGACATCGCTCCCGAGTTTCCGTCGCAGTCCAATAATGTTGCAAGAACATTTGAATTATTGAACGACGCTATATTTAAACTTGCTTCCAGGACGGGAAAAGCAGGTTTCTTGTCTGCTAATACTCTTAACCTGCCTTTCATTAATGCAAGGAATAAATTCGACACGGCAGGACAGGGTATACCGAGAGTTCCTCTGCGTATGGACGACGAGGCGGAAGACTTAGAGCTATCATTACCGTCGTCAGCTTCTATTCCAACCGCGGTGTTGGAAACAGCTATTGCGTCTAACAGAGCCAATTTAGATGCCTTATCTTACGCAGATCACCTTACTAAGGCGTTATCACTGCGCCTTCAAGGGGAAGAGTTTCAGGATATACAATCCTCTTTAAGACTTCTTTCAAGGGCAGTAGCTTATTCCACGTGTAACTCCGCCCTTTCAGTGGCAAATCTGGAGTTGGTTAGACGTGACGCAGCCCTAGCTACATCCACACTAGTGGATTCTAAGGTGAAGAACTCTCTTAGAGTCGCTTCGGTCTCAGGAGAACTTCTCTTTGACGGCAAGCTTTCCTCTATTTATGATAAAATTAAAAAGAAAGCTAATGATTCTCTGTTGTTCAGATCCGCTCCTAAAAGGTCGGATACAGCAGACACGAATAAGACAGGCACTTCTGGGTCTAATGCGCCCAAGAGAGGTTCCTATAGAGGTTCCGGTGCGTCCTCTTGGTCTTATTCGAGAGACCGTCAGGATAGCGACTCTCGTTCGGGACGTCCTTCAGGCCGGGACAATCGGTCGGACGCCCCGAGGTCGACGAGGCGAGGTGCGGGTCGTGGAAGACGTGGTTTCTCCTACCGCAGGCCTCGCAGGTCCAGGAGGTGATGGCTTAGACCTCTATCGCGTTCCGGTTGGCGGAAGGTTGTCGAGTTTTTCACAAGAGTGGGCGTCGATTACGGACGACCCGTGGGTGAGAGGAGTGACTTCGGAAGGTCTAAAGATATCCTTCAAACGAAAGCCTCCATTAACTCGAAGTCCAAAGTGGAC
The DNA here is from genome assembly GCA_031216915.1 of Pictodentalium vernedei. Classification (NCBI taxonomy): domain Eukaryota; kingdom Metazoa; phylum Mollusca; class Scaphopoda; order Dentaliida; family Dentaliidae; genus Pictodentalium; species Pictodentalium vernedei. The sequence goes on from CM062295.1 coordinate 731,352,678, forward strand.
TCATCTTCCGTCAAATCCACAGAAAAGAGACGCTCTGTTATCAGAGGTGCAGTCTCTTTTAATGAAGAACGCGGTAGAGGTCGTAGAAAACCAGGAATCTCTGGGATTCTACAGCCATCTGTTTCTGGTTCCGAAACCAGACGGCTCGTTCCGTCGAGTCATAGATTTGAGCTGGATAAACAAGCTGATCGTCGCTCCGAAGTTTTATATGGAGACGAGTCGATCGGTCAGAGCGAGTATTCGGGTGAACGATTATGCAACGAGCATAGATCTCAAGGATGCGTACTTTCACGTCATGGTACATCCGACATTCCGAAAGTATCTACGCTTCGCAGTCCTAGGAGTGGTGTATCAGTTCCGGGCCATGTGCTTCGGATTGAATCTAGCACCCTGGGCTTTCACTCGGGTAATGAACTCGGTAATGATCTACTTCCGAGCTCATTCGTCTGCGGTAACGTCGGCCTACCTGGACGACATTCTTCAGAGGTACAGCAACGAGTTAACACTTCAGAACGATGTTCAGAATCTTCTTCTATTGCTCCGACGTCTCGGTTTCATAGTAAACGAGGAGAAGTCGGATCTGGTGCCGTCCAAGTCATTCACTCATCTGGGAATGAGCTTCGAGACGCACAACAATCTCGTTCGTCTGCCGTTAACCAGAGCGAAATTAGTCAGTTGTTACGCTCGCTATTGTCTGCACGCAGACAAAGTCACGGCGAGAGAATTTATGAGACTGATAGGTCTGTGCGGAGCCGCCGCGGATCTCATTCCGATGGGGCGGCTACGCACACGTCCTCTTCAAATTTTCCTGACTCAGAATTGGAGTGTGAAAATTCATTCGCTCGATGTAGACGTTCTCTTGTCAGATCAAGTGAAACAAGAGATTCAGACTTGGGCAAACATTCAGTGGCCGGATCCGAGTTTTACCATCATGACGGATGCCAGTCAAACAGGTTGGGGTGCATCATTAATCCCAACGGATTCGAGATGCCAGGGTCTTTGGGATCCGCAATTCCTGTGCAAGCAGATAAACATCAAGGAAATGATGTCAATTTGGCTTGCGTTACGTCACTGGATGGACATTATTCACGATGCTCATGTCCAAATCCTATCCGACAATACGACAGTAGTGGCGTATATACGGAATCAGGGAGGCACTCATTCAGTTCCGTTGTTCAATCTAACGGAAAGAATCCTTCTGTTTGCGTTAGAACATCACGTTCTTCTTTCGGTCCGTCACATACCGGGTCGTCTGAATGTGCTAGCAGACTCCCTTTCACGAAAGGGTCGCTTGTTGCCGTCGGAGTGGACTCTCAACAAACAAGTATTCAATCAGATTTGCTACCAATGGGAACGGCCAATGATAGACTTATTTGCGACACATCTCAACAATCAGTTGCAGACGTATGTGTCCCCGTGTCCGGATCCAAGAGCATTTGCAGTAGACGCTCTGTCGATCCCTTGGGACGGAATGATAGGATATGCGTATCCTCCAGCGCCGTTAATTCAACAAGTATTGCTAAAGATAAAACAATCTCAATGCAAGATTCTGTTGGTAGCATCTCTGTCGCCACAGAGACCGTGGATAAATCTATTCAGGTGTCTGTTGTGGGACCTACCGCGGAAGCTTCCTCCACGAGAGGATCTTCTTTCGCAGGGGAAATCGCGCCAACTCCATCACAACCCGCAAGGTCTCAACCTTCACGTTTTTCCGTTGTGCGGTCCTTCTTGCATGGCAAGCACTTTACAGGACGAGCAGTGGACGCGATTTCTAACTGTAGGAGGACCTCCTCTTCGCTAAACTATGCGGCTAAGTGGAAGGTTTTTCGTCGTTGGTGTAGGGATCATTCTGTAGATATATTTGATCCCTCTATACCAGACATTGCAAACTTTCTAGTATACTTGTTTGACGAAATCAAACTGCAGCCTGTTAGACGGAATGATAGGATATGCGTATCCTCCAGCGCCGTTAATTCAACAAGTATTGCTAAAGATAAAACAATCTCAATGCAAGATTCTGTTGGTAGCATCTCTGTCGCCACAGAGACCGTGGATAAATCTACTCAGGTGTCTGTTGTGGGACCTACCGCGGAAGCTCCCTCCACGAGAGGATCTTCTTTGGCAGGGGAAGTCGCGCCAACTGCATCACAACCCGCAAGGTCTCAACCTTCACGTTTTTCCGTTGTGCGGTCCTTCTTGCATGACAAGCACTTTACAGGACGAGCAGTGGACGCGATTTCTAACTGTAGGAGGACCTCCTCTTCGCTAAACTATGCGGCTAAGTGGAAGGTTTTTCGTCGTTGGTGTAGGGATCATTCTGTAGATATATTTGATCCCTCTATTCCAGACATTGCAAACTTTCTAGTATACTTGTTTGACGAAATCAAACTGCAGCCTGTTACTATAAAGGGTTATAGATCTATGTTATCTGATACCTATGCACATCATGATAGTTTACAAATTGGATCTAATGTCTCTTTATCGAAATTGGTTAGAAACTTTTCGATAAATAGACCCAGAACTCTTAGATTAATTCCTAAGTGGAATTTAGCTTGGGTTCTCCTTAAATTGAAGGAAAAGCCATTTGAACCTCTTGGGACAGTAGATTTCAAATTCTTATCTTATAAGACAGCTTTTCTCTTAGCTTTCTCTTCTGCCAGAAGAGTCAGTGAGCTTCATGCACTATCGGTGGATGATTCTCATTATCGTAGTGTTGGGAACACTATCACCTTCACTACTAATGTGGGTTTTTTAGCTAAGAACCAGGCTCCTAATAAATATCCGGAACCTATTGTTATTAAGGCTCTTCCGTCTTCAGACGGGCGTAGGCCTTTACTCTGTCCTGTTAGAGCACTACGTATCTATAAACAGAGATCTCAGTTCATCAGAAAGGGACGGAAACGTTTCTTTCTGTCTTTGATGCCTAATAGAAAGGACATTTCAGTCCATTCTATTGCTAGATGGATTCAGTTAACTATCCGTACTGCTTATGAAGATTTATCTTCTTCTCAGCAGTCTGTGCTTAAGATTTCTGCTCATGAAGTAAGAGCTCTTTCTACTTCCTGGGCTTATGCTAATAGTGTTGCTATTACAGATTTAATGAAGGCTGCTTATTGGTCTCAGCCATCCACATTTACGAATTTTTATCTCAGAAATATTGAGTCCATTTCTGGAGACCTGCATTGTTTAGGTCCGTTATCTGTTGCTCAGAATGTCGTCCACTAAACAGTTGCAACTATAGTTATGCAGGCTTTCTGTTCCGGCAGTGACTCCGTCCGGCTGCCCTCTTCGCTCTGGGCTATTTGACCCAGGGCAAGGGGAGGGGGGGGGGGGGGCGGGTGTTCCCTTAGGTCACCTGCTTTATAGTGAAAAGCAAGGGAATGCCTCCTCCAAGTCAGTATTTCTGAGTCGCTTCCGGGATGGTTTTAAAGTGTAATATTAATGTTTAATTTCATTCATGTCTTATTTTTAAAGTGTAGCTCGGTGTGAAGCATTTGTATGTGTCAAGTGTCAAACGGGCTTTAATATACAATACTCGGACACTTTTAAATGATTATAAAGAGTCTCAATTCTCTGGACTACTTTATTTATTGGCTTGTTTTAAAAATAATTAGTATAAGGGTTATACTGGATGTTAATAGAGAACATGAATGTTATTGTGCTCAATTATTAAGGGTAGTGTATCTTTCTAATTTAATATTAAATAAGAAAGATACATGTAAAGCCTAATACTCCTTTTCTCCTTAAGGGGTTACCTCTTTACTATATAGTTGAGCTTATTGGATTTTCCTCTATGTCCTAGGCCCTCCAGCCTGTTTACTATTCAGCTAAGTCTGGGTCATTGGTACAGTATAAAAATGTTAAAAAATTTATAGTAATTTATATATTTTTTATACTTACCAATGACCCAGACGGGGATGGCCCTCCCTGGAGTTGGGAACTCTTGCCTCCCCGCTGAGTACATAGCGCTGACCAGGCACTGCCAGTAAGAATGATAATTGGTGCCAATTTCGGGACGACTGCGTCACTGCGCATGCGCAGTAGAGGCGTACTATGGAGGTCCTTTAGGACATGATTTCTTTTTGTTTTGGATGCAAATTTTGGGGATTGGGGGGCAAAATTTGTGTTTGGCCCTGGTTTTGTTGGAGTTAGCACCAGCTAAGTCTGGGTCATTGGTAAGTATAAAAAATATATAAATTACTATAAATTTTTTAACTTTTTAGAGCAATTTAGATTAAACATCTCGGGAGTGTGGTGGCTTAGTAAGTAGAGTTTCAGGCTGCAAAACGAGAGGTCCTTGGTTCGAATCCCACCTGCAGTAACCGTGTTGTGTTAGGCAAGACACTTAATCCCAGTTGCCCACATGGGGGCATGGTGGTGTGTGTACTTAGGCATACTGTATGTCGATGATACACTTGTCTTCAACCAATGCTAACCCTGCTTGTATGCAGTTAGTAGGTTGGGAAGTCTCATGGTTGCTTGCCGTTGGTTCTCTCCAGGTACTCTGCCTTCCTCCCCCTGTAAAATTGTCTGACATGAGGTGACCCTGATTGTCAAATGTGTTGGTAAACCCCAATAAATAAATAATAATAATAATAATTAAACGTTGCAAATGATAACTGGTATTAACCCTTAATGAGCCAAATTCCAACTTTGATAATTTTATAATGCAAAGGAACAGGTGCTCCAACATGCATTGTTTGGGTAAACTCAAAACTTGTTTCCTAAGTACCTTGTCAGTTGTTTCTAGGCAAGCCTTCGCTGCCTCTGTAGGCAGCCAAGATTTGACTAGAAACAACTGCCGAGCCCTGGAGGTAGACTTTCCAAGTATAGTGAAACTGTACAAAAATCTCCAAGCCTTGAACCCTTTACCCAACGCAGACAATTTCAAAATGTATTATTTTAAATATCATTTTTTAAATTTTTTCAAAAAATTTCAACAAAACCATATCATGTGACCCCTCTTTGGAACGAGCTCGACGTGCGTGTTCCAAAGAGGGGTCACATGATATGGTTTTGTTGAAAATTTTCAAAAAATAATATTTTTTCAGCTGCTGAATTTGCGGGCAGATGCGAGTGATTCGTTGGGTAAAGGGTTAAGGGTTAAAGTGAAAGAGTGAAGTGGCTAAGTGGTTGGAACAGGGTACTTTGACCCTTTACCTAACATGAAAAGCAGACGACACTTGCAAAAAAAATTCTTGAATTACTAAATTTTTTCATTTTTTGTCTCAAAAACATAGGTTATGACCCCTCGTTGGAACGAGCTCAACGAGCTCGTTCCAACGAGGGGTCATAACCTATGTTTTTGAGATAAAAAATGAAAATATTTTGAAAATTAATTGGCGATTTTTGAGAATAGCGCTGGCCGGTTTTGACCATTACATTGGGTAAAGGGTTAAACCAAAAGGTTTTCTGTTCATTCCTGATCAGTGGTGATTGCATTGTGTCCTTGTACGATGGTGCTCATCAATGAAACAAAGAGTATGTCACATTTTGGGTTTGACAGCCATCAAAAGTCGATGCTGATGGTAATTTTGTTCCAAAAATTAGAAACGGTTTGTGGTATGAGTTGGAAGAGCATCAGCTTTAGACAACCCAGCCAGCCAACTGACTTGGACTTCAGCTTGGGACTACAAGGCCCATGTTCTTGTTCATCTTCACATATTTCCCATTAAATGAGATTTTTGTGTTACATCTGGACAACATATAAAAATAACATTAATGCCCATTGCCATTGGATTAGATCAGCACATTGCAAGACACACCTTAGTCTCAGTATGCCCATTTCATTTTTTAAACTCACAACACTCGGGTACAATATGAACAGCCTGCAGATGTATTTCGTATTGCCCAATATTGCCTTTGTTTCCTGTTGACTTTTGATTTATTATGCCCTGCCCGGAGTTGGTATTTTAGAACGTGTTGTAAATATTTGTATATTCATTCAAACGTATGTTTCATTATGCTTTATATCCACCTTGCATATTTGTTGCTCCAGCTACAACATTGCTTGTTGGATTCAAATAATTTTGGGCATGGTCCCACCTTTTTATATGAGAAAAATTTCTATTGCCAAAAAATACCCTCAGTTGAATATTTAACCCTTATGGGCCTGGACAAGTGTCTTGAATTCCCACCATTCCACAGTCTCTATACTTCTAATGGCTTAGCAGTGATTTCTAGTGAAGTCTTGGCTGCCTGTTAACCACTGCTTAGGTAATTTGTATGTTGTCAGCAGGACCTCCTCGTGATGGCATGTTAAGGGCACCTGTTCTGAGGTCAGAAAATTTGGAAATAGGTCTTTAAGATTTAATAATTATTTTTCCTTGTTTCACCTGAGGGATTATTTAAACATCGAACATGTTTAGTGGGAGCGCGGTGGCTCAGTTGGTAGAGGTGCAGACTGCAAGCCGGGAGGTCCTCGGTTCGAATCCCACCTGCGGCAAACGTGTTGTGTCCTTGGGCAAGACACTTCATCTCCATTGCCCACGTGAGGGCATGGTGGGGTTGTGTACTAAGGCGTACTGCACGTCGATGGTGCACTTGTCTTCAACCAATGCTAACCCTGCTTGTGTGGAGTTAGTATGTTGGGGAGCTGACAGTTGCTTGCCGTTGCTCAGTGGTTCTCTCCAGGTACTCAGGCTTCCTCCACCTGTAACACTGTCACGGTCATGATTAGCCGTTGTGCATAAATATGTGACCTTAAACACCAATAAATAAATAAATAAATAACATGTTTAGTGCTTTTAGAACTTTCACTGTTTGTTGGATTGAAGTGAATTGTCACACCATGCTATCTTAGTTCATTTGACACAATAGCAGTCTTGATGCTTACAGAAGCAGGGAGGCCTTCTCAGTAAGCTATCAGCATTGCCATGTTAGTATTTCCTATGCTGTATAGTAAAATCATGGAAGTTATAGCTTACTAAATCAGTAACCTTTTCTTATCCATTCTGTACTTGAGACAGAATGGCACCTACACATAGCCTCTGTATCAAGGATAAATTCAGAAGTAGGATCCGGGTGTGCGAAAATTGGGGCGGTTGTCAAGAATTGATTTCAAGATGGAATGTTTCTGTGGAAGCAAAGAGTAAGAGAGAAAAATACTGGTCTCTCTTTTTTAAAGTTTGAGCACAATAGTCTTAAAACCCCCTGGTACCTTGTTTTGGCTCTTTTTCTGTCAAGAGACATGATTTTTCCTTGAATCACATGTAATTTGAGTTTGGGTATTTAACATTTGTGGCACAAAGTTGTGGCTGTCCATCAGTCTTGATTTAACACTAAGTATTTCTAATCATTCAAACAATTTCTTTTAGCTTATGCAAAATGAGCAGATGGTTCACAACTTGAAGGTGCAGCTGGGTGCTATACAAGGCAACAACAAGGAGTCTATGGAACAGCTGGGAGAGAAAGCCAGGCAAGTAGCTGCCTTGAAGACAGATCTTGCAAGATTCCATCAACAGAATCAGTCCATGAGCAATGAGGTGAGCAGTCTTCCAGTGACTTGTATCAGAACCCTTTAACTGGTTGAGTGCTAAATTATTTTTCAAAATGATGTGAAACATGGGTATTTTTTGTCAAAGGTACCACGTTACCAGCAAGTGTAGCCTTAGTTTAGCAAGATTTTGTTTATAAAGAATTGTTTTGTTCCAATTTATTGGAGAGTGCTAATAGGTTCTCTCCAATAAATTGTAACCAGATAATTTTATATAATTTTTTTCTTCCACTGCTGAGCAAACATTTAGCTAATACATACAGTAATAAGCAAGCCATTAAAGTGGCTTCCAGCACTTTTCAATAGAGCCATGATTGTGGCTTCCAGGTCTCTGCCAGTCGCTTTCTGTCATCTTTGTGGGAATCCTGGGAAGCGGATCAGAACTTGCTTACTGCAGTAAACAAATCCTGTTTTACTTCGATTATAGGATCCTGCAATGTTCCACTCCACAGTTTTCCAGACATCTCCAAAATGGCATTGCTTGTACTCACTTCATTTATGTATTGTGTCTCCCCTTCCCAGAAGGGAGACATGTTGTTTTAGTGTATATTCTTCTTCTCATGCAAACTTTGTCCGGGGCATAACTTTTTGTCTTTTGACCTAGACCTTAGATATTTGGCATGTGGCTGTATCACCATGCGCCGGTGTGTTGCATACCATAGTGACCTTCATGTGACCTTGACCTTTGACCTGAGGGTCAGATTTATGTGCTTTTTAAGGGAAAATTTGTCCTGGGCAAAATTTTTTGGTCTTTTGACCTAGACCTTAGATATTTTGCATGTGGATGTATCACCATGAGCCGGTGTGTCGCGTACCATAGTGACCTTCATGTGACTTTGACATTTGACCTGAAAGTCAGATTTATGTGCTTTTTTAAGGGAAGCTTCGTCCAGACCAGAACTTTTTTGTCTTTTGACCTAGACCTTAGATATTTGGCATGTGGATGTATCACCATGAGTTGGTATGTTGCGTACCATCATGACCCACATATGACCTTGACCTCCAGGTCAAATTACTTATTTTTTGCCAAGTAAGCTTGTCCGGGCCAGAACTTATTTACCTTTTCACCTCGGCTTCTGATATTTGGCATGTGGGTGTATCACCATGAGGCGATGTGTCACGTACCATCATGACCCACACATGACATTGACCATTGACCTCAAGGTCAAATTACTGATTTTTTGGCAAGTAAGCTTGTCCGAGCAAGAACTTATTTACCTTCTCACCTTGGCTTATGATATTAGGCATGTGGGTGTATCACCATGAGACGATGTGTCGCATACTATCATGACCCACATATGACCTTGACCTTTGACTCAAGGTCAAATTATTGATGTTTTTTTATCTTTTGACCTAGGATTATGATATTTGGCATGTGGGTGTATCATGAGACAATGTACCATCATGGTCCACGTATGATATTGACCTTTTACCTCAAGGTCAAATTATTGAATTTTTGGCAAGTAAGCTTGTTTGGGCAAGAACTTTTTTTTATATCTTTTCACCTAGGCTTATGATATTTGGCATGTGGGTGTATCAACATAAGACAACATTGTATCATGTGCTGTTGTGATGGCAGATGACCTTGATCTTTGACATCAAGGTCAAATTATTGCATTGTTCAGCTAGATTTATGATATTTGGTATATGAATGCAACAGCCAGGCTGATGTGTCACATTCTATCTTGAACTTCCATGATCTTGACATTTGACCTTTAGTTTGTTCTTTGTTAGTCGTAAGTTGAAAGCATGGAACTAATCGAAGGGGAGACATGTGTTTTAGTTCACCTCTAGTTGTTGTTTTTATTACTATGTTTTTCGAATTCATAACTGTTTCTTCCAATAAAGTTTCATTACCATAAGATTGTAGTGTTATTTTTCTAAAACATAATTGAAAGTAATCAAAAAGTATTTGATTACATTTGGGAAAGTATTGTATTTGTAATCAAATACATTGATTTTAAAAGTATTGGTATTTTATTTGTAATCTAGCAATTGAGAAGTATTTGTATTTGTAATCAAATACTAGATACTTGTAATCGCCCCATTCTCAGAGAAATCCTGAATTTTAGATCACTTCAAGCATACAAGCACTGGAAACATACTAAAAATTAAAGAAAAATTTGTTTTTTTAAGCTAATTTGTTTTACAAGAATTGGGAAACAAGTTATGCAACTTATATTAACACCTCTCCTTGGCCCAGTCGTGCAGATATGTGGGGGTGACCTTCGTAGTAGCAATTGCATTGCCTCACTCTTCTCAAATACTACAAAGGGATCTTTAGCCTGCACAGAGTGTGTCTCTCCCTCACAGAGGCCTGCCATTTTACATCCTCACCTGATAGGATGGTGCGCTGTGACAGGATTATCCCCACAGTATCGCTGACAGAGTGGGTTTTTAGCTCACCTGAGCAAAGCTCAAGGGGAGCTTTACTAATTGCTTTCTGTCCATCGTCTTGTCGTCGTCCAGCGTAAACTTTACAAAACCAACTTCTCCGAAGAAACCACTGGCCCAATATTTTTCAAATGTTGGGTAAATGTTTATTACCCAATGTCAATTCAAATTTGTTCAAATGAAGTTGCCCCTCCTCCTGGGTGGGGCCACACCCCCAAGGGGCACCAAAATCTTCTCATGAACCAGCAGTAGCAGAGACTTGATATTTGGTATGCAGCTTCTTTTTGAGGTGTAGCCTCAAGTTAGTTCAAGAAAAGTTTGAGGGGCAATATTTGGCGACTTTATAGGAGGGGCAAGAATTTTGGCCCCACTCCAAATTTTAAGTTTTCTGAACCGAGAGGCCGATTTGAACCAAATTTTATGTGAGGGCTTATTGGGTCATAAGTACCCAATTTATGCCAAAAAATTTTTTCCTGCTGCCCCGTGGGAACCGCAGGAGCTAAAAATAGAAAAATATTAAAATGTCCATATCTCCCAAAACTGCACGGCACAGAATTTTTATTTGGTGTGAAGCTTCCTTAGGACCAACAGAAAGGATTGGTAAAAAAAAATTGCCATCAGTTTTATCATAGGGTACAGTTTCGGGACTTTGAAAAAGTGCTGAGTCAGCACTTTTTAACACTGTAGGCAATGGGAAAAACTTTTAAAAATCTTCTCCAGATCCAGCAGGCAGAATCTTTTGATATTTGGTATGCAACATTGTAGGGTGGATCTGATTCAATTTTGTTCAAATCGGCCCCCAGGGTTCATATTTGGGCTCAGTATAGGAGCCCGATTTCGAACTTAGTGCCTTTCAGGCAAATTTCTTATAAAATCTTCTTCTCCAGATCCAGCAGGCAGAATCTTTTGATATTTGGTATGCAACATTGTAGGGTGGATCTGATTCAAGTTTGTTCAAATCGGCCCCCTGGGTTCATATTTGGGCTCAGTATAGGAGCCCGATTTCGAACTTAGTGCATTTCAGGCAAATTTCTTAAAAAAATCTTCTTCTCCAGATCCAGCAGGCAGAATCTTTTGATATTTGGTATGCAACATTGTTGGGTGGATCTGATTCAAGTTTGTTCAAATCGGCCCCCTGGATTCATATTTGGGCTCACTATAGAAGATCAAATTGGAACTTAGTGCATGTCAGGCAAATTTCTTAAAAAATCTTCTTCTCCAGATCGAGCAGGCAGAATCTTTTGATATTTGGTATGCAACATTGTTGGGTGGATCTGATTCAAGTTTGTTCAAATCGGCCCCCTGGGTTTATATTTGGGCTCAGTATATGTTATGCAGAAGGCCTACACCACCACCTCTCCTAAATGTCTTTGAAAATCAAATCTTCTTAAGATTCAGCAGGCAGAATCTTTTGATATTGGGTATGCACCATGCTTAGGGGGGGGGGGGGGGGGGGGGGGGGGGGTGAGATTCAATTTTGTTCAAGCCAAGTCCCTGGGTTCATATTTAAGCTCACTGTGGGAGCCTGAATTATAACTTAGTTCAAAATGAGGAATTTTTCTTTAAAAATCTTCTTCAGATTCAGCAGTCGGAATGTTTTGATATTTGTCATGCAGCAACCTTGGGGGCCCATATGGGTCCATATTTAGTCAATATGAGGAATTTTTCTTTAAAAATCTTCTTCTTCAGATTCAGCAGTTGGAATGTTTTGATATTTGGCATGGAGCAACCTCAGGGGGCTGAGATTCAAGTTTGTTCAAGCCAAGTCCCTTGGTTCATATTTGGGCTCACTATGGGAGCCTGAATGACAACTTAGTTCAAAATGAGGAATTTTCTTTAAAAATCTTCTTCAGATCCAGCAGATGAATGCTTTTGATATTTTTTATGCAGCATCCTTAGGGGCATAAGATTCAAGTTTGTTCAAGCCATGTCCCTAGGTCCATATTTGGGCTCATTGTGGGAGCTGTAACTTAGTTCAAAATGAGAAATTTTCTTTAAAAATCTTCTTCAGATCCAGTAGTCGGAATGTTTTGATATTTGGTATGCAGCATCCTTATAGGGGTTAGATTCAAGTTTGTTAAAGCCAAGTCCCTGGGTTCATATATGGGCTCCCTGTGGGAGCCCGAATTATAACTTGGTTCAATATGAGGAATATTCTTTAAAAATCTTTTTTTTTTAGATCCACTCGTCAGGATCTTTGGATATTTGGTATAAGATTTTCTTGGGAGGAGCAGATGCAACTTCTTGAAATCAATTCTCTGGGTTGATATTTAGGCTACCATGTCAGGTGAGCGCCCTCAGGCCCCCTGGGGCCTCTTGTTATTTCAAAAATGTAAGTTTCAAATAGTCTTTTTAACCCTTGACCTAACATAAATAGAAGAAAATGCTTACATTTCTTGAATAACTCAAAAATGTAGTTTGTTATGTCTCAATGGAACAAGATTAATGTTTTTGAATCAACAATAGGAAAAGTAATAAAGTTTGAATGACCATTTACATTAGGTAATGGATTGAATGTGTTTGTCACCCGATTGATTAAATTGCTATATACAACAGCCTATTGGTCTTGTCTGAACTATTATCCCTCAGAGGGAACAATGGATAAATATTGTGGACTGTAATTACAGTTTTTTCTGTTCTGTTTTAAAATTAATGTTTTAATCTATTTTCATGCGATTATAGCTTGCTGTATATGAAGACAAAATGCGCCTCCTCCAGCATGAGCTAAAGAAGATGCAAGAAATGAACAGATCCTCACAGGATGAGGTATGTTAACACTCAGAAACAAACTGTTTAACCCTTTGAGACTTTAATTATCCTGGCATTCAAACGTCATTCGGATTTTCGGTTTCTTGAACGTTTTTGAAAATGCGAAGTCAAACGTCGGAAAGTACAAATAAGATATTTTTCACATTAGTGATTATTTGGTTGAGGGCTAGATTATTTTTGGTGGTCTGAATTTGTTATTCAAACTCGTTTTATTACAAATTATTGGAGAGTGCCTGCAGGCACTCTCCAATAATTTGTAATAAAACATTATTTAAACAAAATATTATTTATGTTTGACTGAATATGAAATATAAGCAAGGAAAGTGTTGGCTTTTGTCTGGTATCCTCATTTTTTGAACACCCTGATAGTGGCTTTTTGCACTCAGCCAGTTAAGAAGTCTTGACAGCAGGATTATATTAGTATTTTAAGCTGTGATAACATTTGACTCAATGGTTGTCACTGAGCACTATTCGGGAGAAAATAGGAATTGAGGTTAAAACTTTAAAAAATCAAAAAATAATAAAACAAATGACCACAAACTATCAAAGCGCTGTTTGATTTAGTATGTCATAAAATGTACAAAAGTATCAACGCACTGTTTAATTTCGTATGTCATAAGATGTACAAAAGTATCAAAAGATTAATGCTATCCTATATGTCTTTCTTCCCAATTTCATTGATTAGCATTCTTATGCTCTTATTTGTATTGCCCCAGAACCATCTATCTTTCATTCTCCCATCCCATTTCCTCATTATTTTGCTTCTTGTTCACCGTGAAAATAGAGATCAGATCAATTAAAACATGGTTGAGGCTATAGAGCTTGATGTTGTGTACAGTTGTACAGCATAACAGTGTTGTGCTCATTTCTTCTGTTTCTGAGATCATTACACATAAACTTCAAATAGACATTGAGAAGAACAATAAATAAGAAGAATAATTCAAATTTAACAATTACAAACAAGATGTAAACTTAAAAAAAAGGTCTGAATCTATCAAAAAAAAATTCAACTCTATTGATGAATAATAGAATATTGATGAATAGATTCATACTTCAGACATGTACTTGTTAGGCCTAAAAAAAAAAAATATCTGTTTCTCAGGCCCTCCCGCATGGTCCTTTTGGCTGCCGCATGCTCTCTGTTTATAACCAATGGAAACTTTAAAAAAATCAAAATTAAATGGTTTATGTCTGATATTTTACCAAAGTTAAAAAAATTGATAAATTTGTCCCTTGAGTGCAAGATGGCTTTGCAATGCTAAAGCATTGCAAAGCCTTCTTGCTCTCAAGGGGCAAAATACACCACCTCCCATGCTATTCTGTAGATTATGAGGCTTAAAACATAAGCCAAGATATGAACTTTTGATGGCAAAGAAATAATTACAGAAATAAAAAATAAAATAAAAAACCGCTCGCTCGCATGCAATTTTACAAATAATGGCCTGAGAAACAGAAGATCTACTTTGTGGGGCCTTAATGATAATTTGTTTAATTTTTTTTTTTTCTAGAACTGATCTAGTTACAGTATGGCCGCTGTGATGGGTACTGGTTGGCAATATTTCCACAGATGCAATAATATTAGATTCCAAACACTAATAGGAATAATTATTAAAAATTTAATGAAGCACCGGGTACAATCTGGTGCTTCATTACTTAAAATTTTGCTTATGATGATTTTTATTACCTGGTAAATGCATGCATGGACATCACTGCTCATGTCTGGATCACGACTTGTCCACAGCGACTGTACTGTATTTCACAGGCTACATTGCTAATAATGTTAAAAAAACTGAGTGTTGTGTACTGACCTAGAAATAATCCGACACATCACAATACCCCTCTGGACTACCTAGCACTGCTCTGAACTTGCTCAGATCATCTGTGCACCAAAACACCGTTGGTGGTCTAGCCTAGTCTACAGTCTGCCCATGGACCCTTCTTGTTGTCTTATTTACATCACTAACTCGTCTCCAGTTCATATCACATTTATTGTGCAGTAAATTGGATCTCCATCTTACCAAAGGCTTCATCCAGGCCAATTTTATTGAACTCATTCTGTAAATTTCGCTATCAAGAAATGGCCTATTGGAGATCCTCTTCGTGAATTGTGATTAACTGTGCAATACCTTTAACCAACCATGTTATGGAATATAAGACCCCTTGGAACCACAGGAAGTGGAGCATTTCTTGTTCACTGTGGTTAAAAAGTTCTGCTTTGACCTGTAAAGGCCTAGTTCTGACTTGAATCACATTTAATGTAATAGGACAGGTGCCCAATCATCCCACCTCTGAATAAAGTTGCAAGATACAGTCTAAGTAGTACCTTAGAAGTTGTTTCTAGGCAAGTCTTGTCGCCTTATACAGGTAGCCAAACCTCTCCTAGAAACAACTGCAAAGCCACAGAATGTAGAATGTCAAAGTGTTGCCAAAATATATAAAAATCTCCCAACCTTTAGGGGTTAACTGATAAAATAGTACCTGGTAGACAAAGCCTGGGCTGAAAGTCCTTCACAGTGTTAAGTATACACATAAACACCAATAAATAAATATGAAAGCTGAGGTATAGAAAGAAAATCCATCAAAATTTAATTTTATACAGTAAAACCTGTCTTGAGAGACCGCCCTTTGGGCCACACAAAAGTGGTCTCTCAAGACAGGTGGTCTCTCATAACAGGTTTCAGGTTTTCTCAAGTCAGTGAATAACCAACCACAAAATTCAGAAATGGAGAAGAACAGATTTTTGTAATTACTTTGTTGTTCTTTTTTGGTGAAGTTTTTGTAACAAATTGAAATGGACTGTTATAAAAATTATAAAAATAAATTAGTGTTGAAAATCTTCATTGAAGATTTTCAACACTAATTTATTTTTATAATTTTTATAACAGTCCATTTCAATTTGTTACAAAAAGATTTTCAACACAAATTTATTTTTATTCCTATCTGTCACATTTCAGGTATTATGAAATTGTTTATTCAGCAATAATCCTAATCTTTTCACAGAGGTCTTATAAAAACATCTCAGTCTTTACTGAGTTAGCAATTGAAACCCAATTAAGAGGTTTTAATACTTTTAATTATGTTAGTATAACCACAATGGATTTTCCAATTCGAGAAGAGGTAAAAAGGTTTTGTCATGGTTTCAGTCTTCAAAGGGGCGGTCTCTCAAGACAGGTCCATTATGGCATAAAAATACAAATTGGTACCAGGTCACAGTGGTCTCTCAAGACAGGTGGTCTCCCATAGCAGGTCCATTATAGAGTAAAACCAATCGGTGCCTGGCAGATGTGGTCTCTCAAGACAGGTGGTCTCTCAAGACAGGTGTTCTCCCATAGCAGGTCCATTATAGAGTAAAACCAATCGGTGCCTGGCAGATGTGGTCTCTCAAGACAGGTGGTCTCTCAAGACAGTGGTCTCTCAAGACAGGTTTTACTGTATCTGCAACTGTGAGGCAATGCTCTTTTTTATGAAAAATGAAGAAAATGTCCGTATATTCAAGTGTATCAAATCAGTTATTTTGTATATTTTTAACTCTACAAGTTTATTAACACATCACATCATTATTCCAGTTGAAAGTTCTTGAGAACAAATATGGCAATGTTCAGTCAGAGTTATACTGTACCCAAGACAAGCATAGGCAGAGTCTTCAAGACTTAGCAGCAAAAGAAGAGGAACTGGTGGTAGTCAAAGTTGAACTCAGTGCTATACAAGAGAAATACAAAACACAGATAGAGGAGGTATGTTGACAAGTTACTCTTTCTTTACCCAACAATTATTTTAAGGCCTAAACATTTATTTTTTTACCCTTTATTATCTTCAAATCCTAACCAATCCCACATTAAGCTTGTTAGCTCACCTGACTTTCAGTCAGGAGAGCTATAGTGATCACTCACCGTCCGTCGTCTGTCGTCCGTGAACATGGTGTTTGCGGCTTCTCCTCCCAAACCGCTGAACCAATTTAATTGATATTTGAGATAATAGATTGTTATGACATCGCAATTTGATTTTGTTCAAATCAAGTTGCCTCGCCCGTGGGTAGGGCCACACCCAAAAAGTGTGCTGAAATCTTAAAAAATCTTCTTCTCATGAACCAGCAGTAGCAGAGACTTGATATTTGGTGTGCAGCTTCCTTTTGAGGTGTAGACTCAGATTTGTTCAAGAGAAGTTTGTGGGGCTATACTTGGTGTCGTTATGGGAGGGGCAAAATTTTTTTCCCCGCCCAAAATTTCTATTTTCCAAACCGAGAGGCTGATTTGAACCAAATTTTATGTGAGGGCTTATTGGGTCATAAGTACCTAATTTATGCTGATTTTTTTTTTCCCGTAGCCCCATGGGAACCGCAGGAGCTAAAAATAGAAAAAATTAAAACGCCCATATCTCCAAAACTGCACGGCACCGAGAATTTTTATTTGGTGTGAAGCTTCCTTAGGACCAACAGAAAGAATTGGTAAAAAAAAATTGCCATCGGTTTTATCATAGGGTACAGTTTCGGGACTTTGAAAAAGTGCTGAGTCAGCACTTTTTAACACTGTAGGCAATGGGAAAAACATTAAAAAATCTTCTTCTCCAGATCCAGCAGGCAGAATCTTTTGATATTTGGTATGCAACATTGTAGGGTGGATCTGATTCAAGTTTGTTCAAATCGGCCCCCTGGGTTCATGTTTGGGCTCAGTATAGGACCCCGATTTCGAACTTAGTGCATTTCAGGCAAATTTCTTAAAAAATCTTCTCCAGATCCAGCAGGCAGAATCTTTTGATATTTGGTATGCAACATTGTGGGGTGGATCTGATTCAAGTTTGTTCAAATCGGCCCCCTGGGTTTATATTTGGGCTCAGTATAGGAGCCCAAATTTGAACTTACTGCATTTCAGGCAAATTTCTTTGAAAATCTTCTTCACCAGATCCAGCAGGCAGAATCTTTTGATATTTGGTATGCAACATTGTGGGGTGGATCTGATTCAAGTTTGTTCAAATTGGCCCCTTGGGTTTATATTTGGGCTCAGTATAGGAGCCCAAATTTGAACTTAGTGCATTTCAGGCAAATTTCTTTGAAAATCTTCTTCTCAAGATCCAGCAGGCAGAATCTTTTGATATTGGGTATGCAACATTGTGGGGTGGATCTGATTCAAGTTTGTTCAAATCGGCTCCCTGGGTTTATATTTGGGCTCAGTATAGGAGCCCAAATTTGAACTTAGTGCTTTTCAGGCAAATTTCTTAAAAAATCTTCTTCTCCAGATCCAGCAGGCAGAATCTTTTGATATTAGGTATGCAACATTGTGGGGTGGCTCTGATTCTATTTTGTTCAAATCGGCTCCCTAGATTCATATTTGGGCTCACTATAGAAGCTCGAATTCGAACTTAGTGCATTTCAGGCAAATTTCTTCAAAAATCTTCTTCTCCAGATCCTGCAGGCAGAATCTTTTGATATTTGGTATGCAACATTGTGGGGTGGATCTGATTCCAATTTGTTCAAATCGGCCACCTGGATTCATATTTGGGCTCACTATAGAAGCCCAAATTCAAACAGTGCATTTCAGACAAATTTCTTCAAAAATCTTCTCCAGATCTAGCAGGCAGAATCTTCTGATATTTGGTATGCAACATTGTGGGGTGGATCTGATTCAAGTTTGTTCAAATCGGCCCCCTGGGTTTATATTTGGGCTCAGTATAGGATCCCAAATTTGAACTTAGTGCATTTCAGGCAAATTTCTTTGAAAATCTTCTTCTCAAGATCCAGCAGGCAGAATCTTGTGATATTTGGTATGCAGAATCCTTGGGGGGTGAGATGCAAGTTTGTTCAAGCCATGTCCCTAGGTCCATATTTGGGCTCACTGTGGGAGCTTGAATTGTAACTTTGTTCGAAATGAGGAATTTTCTTAAAAAATCTTCTTCTTCAGATCCAGCAGTCGGAATGGTTTGATATGTGGTGAGTGGCATCCTTGGGGATGGGGGGGGGGATTCAAGTGTGTTAAAGCCAAGTCCATGGGTCCATATTTAGTCAATATGAGGAATTTTTCTTTAAAAATCTTCTTCTTCAGATTCAGCAGTTGGAATGTTTTGATATTTGGCATGGAGCAACCTTAGGGGGCTCAGATTCAAGTTTGTTGAAGCCAAGTCCCTTGGTTCATATTTGGGCTCATTATGGGCGCCTGAATGACAACTTAGTTCAAAATGAGGAATTTTCTTTAAAAATCTTCAGATCCAGCAGATGAATGCTTTTGATATTTTTTATGCAGCATCCTTGGGGGGGGGGGGGGGGGGGGGGTGGTAAGATTCAAGTTTGTTCAAGCCATGTCCCTAGGTCCATATTTGGGCTGATTGTGGGAGCTTGAATTGTAACTTGGTTCAAAATGAGGAATTTTCTTTAAAAATCTTCTTCTTCAGTTGGAATGTTTTGATAATTGGTGTGCAGAATCCTTAGGGGTGTGAGTTTCAGGTTTGTTAAAGCCAAGTCCCTGGGTTCATATATGGGCTCCCTGTGGGAGCCCGAATTATAACTTAGTTCAATATGAGGAATATTCTTTAAAAATCTTTTTTTAGATCCACTGGTCAGAATATTTGGATATTTGGTTTCAGCTTTTATTAGGAGGAGCAGATGCAACTTGTGGAAATCAATTCTCTGATATTTAGGCTACCATATCAGGTGAGCACTCTCAGGCCCCCTGGGGCCTCTTGTTCTAGTTATGTGTCTTAGGAAAAAGAAAAAGGTGGGGGGGGGGGGGGGTTGCCATTTCAAAATCAGTATATTTTCCCTGTAGTTTAATGGATCTAAAGCTGTTCTGGATGCACTTGGATGACACAGATGCGATGCAGAATCATTAAAGATGCAATTGCCAACATTTCTGGAAGATTTTCTGCCAGGAACGTTACTTGGTAACTTCAAATTCTCGAAAATATTTTCTACTAGATTTATTAATTCACCTATTAATAATTTGCATTATGGAGGTATTACCGGGTAGGAGGTTTTTTTTCTGTCTGCATTATTATGGGTGTTATTCATTCCCTTTAGTTCTTGTTTTGTCCTAGTTGTGTTATTTCTTGATTTTTGGTATCAAAAAATAATTTTATTCTGACAAAATGACATTTCTCTGCTTCTTGCATTTTATATTTTTTGTTTCTTAGAATATTTGTTGTTCGATATAGCCGTATAGCTTGGCTAGTTAGTTTCCAACAGGAATACTGTTTTTCTTGGCCCCATTTTGTGTTTTGTGTAGCCTGTTTCCTTACCTGCTTATGACATAAGTACCTTTTTCTACCCGACTTCTGGGACATACTTGGGTGAGTAGGTTCTCATTTTTATTCACCACCTGTTCACCATTCCTATTATTGGACATTATTGCAGGATACAAACATTGCCTGAAATAAGGCTTTTTAATTTGGTCGGACAGCTTTACTGACGCGCAGTGTCTGCCTTGGTGCGTAGTGCCAAGACGGGGAGGCTATCAGGAGGGCTGTCCCCTCTGGATGTTGAGAGAATTTTTTAAACTTACGTTGTAAATGGTGTTCTCTGGTGCATTCTCACACACTTGAAACAGTTGATACTCCTTTGAAATTTCCATGGTTATTAGATAAATGTATGATGAATGGTGGTGCGACTTATATATAAGTACTTAGTAGTTAAGTACAATTGGTACGAAAATGTTTTGTTCATAATTTACATATAGTTTTTTGACAGTGAGGGTCGTTTCCCATGGGAATATCAATTGGAGAGTTTTTTCTGTGAATTTGTCTGGTTTACATTTTCATTTTATTTATCAATTATCAAATCGTGGAAATAGATTTTTTACTCATTACTTGCTACTTTCAGTTAAAAGATTAAAAAAAAAACATCCCATCGTGGTCAACATGGATAAAATGCATACTGTTTTATCCTTTCATTTCCATTCGATATCCTCGAAATAAAACGTTGACTTCAGTTCGAGATTATTTCATTTTCGACAATGAGGTTATCAAACCTGTGACCTCGACTTGTGCGCTTGTTGTCTGTGGACAGATTAGATGATTTTCAAACTGCCTTCCCGGTTATCATCTTGTCAATAACGCGATCAAATCACACAGTGTCTTCGACGTGGCCCTGGAAATAATGTTTGTCACCTAACTTCGCATTAATTCCTGTCTATGGTGGTGACTCATGCACAAATAAATACGATACATGCACACCCCTACTGGTTTACAATGCTTGTATAACTTCGAATGTCTATTTATCTGCACTTAAAAACTTTTCGGCGTCGTAAAATTACAGGGCATTGGCATTTTCAACAGCATTGCTGGTGATTTAATTTTTTTTTCCGACCATAAATTTGACCGGACATGTCCGATGTTTGAGCGTTATTTCTGGCACTGGATACAAATCTAGTGAGTTATTTCCTATTTTTCGATAGAACTGTCGTATTTATTCCTCTTCATTTCCAGTTGTTAGGAGTAAGGGGAGCTTTACTGATCACTTTCTGTCCATCTACTCTCCGTCTCTTCATTATGAACTTTACATTTTCAGCTTCTCAGTATCTACTGGATCAAATTGAACCAAACTTGGGGTACATGTTCCTTTGCGTAAGTTAGTTCAGGTTTGTTCAAATAAGGAAGCCATGCTTACATGGGGCAGCACAAGGGTCAATTCAAGTTTGTTCAAATAAGTTAGCCACAGGGTACATAACTGTTGTTAACACCAAGAAATGTTTTTAAAAAAAAAAAAAAAATTTAGAATCTTTTGATATTTGGTATACATTATCCTTTCAGGGATCAGAATCAAGATTGTTCAAATCATGTCTTTGGGTTCATCCTTGGGCTCTGTATACATTTTAAGGTACCTTATTCTTTGGAGCAAGAGGCTCCATGTGGGCATCGCCATTTAACACTGTTGGGTGGATGGGGGAGGTAGATTCTCTTATTATATGTTAGGTAAGATAACATTGGTGTTAGTTGCAATGTCAATTTAGAATCTCCGTGAGCAGAGAAAGGGAGCCCCCCCCCCCCCCCCTTAAAAGGCTCTGTGCATTATTTTGTGAAATGAGAAAGTACCAAGGCTAATTACATTGTCTGCTCAGGTCCTTTGTAGTGTGTCATAACCCCACTAGTCTTCCTGCTTTTTTTCCCCATATGTTGATGTGCATCAAGCCACTGTGCATGCTTTAGAAAATAATAAATCAGGTCTAGTGTTTGTTATAATGCCCCAAGTGTTGGTACAAAATCTCCCCATTTTAAACTTTCAAAACTTAACAAGCCTGATAGACTGGTCATATCCCAGGCATGTTTAGGGAAGTCTTTAAATAGAGAGAAGGTGTGATGGTAGATTCAAGCAAAATGTAAATGCTGATGTATGTGAATTGTTAAGGCTAAAATTTATTTAATTACAGAGTGATAAAATAATGACCGAAGTGAATTTGTTGAGAAAGAATTACAGGAGTGCCAATGAAGAAATTCAGGGTTTACGCACTGCTTTGGAGGAATCAAAAGCAAATGGTGATCGTTTACACAGGGAAAGCGAACTTGTTGTGAAAAATGTTAACCAATGGGTACAGGAGCAGAAGTATGTATATTTAAATTAATTAGATCATGCACTATTTCCAGGGGCACCCCCACCCCCTTGCTCTTGATCAGGGGGAGGGGTGCATCCGAGTCCTTTCAGGTTGTAATAAGATGTGCTATAATTAAGATCACTTAATCACAGGTTTTTGCAATGTTCAAAAGAGAGTACTTTTTTTATAACCCTCAAATAAGTTTAATTTTATACATGGGAGCACAGTGGGTAGAGCATTGGACTTAAAACAGAAAGGCTAATAATTCCTTCCTGACTGGTGGTAACTACATTGTATCCTTGGGCAAGACACCTAATATTGTCCCAGAGGGCAAAAGTATACTGTGTACTAAGGCATACTGCACTTAGATGGTGCACTTGTCTTCAACCACTGCTGACACTGCTGCAGAGTTAGTACATTGGAAAGTCTAGCAGTTGCTTGCTGCTGCCCCGTGTTTCATCTGGCTTCCTCCACCCATAAAACATTTCCAAGATGAAGTAACCCTGGCTGTTGAAAGTGTCATTAAACTCCATTAAACAAACAAACAACTTTATACATATTACTTTCAATTCTTAACATGAAATGGATGAATGGAAATTTAGTGAGATGCTGATTCATTGTACTAAACTTTGTGATTATGTATCTATCGGCCCTGGTGCTATATGTATCCATTGAGATCATTCTGACCCCTTTCCATGTTGCCCTTCCCAGTTAGCTTCCCCCCATCACCCTCCCAGCCTTCCAGTGCACCCTGCCTGATACACTTGTCCGTTCTGTAATCACAAAAAATACACACTGGTGTGTGATATTTGTTTTGAAGGTAATGGGGAAAATACTGCACAATCGGGGCGCGGTGGCATTGCGATAACCGGTTCTCATCAGATCACCGAAGTTAAGCAACGTCGAGCCTGGTTAATCATCGGATGGGTGACCGTCAGCAATCAGTTTGTACTCCCGCATTGTGTCCTTGGGCAAGGCACTTAACCCCGATTGTCCACATGGGGGCACGATGATGCCGTGTACTAAGGCGTACTGCACATTGATGGTTTGCATGACTTCAACCAATCTAACCCTGCCTGTGCTCAAGTGCGGAGTTACGATGTTGGGGAGCTGGCAGCTGCTTTTCGTGGCTCGGTGGTTCTCTCCGGGTACTCCGGCTTCCTCCACCCATGAAACTGTCACAGTCATGATTAGCCATTGTGCATAAGTATATGACCTTAAACACCAATAAATAAATAAATACTGCAAAATCTTTTCTCATGAACTGTTGGCACCAGTGATTTGACATGCCACCTTCCTTTAGTTGTGTAGTTTCAAGCAGGTTCAAAGAAAGTTTTCTACGTGAATATTAATTACCACACCCAAAGTTAAAACTTTTAGTTGCAACAAGCAAACAATGTGGCGCTGGCAGCTGCTCGTCGTTGCTCGGTGGTTCTCTCCGGGTACTCCAGCTTCCTCCACCTGTAAAACTGTCACGGTCATGATTAGCCATTGTGCATAAATATGTGACCTTAAACATCAATAAATAATAATAATAATAATCTGTATGTGGCAATGTCTGTCAGTCTGTTGGTCTCTCTGTCAGTCAGTCTGACCAGCCAGTTTTTAAAATCAATAACTTTCTAAATACATGGTGTAATGACATCATATTTGGTTTGCAAAGTTATCTTTGGTGTGTAGTCCTATATTTGATGAAGATGTTATTGAGAGTATTTTATTGAGTTATTGCCCTTCATATACTTGGAAATTGTCAGTCGGTCTGTGACCAAGTTTTTAAACTCAATACATTGAAGAGTACTTTGTGAAATTACATAATATTTGGTATGAAAGTGTATCAGATTGATGCCTAACCCCATGGTTAATGAAGGTGTTATTCAGAATATGTATTAAACACTGTCTGTAATGTTAAAAACACCACTGAACATGGACTGAAAGATGCGATGATTTGATATGCAGCCACCTTCAACCATTAGATTAAGAATTTTTCAAAGTAATTTTCTTGACCAGTATTAGGGTCCCTCCCAGGAGAGGCACAATTTGTGGCCCTGGCCAATGTTTTAAGTTTTTTTCAGAACAGGGGGGTGGGGGGGGGGGGGGTATCCTTTTATCTGGAATACATTTAACATGCTTTGACCTTGAAGTTTGACCTCAAGGTCAAATTATTCAGAATTGGGTTTTTTTTTCTGACAAGTTCGTGTCCGGGAAGGGATTTTAATCAGATTTTACCTATTGCTTGAAATATTTTAGTATTACGGTTCACATCAGTTTATATCTAACATCAGTTAGTTGCTGCAGGGTCCTCAGAGATGGATTCCATCTCCGTGATATCTAGTTGGTAAATATTGTTCATTTAATTATTTTATCATTTTTTAGCTCAACTTTGGCAAAGCCAAATTTGAGCTTATGCCATGGCCAGTCGTCCGTCTGTCCATGGCATAAGCCAAATTTGAGCTTATGCCATGGCCAGTCGTCCGTCTGTCCATCAACAAATCAATAAAGCTCGGGCTAGAGGCCGTACCGATCTTTACAAAACTTCTTGGGTACCTTTGTTATGACCGTGGGACGAGAACGAGTGTTTTTGGGTCCGATCCGAAATTCAAGTTGGCCACTGGTGGCCATTTTGTACAGACTTAGGTGAAATCAGATTTTTGCGCAGAACTTCCATATGAAAGCGCTGATTTGAATAATTTTTTGTATGAATGTTTAGTACCATGGGATACATCACATATAATACAGGTTTTTTTCTCGTACGTAAATTATGCAAATTAGACTAACTTTGATGTATTTAGTGTTAATTTCAGCACTGTAAGTGCAAATGCCAATACGCCATGGGCTAGAGGCCGTATTTATAAACCGAGCTTTACGAAACTTCTTTGGTACCTTTGGTATCACTGTGGGACGAGAACGAGTGTTTTGGGGTGCAGTGTATTGACATAATTTCTGCACGAGAAAAAAAACAGTATTATATGTGATGTATCCCATGGTACAAAACATTCACACAAAAAATTTTCAAATCATCGCTTTCATATGGAAGTTCTGTGCAAAAATCTGATTGCACCTAATTTTGAACTGGTTCTCATCATATCACCGAAGTTAAGCAATGTCGAGCCCGGTTAATCATTGGATGGGTGACCATCTGAGCAATCAATTCGGACTCTCACCTTGTGTCATTGGGCAAGTCACTTAACCCGGATTGTCCACGTGGGGGCACGATGACGCCGTGTACTAAGGCGTACTGCACGTCGATGGTACTCATGTCTTCAACTAATCTAACCCCGTTTGTGCTGCAGTGCGGAGTTACGATGTTGGGGAGCTGGCAGCTGCTCGGTGGTTCTCTCTGGGTACTCCGGCTTCCTCCACCCATAAAACTGTCACGGTCATGATTAGCCATTGCGCATAAGTATATGACCTTATGGTATGTTAGTCTGACATGGTGGCCTACACATCAAGTTTGCATTTTGTTCCGCTCCACTGATTTTTACCGAAATTACGGCCCTTGAACTTTGAAAAGTTCATCAAAATTACAGTTTTGCGGACTTTTTTCCCACACGCTTCCAGATATTGGGCTGATTTTTAGTATGTTAGTCCAACATGGTGGCCTACAGAACAAGTTTGGGTTTTGTTCCGCTCCACTGATTTTTACCAAAATTACGACCCCACAGACTTTGAAAAGTTCATCAAAATTACAGTTTTTCGGGCTTTTTCTCTACATGCTTCCAGATATTGAGCTGATTTTTGGTATGTTTGTCTAACAGGGTGGCGTTGGTATCATTAAATCTTAACATGGCTCCACATTTCAATTAAAATTAATTCTGCTTGAATTCTTTCAATACCGTTGAAACTACAGAACACTGTTTTTTGAAGTATTCCTAGTATCTATGTTTATTTTTAAAAAATGATTAGAGCTTGAAATATCGGGGCGCGTGGGGTATGTGAGCATGCTCACTAAGGTTCTATATTTATTTAAATAAAATGGCCTGAAAAACAATATCTCCTTTGTGTAGCCAAATCAACAAATATTCTATTTTCAAAGCCACAGAAGTTTAACAAGCTTTGCATGTTGTTGAGTTTTGTACCAGTGTGAGTTATTTAATTGACATGACATATATTTATCTTGTTTTAATTTTAGAAAGATTTTCAGAAGGTAGTAGTAGAAGTTTTAGTTAATTTATTTCTGTTATTTCTCTTTTAAAACATTGCTTTTCTTGTTGATATTCTTGAATTAATTAATGGATTATGTGTTTGAAATTTATTGCATGTGTTCAAACAACAGTATCAAAGGGAAATGCTGCTCCAGAAAGCTGTGCAACAAATTTTTACCAGTTCCAGGGTTAAATTTCAATTTACTCCCAAACTTAAAAAATATCTCGGTAGAAGAGTTTTGTGAGTGCTTGATGTCCTTGAGGGGCCTCTTATTTTAATTTGGCATCTTTCCATTTGATTTGTAGTGTTCAGAAATAAATACATAAATGTTAGGTAGTGAAGAATTAAAATTATCCCTGACACACAAAATCATTAATTTGGAATGAAGCATGATTTACTTTTCATTTTGCTACCTTTTTGCAATTTTTAAATGCTTTTTAATATTAACCACTTGAGACTTTAATTATCCTGACGTTCAAATGTCACTGGGAATTCAGTTTCTTCAACGTTTTTCAAAATGCAACATCAAACATCAGAAAGTGCAAATAACAAGATATTTTTTACATTGGTGATTATCTGGTTAAGGGCTAGATTATTTTTTGTGGCCTGAATTTGTTATTCAAAACTTGTTTTACTTCAAATTATTGGAGAGTGCCTACAGGTACTCTCCAATAATTTATAATAAAACAAATTTGTATAAACAAAAACTTACCGTATTTACTCTATGTATTGGGACACTCTATGATTTGGGACACACATTTTTTCTAGAAAACTATATTTTTTTTATGCTCCAAAGTTTGGGACATTCAGGAGATTTATTTCCAGTTGGCCCGTCGCTAGTAGCAGACGACACTCATAAAAAATTCTTGAGTAACTAAAAATTTTCATTTTTTGCTTTCAAAACATAGCTTATGATCCCTCATTGGATCAAGCGCAATGCGCTCGTTCAAATGAGGGATCATAAGCTATGTTTTGGAAGCAAAAAATGAAAATATTAAAAAAAATTGGACGGCCTTTTTCGTATACAGTTATGGAAAACGAATCACACACAACTTTATTCAGCATCAAATCAAGACCAGGCTGTGTTCTTTCCCCATTTTCTAACAATTGGGACACCTGTGAAAATAATTATTTTTAGCTGTCCCAATACATAGAGTAAATACGGTATTTGTGCTTCACTGAATATAAAATATAAGCAAGGAAAGTGTTGGCTTTTGCTCTGGTATCCTCATTGCTTGAAAGCCCTGATAGTATCTTCTAGCACTCAACCAGTTAAGAAGTCTTGACAGCAGGATTATATTAGTATTTTAAGCTGCGATAACATTTGTCTCAAAGGTTGTCACTGAGCATTATTCTGGAGAGAATCGGAATTGCAGTTAAAACTTTCTAAAATAAGAAAATAATAAAACAAATGACCACAAAGTATCAACACGTTGTTTGATTTCAAACGTCATAAGATGTACAAAAGTAAAAGAATAGTATTGGTACCCAAAGTGACCATGGGCAAGGTATTTAATCATGATTGTCCTCCCCGTGGGAACCCTGGGAAGTGAAGCACTGCTTGTTTGCTGTGGTTAACAAGCTGTTTTTATGGTAAAATTGGGCCGCAACCATTGCTTGGGTTGGAAGTCCTCAAAATGGGCAACATGGGTATAAACAATTGGCTGGATTTGACTTTATTTTATTTATGGTCACGATTAGCCAATAAAAGAAATGCAACCTTGAACCACAATAAATAACTAAGTAATCCTGATTGCGCATGGGGAGGGGAGGGGGCACACTGTGTATTGAGGAGTGCTGCATGTCGATGGTACACTTGCCATCAACTACAATGCTAACAGGGCTCGTGCAGTGTTAGTACTTTGAGCAGTCTGATAGTTGCTCGCTGCTACTCTGCACTCCGGCTTCAGGGACCGATGAGGACTATTTAAAATACGCTCTAGCCGCGGAGCCTATTTTTTCAATTCATGCGCCAGATTTCAATTTACGGAGTCACACTGCTGTTTGTAACACACACTGCAAGTATGTAATAGCTCTCATCATTTTCATTTAGTACACTATAGCAAACATTAATCTTCAGGCAGCCAAGACTTGATCAGAAACCACAGTGAAGATTAATGCTTGGTAATTAAGACTTGAAGTATTACCTTAAGCACTCTACAACAATGATAAATGATAATCACATATATAATACATGTAAGAGTGTCTCTCTCGATTATCCAGCGAAAGAATATCAAAATAGGATCTGAGAAGTTACGCGCCAACTGAGAAGCCTATTTCTGAGATTTAAGAGCCAGGTCCTGATGTTTCAGAACCAAATACGCACTGGCGCATGCCCAGGTCGGTCCCTGGGCTTCTTCTACCTGTTAAACTGTCTGACATGAGGGAACTGTATGTTTCAAAAGTGTAAATAAATAAATAGCACTTTACCAAGCACAAATAGAAGAGACAATACTTTTTTCCCTGAAAAAACATCGTGTTTGACTGTTCAGCGGAATCCCTCATGGGAACCCCAGGACCTGAAGCAGTGCTTGTCTACTGTGGTAAACAAGTCCTACTTTTCTGGTAAAATAGGACCTGGTAACTTATGCCTGTGGTTGAAGTCCATGATTGTAAATGGTTGGCTCAACCTAACTTCATAGCTAGTGTTTTCATCATTCCTATACTGTTGTCACGATGCTGAAAGTGAATTAAACACCAATTCATAAATAATAATAAAAATAAGGCAAGCAAATTGAGAAAATAAAACAATTTTAATGGCGATATTATGAATATCACTGGCTGCTTATGGCCATTACATTAGGTAAATGGTGTAGAATATATACTACTCAAAATTTGCTAAGCACCAAGTATACCTAACTACCTGTTTTACGTTTTAGTTGAAATATTGTGATGAAAAGTATATATATTTTTATGCCCCCCGACTTAAGTCGGGTGGCATATAGTGATGGAAGTGTGCATGTGTCCGTCCGTCCGTCCGTCCATCCGTGTGTGTGTCCGAGCCAATAACTCGAAAACGGTTATGGCCACAATCATCAAACTTCACACAATTATAAAGGACCATGGGAGGATGTGTCACACACCATAGCCGGGTTCGTACCTTAAAGGTCAAGGTCACATTTCAAGGTCACACTAAAAATCGGTCAATATTCGTGTCTCAGCCTTAACTCAGAAACAAATCATAGTACAATTGGTAAAACCTTTTACAAATGTCAAGGACAGTCAGAAGGTGTGTCACATATAATAGTTTCTGCCGCATCTGCAAGGTGAAGGTCACAAGGTGGGGGCATGTGTTACCTTAGTAACATTTTTCTTGTTTATTTAATTATATCTTTAATGATTTAAGTACAGAAATTAAGATTTTATTTGTGTTTGACATTATTTTTTAGCTTTTGAATACGATAACTATGGAAAATGGATATTATTGGTCAAAGAGGAAATTTTTCAATTTGCCAAAAAGTTGACGGAGCAAACTGGTATGGGTTCATTATCGAGTGTGAGACCCATTACTGTTAATTACAGCTTGACAACACCTTCCCAATCAGGTTCCTGGTGGTCCTTTGTGGGTTGTTGTTCCATTCTTGGACCAGCATGGCACCAAGCTCCTGGACACTTCTTGGCTGGACTGGACGTGCTGAAATTGCAAGCTGCAACTCATTCCAGACATGTTCAATTGGATTGAGGTCAAGGTATCTTGCTGGCCAGTCCATACGCTCAATCTCCTCCCTCTGTCGGTACTCCCGGACAGCATGGGCAACAACATGTGGATGGGCATTATCGTCCATCAAAATGAATCTATCACCCACTGCACCTGCATACAATCAGATGTGGACATCCAGGATCTCATCAGTATACCACTGTGCAGTCAATGTACCACATTCAAGGACACAGAGCTCTGTACGTCCATCGCTGCTGATGCCGCCCCAGACCATGATTGTCCCTCCACCATAGTGGTCATGCTAAGCAATGTTGACTGCATGGAATCGCTCTCCTGGTCTTCTCTATACCCTGGAACTTATATCTGTATGGTCTAGGCAGTGCTTTGACTCATCTGTAAAAAGGACAGGTCGCCAATCTTCTCTGGTCCTTCCAACGTGGTCCATGGCCCATTCATATCGTGCCTGGCAGTGGTTCTGGGACAGCGGAATGCGAATACATGCTCTTCTCGATCAGAGACCACCTTCGTGCAACCTTGCCCGCATAGTCTGCATCAAAACATTTACCCCAGATGCATTCTGAAGGTCACTGCGAAGCTGGGTTGCTGTGGCAAAGCGGTTCCTACGGGCCTGAATGAATAAAAACTGGTCTTCAGCTGCAGATATTGCCCTGTCTCTGCCACCACCATGCCATGTTACTGGTGTGCCATACTGCTGAAATCTTGTCCAGGCTCTGATGATCACCGTATGATGCACACCAAGGGATTCCCCAAGCTGAGGATGGGTAGCCCCTTGCTCCACCATCTCTACAGCCCGCCACATTTCTGCTTCAGACAAATGTCTTATTACATTTGCATTTGCCATATTGAATCATTAAATCACAAGGGTTTGTGTTGAAATGAAGATTGAATACCCTACACATGTCATATACATGTAGACAGTACACGAAAACATCATGAAAATCAAGGGGTACATGCTTTCCATGATTGTCACGAAAAGTCTGCATGTCAATAGAGCTAATGTAAACACTGGGGACCATCTCAATACATTCCTCAATCATAGCCTCCAAAAATATCGCAAATATGCCACAAGCAAATTTCTCAATAATGTGTCAAATATTTGGTGCTAAGCAAACTTTTGAGTAGTGTATAAAACCAGTAGAAGTGAAAATATAGAAAATACCCATAGTAACTTGGTGTACCAAATGTTCACCACAAGTGGTAAAGTGGTGTTAACGATGAGCCGTTGGCGAGCGGTTAACACCACTTCACCACAAGTGGTGAACATTTGGTACACCAAGCTACTTTGGGTATATTTTATTTATACCATGATCGTCAGATTATTAAGAGTCGCTATTATTTTTTCTCGATTTTACTGAGCACCAGACATACATACGTATGAATCTGTTTTTTGTTTACACAAAAGCATCGGTGGGCAGTACTTCCGCTGTCAATTTTATCGCCAAAACGAAATGGAAAATAAAACTGGGCCTTTTTCATTTTAATAGCATAACATACCATTTCGAGTTCTGGATGCTTTATTAACATGAGACAATGCAATGTTTGTTAAGTTTTGGTGTCTTACGGAGTAAACTCATTTAAAAACATAATAAATAATTGGCGCTTTCATTTCACTCTTCGCGAAACAACGTTCGATAAATTTAGACATGTTTGCATTCAGGTCTACGTCACCAAATGTCAACTTGGATGTAGTTCTACTGTAGATGTAAATTTTAACTATTGAAATCCCATTGTTGGCGTGTTCACCACGGTTGGTGTGTAAAGCTAAAATTTATGTCATAGGCTTTTCATATATTGCAGAATAGGTAATCATGGAAAAATTGTTCTTGTAAACTGGAATCTATGATGTAAAATACCAAAGGGTTTTTAGATTATGGGTTAACCCTCTACACACTGGAAATTTCCAAATTTCAAGCTGCAAATTTTTCCCACAATATAACTAGGAATTTAACCAATCAATCTTATTTGACAGAGCTCATTTAGCTCTGAGGCTTAATTTCAGGAACGGGAATTTCACAGCTCTGTAGCTCCTGGTTCTGAAAGTCAATCATGATACTCCAGAAATTCATAGACCATGGTATCAATGATTGCATATTATCGTTTGAGATTACAGAGAATATCAATTTCTTCCAAGACAAGCATTGCCGTTGGAGCTATGATTTAATCTCTCGAACTGGAATTTCCAGGTTACCGGTTCTGAAAATCAGTGCTACTGCCTGGGAAATTCATAGACTAGAATCAGGAATTAAAGGTTCTATGATCCCCAGTTCTATCCTTTGAATTTCCTGTGTACCAGTGCTAATGTTTACAAATGAGAACTGGAAAATTCCCAGTATTGTGACTGACTTTCAAAAATGAGAACCAGAAAATTCCTGTTCCTGGGATTAAACCCTAATTAGCTCTTTCAAACAAGATTGAATTGGTTAAGTTCCTGCTTTATGGGAACAATATGGGGCTTGAACAGCTGAAAAACCACATTGCATCGTTAGAGCATTCTTAGAAGCATGAATTTGTCTGGTTAACTTCATTTGTTTTCTTTTCTTTTCCATGCATGTTGGA
This sequence comes from Pictodentalium vernedei, assembly GCA_031216915.1. Taxonomy (NCBI): domain Eukaryota; kingdom Metazoa; phylum Mollusca; class Scaphopoda; order Dentaliida; family Dentaliidae; genus Pictodentalium; species Pictodentalium vernedei. Next base: position 731,385,226 of record CM062295.1, read on the forward strand.
ATGTTAATTTAACTTCAATTTCCTAATTTCAGGCTTGCAAATGAAAAACTAGGCAACAAAATTAGGTAAATTTTTATCTTCACCAAATCCTTATTTACATTCATCTAGTCACACTCTTTCGTAACATCTGCACTCATTCACCATTCACAATCGTTGTTCATGTAGATTGATATTGCACTCTGACTGCATTTCATTTTCTTTAAGAAAAGGCACATTTATTCACTCTCTTGTCTGAATGTAAGGATGAACTAAAGTTGATCATTTTTGTCATCTTTTAAGGTAATGTTTGAGTATTCTCTTCAAATTAAATGCATATTATATAAGAATTAGTAATATACTGTCCCATTTCAGCCTTGTTCTGTTAGCCTTGTCAGAACATATGAGTGGAGTACAGCTCTTTGGTTTTATGTCTTTTCAAAATTTCTCTGGGCCAGTTGCTTATATACATGGAATATGGCATTTTTTATGCCCCTGACTTAAGTCGGGTGGCATATAGTGATTGAAGTGTGCGTGTGTCTGTCAGTGTGTTTGTGTGTGTCTGAGCCAATAACTCAAAAACGGTTAGGGCCACAGTCATCAAACTTCACACAATTATAAAGGACCATGGGAGGATGCGTCGCACACCACAGCCGGGTTCGTACCTTCAGGGTCAAGGTCACATTTCAAGGTCACACTAAAATTGGTCAATATTCGTGTCTCAGCCATAACTCAGAAACGAATCATAGTACAATTGGTAAAACCTTTTACAAATGTTAAGGACAGTCAGAAGGTATGTCACGTATAATAGTTTCTGCCGCATCTGCAAGGTGAAGGTCACAAGGTGGGGGCATGTGTTACCTTAGTAACATTTTTCTTGTTTCATAACAAGATCCTGGGAGTATAATTTGCGGGTTCAACTGTCCCCATGGTTTAACATTGTGGTCAATGGAGAAAACATTTCTTATCTTCCCCCAAACCACTCCACCAAATGCTTCAGTATTTGATATATATCTTCATTGTAATTATGAATCATAAGTTACAAGGATTCCAGATTTTAACACTGTTGATAATACAGAAAGCATTAACCCTTTGAAAACTGGTGGTATCTTCCATATCAGTTCAACGGCAGCAGTTGGAAGACTCCATATTTATTATTGGAGGGTAGGCCTTGGGGCTGCACATTGAAAATATTGATTGGTCTACCACACACATGCACTTAGCACCCATCCTACTTAATGAAATTATGATTTATCGTGTTCCTGGATCGGAAAAGTTGCCTCTAGGGCTCAAAGGGTTAAGAAATCATTTCCAAAACAATTACCTCAAATGTTTTCAGGTTTGACATGCACACACCTCTATCTCTCGACCCACTTTCCATTCCCCATCTCCCACCCATCTATTCTAAGTACATTCATAATGGGAAAACATTGAGAAAAATATCTTAATACCCCAGCAGTTCGATTTCTTATATGTTGGTAGTTAATGAGTGACCCCAATGTTGTTTTTGCTCGGGCATGCCGTTCCCCACTTTTGTCTGAGAGGGAATGCTGTTCCCCTGCAATTTCAAGACCTGAAATGACTTGATCTCTATGAATATCCGACACAGTGAGCACTCATTCCTCTTGCTAGCTGCACTAAATCCATTTTAGTCGTGTGCAACAAATGCAGCTATGCCCCAACAACTGTGTGCACTCTTTTTGATGAGTTTTGGTACTGTACTAACTTGTAATTCTCTGACGTGAACACCCTGACCTGAAACTAGGGGAGGGCTCTTCCCAAAAACAAGTGTCACATCAGCCATCACTATGCATTATGCACCCATTGGTCTTGGTCAGTGTGCAGTAATGTCTAACACAGGCCATTCCCCAACTTCATAATTTTGAAAAGCCATCTCTGAGTGACCCATGCTGGACTTTGAATTTCCTGTCATCACATTTCCATTTCTTGTCATCACATTTCAAAGAAAACCATTCAAGATATTTTTTTCCTATTTTAACATTTAGGTTTTTGATGATATATCATGAATGGTAATGTGAACTAGTTGTGTCCAATAATTTCCTTCAGAGTTATTTGGCTAAAAATGGGTTTTAGTTCTTGGGCAATCCACAGCTGAAATTGAACCCTCTCATTGAATGATTATATTGGTTTAAATTGTGAAACATTAAAATTTGACGATATTGGATTGATGTGTAATTATTTGCATGAGTTTGCGAGAAAGCATGATAAAAATATTTTATTACACATCCATTCAACTTTAAACTCTTGAATTTAACGGAATATCTGCTATCACATAAATGATTCTGTATTCAGTGGATGATGTACAAGCCGGAACATTTTTCCCAGTTCTGTTCATACTAGTTCCTTTCCAATCGAGTCATTAGTTACGCTTTGAAAAGTTTCCAGATTTTGTTATACAATTATCGACAGTCTGTCGCATAGTGTGAAAATGTCCAAAGCAAAATAAAGTCAGTTCACAAAAAATTAGTTAACCAAAAATGAGATAATATTCTAACCCCCCCCCCCCCAAATGATTTCCAACCAGAGCATTAACCCAGTCTGGTGGCTGTCTTGTTTTGTTATATCTAAATTGGTCAACTTTATTTCGGTAAATTTTCGTACATCTTGACATGCTTCAAACTTCTTTTAAAAATGTTTCTCACAGCTGTTTTGCAAATCTGCACTGACTCTTCACCTTTAGGTTTAAACATTGGAATTAAAATTTGTTTATTTAAATGAATTCTAATGCATGGGTTGTGTAATAAACACAGGACGCGATGTGTGTTTGAATCGGTGGGTGTTTTACATAACTCATTGGAATGGCATGATCATATTTTGCTCGAGTGCAATATGATTATGCCATTCCAACTCATTATGTAAAACACCCACCGATTCAAACACATATCACATTCTGTCTATTTATCTATATATTAAATTTGTTTTGTAAACATCCAGTTTGCCCTGACTGCAGAAAATCACTCAGATGAGCAGCATTTATTTCTCAAAAAAGGATGGGTAAATATAACAAACAACCAAAATAAAAACCTCCTTGCCTTTTTGATTTGAAAATTAAATGTTCCAATGCAAGGAAGCTGGAAGTCTTTGAAGGTCCATGATTTTCATGACTGCTTACCAAGGCCTTGACAGTCCTTGAAAATTGCCTATATACCCCAAAGTTCCTTGATTTTCAAAACTGCTTACTAAGCACTTGAAAGGCCTCAAAAATTACTTTTAACCCCCAAAGGTCCTTGAATTTCAAAACTGCTTACCAAGGTCTTGAAATCCTTGAAAATTGCCTATAGACAACAAAGGTTCCTGAAAGTGCTTGAATTTCATTAGTCTGTACTCCATGGTCAATGTTTGTTATCTTTCAGGAGCACATGTTGTACTTCATGTAACATTCTTGTAAATATTGTAACACAAGTGTTTGTCTCTGTCATGTACTGTATTTATTACTTCTGTAACTACAGGCAAGAATTCTCGACATTTATCTATGGTTATATTTGCACCATGATGACATAATTATGCACAATAGGGATATCCCCAGACATTCGTAACATCTGATTGGGAAACAGAAATAACTTTTCCAAAATAGAACTCACTCACTTTCTGTTATATATATTATTGGATAATTTGATGGAATTCCACAACTTGGTACAAGTCACAGGTGGCACTTTGAAGTTGTTTACAACCAGGAGACCGGGGAAGAAATTTTAGAATCTGATAGCGATGAAAGTTATTTTTATCAAACGTGTTATAACAGTGATGGGTCAGAAAATGATAGCGATAATAATAGTGATTTGGAGGAAGAAGTTTTACAAACTCGCCGATTAGTGGACATTATAAATAGCTTTGAGAATGATCCATATGACATGAAATAGCTATGTGAATTCCAGAAAGGAACTGGGTCAAATTTTTCATTTGATGACGCAGTGCGAGAAATCGATTTGTTCAACTTACTTTTTGATTGCGATTAGGCAGAAACTCTCGTAAAGCAAACCAACATATATATGCTAAACAATATTTAGAGGTGCAGGCAGCAAGCCGAGAGGTCCTCGGTTCGAATCCCACCTGCGGCTGCCGCGTTGTGTCCTTCGGCGAGACACTTCATCTCCATTGCCCGCGTGGAGGCACGGTGGCATTGTGTACTAAGGCATACTGCACGTCGATGGTGCACTTGTCTTCAACTAATGCTAACTCTGCTTGAGTGAAGTTAGTATGTTGGGGAGCTGACAATTGCTCGCCGTTGCTCGGTGGTTCTCTCCGGGTACTCCGTCTTTCTCCACCTGTACTGTTTCAACTGGAAACTTTTTGCTTTTAAGGGATCTGCTATTACGGAAATTGTTTTGGACCTTGCAAAACGGTTCTAAATTCTGGTCACCATATTTACATGGACAGTTATTTTTCCTCTGCTATTTGCCAAATTAGAAGAAAATCAAACTGGGGTTTGTCGCAGGAATACCCCAGCTGCAGTGAAAAAAAAAATGAAATATGATCCCCCTCCCCCCCCCCCCCCCCATTTTTGTTTGTGAGGACAACACATTCTTCTTGTGATGGCTTGACAAAAAACAGGTTTCACTCATAACAAATATTCAAAACACATCGACAATACAAAAAACTATTCGATCAAAACATCACCCAGATCAATGCCGTATTCTAGACAAGCCCATGGCTATTGACTGCTATAACAGACATGAATGGTGTAGATTGGTTCGACCAAAAAAAATATGGACATATTTATCCATACATCACACATGTAAATGGTGGAAGAAAGTTTTTGTGTATTTTGATGGAACTTACATTTGTCAGTTTTATTATTTAATGGAGAAAAATGAACCCTGATGATAAGTCAATCAAATACAAATTACGGTTGATCCTTATTTCTCAGTTACTGGAAGAGTTTTCAAAACCCCCAAAAAGTTGTTCGGTTACCATGGCAACCAAAGTGGGCAGTGATATTCCTAACAGACTTGTTGCACGACATTTCCCAGGAATCAGAACACAGAAAACAAAGGCTGGGCGATAATCTTATCCAGATTGTGTTTGTTTGTTCACCATGTCATCCTGGAAAGTGTCATCAGACCCCAGTACATATGTAAGATTTGCCTAAAACCAATGTGTGTTACAACCCATGTTTTTAACATCCCACTGTGGTAGACTATAAAATAGCTTGAGGGGAAATGGCAAACATTTGATGACAAAAACACAAGTTATTCATACAAATAGACTTTATTGTTTCATGTTTTTACAGTATCACATATATCTGGGCACTCTTTTTGAACAGTACTGTATTGGTCGTCTATACCCATATGATACCCTGAAATATATAAAATTTAAATACATGACAAGATATTTGCTTCAATATTACTTGGAAATATTTACAATCAGCCATACATGCACTCTACATGTATGTACATTTGTGTAAGTACTTCTGACTACTTATTAGAGTACACCTATAGCTGGTACTTCCAAGGGAGATAACTCTCAATTTGGGATGTGGCAATTCGACCTTTTTAACCAAATATTCTCTGGCCAAACCTATTTAAATTATATATTGCCTGCTGAGTGCAGTTTGTTGTAAAAAGTTTTAACAGCCAAGTAATTTGCTAGAGTTGTGTAATTTCTTGGTAATTTCAAGGGTGTAAAGTAGACACCAGGTGGCACTATTGTTTACTTTGGCAAGATATGTCGAAATAAAATGTATGTTTTTATTCCTTGGCTTACGCTGAGCAACTTTCGTGTTTTACATTTTATTCTACGATGTAAAATAAAAAAGTTATGCAAGTGTGAAACAAACCTACACTAAATTAGTGTAGAATTTACCAAAGTTAGCAGTAACATAACTCTGTGGGTGTTTCAACCTCCAAAGAGTTAACATCAGCTGTGCAAGTGATCTACAGTACAGTCACCGTGGACTGGTCATAATCCATGTGTGGGCAGTGAAGGTCCATGCATGCATTTGCCGGGTAATAAATATCAGCAGCAAAATTTATTTAATGATGCACCGGGTTGTACTCTTCCTTGTCATCACATTTCAAAGAAAACCATTCAAGATATTTTTTCCTATTTTAACATTTAGGTTTTTGATGATATATCGTGAATGGAAAATGTGAACAAGTGTGTCCAAGAATTTCCTTCAGAGTTATTTGGCTAAAAATGGGTTTTTGTTCTTGGGCAGTCCATAGCTGAAATGGATGATATACATGGTTTGGTGTTAGTTATGTGTGGCGATAGCTCTATTAATGACGCCATATTTACCTGGGGTGATTATGTCATTACGGTGTATTTCTTCTGGGGCTTTACGGTAACCGGTTCTCATCAGATCACTAAAGTTAAGCAACATCTAGCCCAGTTAGTCCTCGGAATGGGTGACCTTCTGAGCGATAGATTCGGACTCCCGCATTGTATCCTTGGGCAAGTCACTTAACCCCCGATTGTCCACGTGGGGATACGATGATGCCGTGTACTAAGGCGTACTGCATGTCGATGGTGCGCATGTCTTTAACCAATCTAACCCTGCCTGTACTGCAGTGCGGTGTTACGATGTTGGGGAGCTGGCAGCTGCTCGGTGGTTCTCTCCGACTACTCCGGCTTCCTCCACCCGTAAAACTGTCATGGTCATGATTAGTCATTGTGCATAAGTATGTGACCTTAAACACCAAGAAATAAATAAATATGTATTTGTTCTTCGTGTCCCTCTCTGTCCTTAGTGACCATTATGGAGTTGGTTTAGACGTGAGGGAGTCCTGCGGTTCCTATTCCATTTCATGACTAACACAAGAACGATTCAAGTAATGTGGGTGGGGGGGGGGGGGGGGGGGGGGGGGGGGGGTTGATATGAATTTTTGATGATTGCCTCCCTCCGCCCACCAATGCCAATTGTGTTAAGAGGCGATTACAGGGCAGGACATAGTTTTCCTCCTGTTAGCCTCGTATGCATTTAGTATATACATACCTTTCATGGCTTCTCGATTGGCAGCTGGGTCGTGTTCCTACGGCGTCCTCATGGACGCATCCACTTTGTAGTTCGTTTGTTTCCTATGGTTGTTCGTAACGAGCATATGATTCTTTATCAATAAAATTGTTAGCCTTCGTGTATCTGTATAGTTGACGTGTCGGTTATCTGGGCGACATTCTCCAATGTGGCAGTTAGTCCACTCTGAAAAGTTCTCTCAGGGTGGTATGGCCTTTCTTACTACTAGTTTATCAATCCGTTAACTGCATATTAACGTTGTATTGTTCATTCAGTTTCCCTGGTTACATTTGAATCACTCGGTCATACTGTGTTTACAAGCAGTATTCAGAAGATTATATGTGGGATTTCATTTACTTGCGTGCATTTTTTTTAGCTCACCTGAGCGAAGCTCAAGGGGAGCTTTACTAATCACTTTCCGTCCGTCGTCCGTCGTCGTCCGTCGTCGTCGTCGTCCCGGCGGTTAACTTTACATTATCGACTTCTCCTCCTAAACCACTAGCCCATTTTATTCAAATGTTGGCTAAATGTTTATTACCTAATGCCAATTCAGATTTGTTCAAATGAAGTTGCCCCTCCTCCTGGGTGGTGCCACACCCCCAAGGGGCACCAAAATCTTTGTAAATCTTCTTCTCATGACCAGCAGTAGCAGAGACTTGATATTTGGTGTGCAGCTTCCTTTTGAGGTGTAGACTCAGATTTGTTCAAGAGAAGTTTGTGGGGCTATACTTGACGTTGTTATGAGAGGGGCAAAATTTTTTGCCCGCCCAAAATTTCTATTTTCCAAACCGAGAGGCTGATTTGAACCAAATTTTATGTGAGGGCTTATTGGGTCATGAGTACTTGATTTATGCAAAAAAAAATTTTCCCGCAGCCCCGTGGGAACCGCAGGAGCTAAAAATAGAAAAAATTTAAAACACCCATATCTCCAAAACTGCACGGCACTGAGAATTTTATTTGGTGTGCAGCTTCCTTAGGACCAACAGAAAGGATTGGTAAAAAAAAATTGCCATCGGTTTTATCATAGGGTACAGTTTCGAGACTTTGAAAAAGTGCTGAGTCAGCACTTTTTAACACTGTAGGCAATGGGAAAAACATTAAAAAATCTTCTTCTCCAGATCCAGCAGGCAGAATCTTTTGATATTTGGTATGCAACATTGTAGGGTGGATCTGATTCAAGTTTGTTCAAATCGACCCCCTGGGTTCATATTTGGGCTCAGTATAGGAGCCCGATTTCGAACTTAGTGCATTTCAGGCAAATTTCTTAAAAATCTTCTTCTCCAGATCCAGCAGGCAGAATCTTTTGATATTTGGTATGCAACATTGTGGGGTGGATCTGATTCAAGTTTGTTCAAATCGGCCCCCTGGGTTTATATTTGGGCTCAGTATAGGAGCCCAAATTTGAACTTACTGCATTTCAGGCAAATTTCTTTGAAAATCTTCTTCTCCAGATCCAGCAGGCAGAATCTTTTGATATTTGGTATGCAACATTGTAGGGGTGGATCTGATTCAAGTTTGTTCAAATCGGCTCCCTAGATTCATATTTGGGCTCACTATAGGAGCTCGAATTCGAATTTAGTGCATTTCAGGCAAATTTCTTCAAAAATCTTCTTCTCCAGATCCAGCAGGCAGAATCTTTTGATATTTGGTATGCAATGTTGCGGGGTAGATCTGATTCAAGTTTGTTCAAATCGGCCCCCTGGATACATATTTGGGCTTACTATAGAAGCCCGAATTCGAACTTAGTGCATTTCAGGCAAATTTCTTAAAAAATCTTCTTCTCCAGATCCAGCAGGCAGAATCTTTTCATATTTGGTAAGCAACATTGTGGGGTGGATCTGATTCAAGATTGTTCAAATCGGCCCCCTGGGTTAATATTTGGGCTCAGTATAGGAGCCCGATTTCGAACTTAGTGCATTTCAGGCAAATTTCTTAAAAAATCTTCTTCTCCAGATCCAGCAGGCAGAATCTTTTGATATTTGGTATGCAACATTGTAGGGTGGATCTGATTCAAGTTTGTTCAAATCGGCCCCCTGGGTTCATATTTGGGCTCAGTATAGGAGCCCGATTTCGAACTTAGTGCATTTAGGCAAATTTCTTAAAAAATCTTCTTCTCCAGATCCAGAAGGCAGAATCTTTTGATATTTGGTATGCAACATTGTGGGGTGGATCTGATTCAAGTTTGTTCAAATCGGCTTCCTAGATTCATATTTGGGCTCACTATAGAAGCTCGAATTTGAACTTAGTGCATTTCATGCAAATTTCTTAAAAAATCTTCTTCTCCAGATCCAGCAGGCAGAATCTTTTCATATTTGGTAAGCAACATTGTGGGGTGGATCTGATTCAAGTTTGTTCAAATCGGCCCCTGGGTTTATATTTGGGCTCAGTATAGGAGCCCAAATTTGAACTTAGTGCATTTCAAGCAAATTTATTAAAAAATCTTCTTCTCCAGATCCAGCAGGCAGAATCTTTTGATATTTGGTATGCAACATTGTGGGGTGGATCTGATTCAAGTTTGTTCAAATCGGCTTCCTAGATTCATATTTGGGCTCACTATAGAAGCTCGAATTCGAACTTAGTGCATTTCAGGCAAATTTCTTAAAAAATCATCTTCTCCAGATCCAGCAGGCAGAATCTTTTGATATTTGGTATGCAACATTGCGGGGTGGATCTGATTCAAGTTTGTTCAAATCGGCCCCCTGGATTCATATTTGGGCTCACTATAGAAGCTCGAATTCAAACTTAGTGCATTTCGGGCAAATTTCTTCAAAAATCTTCTTCTCCAGATCCAGATGGCAGAATCTTTTAATATTTGGTATGCAACATTGTGGGGTGGATCTGATTCAAGTTTGTTCAAATCGGCCCCCTGGGTTTATATTTGGGCTCAGTATAGGAGCCCAAATTTGAACTTACTGCATTTCAGGCAAATTTCTTTGAAAATCTTCTTCTCCAGATCCAGCAGGCAGAATCTTTTGATATTTGGTATGCAACATTGCGGGGTGGATCTGATTCAAGTTTGTTCAAATCGGCTCCCTAGATTCATATTTGGGCTCACTATAGGAGCTCGAATTCGAATTTAGTGCATTTCAGGCAAATTTCTTCAAAAATCTTCTTCTCCAGATCCAGCAGGCAGAATCTTTTGATATTTGGTATGCAATGTTGCGGGGTAGATCTGATTCAAGTTTGTTCAAATCGGCCCCCTGGATACATATTTGGGCTTACTATAGAAGCCCGAATTCGAACTTAGTGCATTTCAGGCAAATTTCTTAAAAAATCTTCTTCTCCAGATCCAGCAGGCAGAATCTTTTCATATTTGGTAAGCAACATTGTGGGGTGGATCTGATTCAAGATTGTTCAAATCGGCCCCCTGGGTTAATATTTGGGCTCAGTATAGGAGCCCGATTTCGAACTTAGTGCATTTCAGGCAAATTTCTTAAAAAATCTTCTTCTCCAGATCCAGCAGGCAGAATCTTTTGATATTTGGTATGCAACATTGTAGGGTGGATCTGATTCAAGTTTGTTCAAATTGGCCCCCTGGGTTCATATTTGGGCTCAGTATAGGAGCCCGATTTCGAACTTAGTGCATTTAGGCAAATTTCTTAAAAAATCTTCTTCTCCAGATCCAGAAGGCAGAATCTTTTGATATTTGGTATGCAACATTGTGGGGTGGATCTGATTCAAGTTTGTTCAAATCGGCTTCCTAGATTCATATTTGGGCTCACTATAGAAGCTCGAATTTGAACTTAGTGCATTTCATGCAAATTTCTTAAAAAATCTTCTTCTCCAGATCCAGCAGGCAGAATCTTTTCAGATTTGGTAAGCAACATTGTGGGGTGGATCTGATTCAAGTTTGTTCAAATCGGCCCCTGGGTTTATATTTGGGCTCAGTATAGGAGCCCAAATTTGAACTTAGTGCATTTCAAGCAAATTTATTAAAAAATCTTCTTCTCCAGATCCAGCAGGCAGAATCTTTTGATATTTGGTATGCAACATTGTGGGGTGGATCTGATTCAAGTTTGTTCAAATCGGCTTCCTAGATTCATATTTGGGCTCACTATAGAAGCTCGAATTCGAACTTAGTGCATTTCAGGCAAATTTCTTAAAAAATCATCTTCTCCAGATCCAGCAGGCAGAATCTTTTGATATTTGGTATGCAACATTGCGGGGTGGATCTGATTCAAGTTTGTTCAAATCGGCCCCCTGGATTCATATTTGGGCTCACTATAGAAGCTCGAATTCAAACTTAGTGCATTTCGGGCAAATTTCTTCAAAAATCTTCTTCTCCAGATCCAGAAGGCAGAATCTTTTGATATTTGGTATGCAACATTGCGGGGTGGATCTGATTCAAGTTTGTTCAAATCGGCCCCCTGGGTTTATATTTGGGCTCAGTATAGGAGCCCAAATTTGAACTTACTGCATTTCAGGCAAATTTCTTTGAAAATCTTCTTCTCCAGATCCAGCAGGCAGAATCTTTTGATATTTGGTATGCAACATTGTAGGGTGGATCTGATTCAAGTTTGTTCAAATCGGCTCCCTAGATTCATATTTGGGCTCACTATAGGAGCTCGAATTCGAATTTAGTGCATTTCGGGCAAATTTCTTCAAAAATCTTCTTCTCCAGATCCAGCAGGCAGAATCTTTTGATATTTGGTATGCAACATTGCGGGGTGGATCTGATTCAAGTTTGTTCAAATCGGCCCCCTGAATTCATATTTGGGCTCACTATAGAAGCTCGAATTCAAACTTAGTGCATTTCGGGCAAATTTCTTCAAAAATCTTCTTCTCCAGATCCAGAAGGCAGAATCTTTTGATATTTGGTATGCAACATTGCGGGGTGGATCTGATTCAAGTTTGTTCAAATCGGCCCCCTGGGTTTATATTTGGGCTCAGTATAGGAGTCCAAATTTGAACTTACTGCATTTCAGGCAAATTTCTTTGAAAATCTTCTTCTCCAGATCCAGCAGGCAGAATCTTTTGATATTTGGTATGCAACATTGTAGGGTGGATCTGATTCAAGTTTGTTCAAATCGGCCCCCTAGATTCATATTTGGGCTCACTATAGGAGCTCGAATTCAAATTTAGTGCATTTCAGGCAAATTCTTCAAAAATCTTCTTCTCCAGATCCAGCAGGCAGAATCTTTTGATATTTGGTATGCAATGTTGCGGGTAGATCTGATTCAAGTTTGTTCAAATCGGCTCCCTGGATACATATTTGGGCTTACTATAGAAGCCCGAATTCGAACTTAGTGCATATCAGGCAAATTTCTTAAAAAATCTTCTTCTCCAGATCCAGCAGGCAGAATCTTTTGATATTTGGTATGCAACATTGTGGGGTGGATCTGATTCAAGATTGTTCAAATCGGCCCCCTGGGTTAATATTTGGGCTCAGTATAGGAGCCCGATTTCGAACTTAGTGCATTTCAGGCAAATTTCTTAAAAAATCTTCTTCTCCAGATCCAGCAGGCAGAATCTTTTGATATTTGGTATGCAACATTGTAGGGTGGATCTGATTCAAGTTTGTTCAAATCGGCCCCCTGGGTTCATATTTGGGCTCAGTATAGGAGCCCGATTTCGAACTTAGTGCATTTAGGCAAATTTCTTAAAAAATCTTCTTCTCCAGATCCAGAAGGCAGAATCTTTTGATATTTGGTATGCAACATTGTGGGGTGGATCTGATTCAAGTTTGTTCAAATCGGCTTCCTAGATTTATATTTGGGCTCACTATAGAAGCTCGAATTTGAACTTAGTGCATTTCATGCAAATTTCTTAAAAAATCTTCTTCTCCAGATCCAGCAGGCAGAATCTTTTCATATTTGGTAAGCAACATTGTGGGGTGGATCTGATTCAAGTTTGTTCAAATCGGCCCCTGGGTTTATATTTGGGCTCAGTATAGGAGCCCAAATTTGAACTTAGTGCATTTCAAGCAAATTTATTAAAAAGTCTTCTTCTCCAGATCCAGCAGGCAGAATCTTTTGATATTTGGTATGCAACATTGTGGGGTGGATCTGATTCAAGTTTGTTCAAATCGGCTTCCTAGATTCATATTTGGGCTCACTATAGAAGCTCGAATTCGAACTTAGTGCATTTCAGGCAAATTTCTTAAAAAATCATCTTCTCCAGATCCAGCAGGCAGAATCTTTTGATATTTGGTATGCAACATTGCGGGGTGGATCTGATTCAAGTTTGTTCAAATCGGCCCCCTGGATTCATATTTGGGCTCACTATAGAAGCTCGAATTCAAACTTAGTGCATTTCGGGCAAATTTCTTCAAAAATCTTCTTCTCCAGATCCAGATAGCAGAATCTTTTAATATTTGGTATGCAACATTGCGGGGTGGATCTGATTCAAGTTTGTTCAAATCGGCCCCCTGGGTTTATATTTGGGCTCAGTATAGGAGCCCAAATTTGAACTTACTGCATTTCAGGCAAATTTCTTTGAAAATCTTCTTCTCCAGATCCAGCAGGCAGAATCTTTTGATATTTGGTATGCAACATTGCGGGGTGGATCTGATTCAAGTTTGTTCAAATCGGCTCCCTAGATTCATATTTGGGCTCACTATAGGAGCTCGAATTCGAATTTAGTGCATTTCAGGCAAATTTCTTCAAAAATCTTCTTCTCCAGATCCAGCAGGCAGAATCTTTTGATATTTGGTATGCAATGTTGCGGGGTAGATCTGATTCAAGTTTGTTCAAATCGGCCCCCTGGATACATATTTGGGCTTACTATAGAAGCCCGAATTCGAACTTAGTGCATTTCAGGCAAATTTCTTAAAAAATCTTCTTCTCCAGATCCAGCAGGCAGAATCTTTTCATATTTGGTAAGCAACATTGTGGGGTGGATCTGATTCAAGATTGTTCAAATCGGCCCCCTGGGTTAATATTTGGGCTCAGTATAGGAGCCCGATTTCGAACTTAGTGCATTTCAGGCAAATTTCTTAAAAAATCTTCTTCTCCAGATCCAGCAGGCAGAATCTTTTGATATTTGGTATGCAACATTGTAGGGTGGATCTGATTCAAGTTTGTTCAAATCGGCCCCCTGGGTTCATATTTGGGCTCAGTATAGGAGCCCGATTTCGAACTTAGTGCATTTAGGCAAATTTCTTAAAAAATCTTCTTCTCCAGATCCAGAAGGCAGAATCTTTTGATATTTGGTATGCAACATTGTGGGGTGGATCTGATTCAAGTTTGTTCAAATCCGCTTCCTAGATTCATATTTGGGCTCACTATAGAAGCTCGAATTTGAACTTAGTGCATTTCATGCAAATTTCTTAAAAAATCTTCTTCTCCAGATCCAGCAGGCAGAATCTTTTCAGATTTGGTAAGCAACATTGTGGGGTGGATCTGATTCAAGTTTGTTCAAATCGGCCCCTGGGTTTATATTTGGGCTCAGTATAGGAGCCCAAATTTGAACTTAGTGCATTTCAAGCAAATTTATTAAAAAATCTTCTTCTCCAGATCCAGCAGGCAGAATCTTTTGATATTTGGTATGCAACATTGTGGGGTGGATCTGATTCAAGTTTGTTCAAATCGGCTTCCTAGATTCATATTTGGGCTCACTATAGAAGCTCGAATTCGAACTTTGTGCATTTCAGGCAAATTTCTTAAAAAATCATCTTCTCCAGATCCAGCAGGCAGAATCTTTTGATATTTGGTATGCAACATTGCGGGGTGAATCTGATTCAAGTTTGTTCAAATCGGCCCCCTGGATTCATATTTGGGCTCACTATAGAAGCTCGAATTCAAACTTAGTGCATTTCGGGCAAATTTCTTCAAAAATCTTCTTCTCCAGATCCAGAAGGCAGAATCTTTTGATATTTGGTATGCAACATTGCGGGGTGGATCTGATTCAAGTTTGTTCAAATCGGCCCCCTGGGTTTATATTTGGGCTCAGTATAGGAGTCCAAATTTGAACTTACTGCATTTCAGGCAAATTTCTTTGAAAATCTTCTTCTCCAGATCCAGCAGGCAGAATCTTTTGATATTTGGTATGCAACATTGTAGGGTGGATCTGATTCAAGTTTGTTCAAATCGGCCCCCTAGATTCATATTTGGGCTCACTATAGGAGCTCGAATTCGAATTTAGTGCATTTCAGGCAAATTTCTTCAAAAATCTTCTTCTCCAGATCCAGCAGGCAGAATCTTTTGATATTTGGTATGCAATGTTGCGGGGTAGATCTGATTCAAGTTTGTTCAAATCGGCTCCCTGGATACATATTTGGGCTTACTATAGAAGCCCGAATTCGAACTTAGTGCATTTCAGGCAAATTTCTTAAAAAATCTTCTTCTCCAGATCCAGCAGGCAGAATCTTTTGATATTTGGTATGCAACATTGTGGGGTGGATCTGATTCAAGTTTGTTCAAATCGGCTTCCTAGATTCATATTTGGGCTCACTATAGAAGCTCGAATTTGAACTTAGTGCATTTCATGCAAATTTCTTAAAAAATCTTCTCCAGATCCAGCAGGCAGAATCTTTTCATATTTGGTAAGCAACATTGTGGGGTGGATCTGATTCAAGTTTGTTCAAATCGGCCCCCTGGGTTTATATTTGGGCTCAGTATAGGAGCCCAAATTTGAACTTAGTGCATTTCAAGCAAATTTATTAAAAAATCTTCTTCTCCAGATCCAGCAGGCAGAATCTTTTGATATTTGGTATGCAACATTGTGGGGTGGATCTGATTCAAGTTTGTTCAAATCGGCTTCCTAGATTCATATTTGGGCTCACTATAGAAGCTCGAATTCGAACTTAGTGCATTTCAGGCAAATTTCTTAAAAAATCATCTTCTCCAGATCCAGCAGGCAGAATCTTTTGATATTTGGTATGCAACATTGCGGGGTGGATCTGATTCAAGTTTGTTCAAATCAGCCCCCTGGATTCATATTTGGGCTCACTATAGAAGCTCGAATTCAAACTTAGTGCATTTCGGGCAAATTTCTTCAAAAATCTTCTTCTCCAGATCCAGCAGGCAGAATCTTTTGATATTTGGTATGCAACATTGCAGGGTGGATCTGATTCAAGTTTGTTCAAATCGGCCCCCTGGATTCATATTTGGGCTTAATATAGAAGCCCGAATTCGCACTTAGTGCATTTCGGGCAAATTTATTAAAAAATCTTCTTCTCCAGATCCAGCAGGCAGAATCTTTTGATATTTGGTATGCAACATTGTGGGGTGGATCTGATTCAAGTTTGTTCAAATCGGCTTCCTAGTTTCATATTTGGGCTCACTATAGAAGCTCGAATTCGAACTTAGTGCATTTCAGGCAAATTTCTTAAAAAATCTTCTTCTCCAGATCCAGCAGGCAGAATCTTTTCATATTTGGTAAGCAACATTGTGGGGTGGATCTGATTCAAGTTTGTTCAAATCGGCCCCCTGGGTTTATATTTGGGCTCCGTATAGGAGCCCAAATTTTAACTTAGTGCGTTTCAGGCATATTTCTTAAAAAATCTTCTTCTCCAGATCCAGCAGGCAGAATCTTTTGATATTTGGTATGCAACATTGTAGGGTGGATCTGATTGTGATTCATGAACGTATTTATTTGTAAAGTTGATAGAATCTTAGACAAAATTTGCAGAAAAGATCTACTATAGAAGGGGTGGTATCCAGGGTGAACCGTTTACCCAAATCTAGCAGTACTAATGCATTATTCACACAAATCTTCGTTCAAATTTTATGACCCCTCATTGAAACACACGCATTCAGCTCATTCCAACAAAGGTCATTTGCCATGTTTTCGAGACAAAGGAATAAAAATTTTAGCTATTCATGAAATTTTTAGGCAACTGTTGTCTGTTATTCACATTGCTTCATGAAATTTCAGTACTTTTAGAAGTTACCTCAGTAATCAAGGGTTAATTCCCCTTAATTAAATGTCGCCTCTAAAAAACAACCACTTTGCATATCTTACCTTTTTACCAGCATAACTGCCAAAACTTGTCAGCATTCTTCGCGAAAATCGCTATTCAAATTTTAATTTTTGTCTCTTAAACATACATGTACTTATCGCTTGTAAATACCCCATTGGAATGAGCTTTTTGAGCTCATTCCAATGAGAGGTCGCACACCATGCTTTTTGAGTCTAAAAAGCAATTTTTTTAGTTATTCCAGAATTTCGTACGTAAAACACAGCTTTATGACTTCACATTAAAATGAGCTCTCTAAGCTTGTTCCAATCAACATTCACGCACTATGTCTTTCACACAAAAAATAAAATTTGCCATTTATTCAGGAATTTTGTTTGCAAGAACACTCTTACCCCCCCCCCCCCCCACACACACACACACACACACACACACACACACACACACACAAACACAGACACACACATCTAAAAGTTCGTCAGCAAAAAAACAGTTACTTCAATTTTTAAATGCATTATAGGAACAACTTGCCTAATCAAATTTAAATACTTTTGCATCATTCTGTATCTAGAACAAACCATTTACCATATCTTTACGCAAAATTCTCCAGCATCATTCACAAAAAAACACCATTATTTATATATTCACATTTCTGTCTCAAAAATATACCTGATCTTCCCATACCCCTATTGGAATAAGCTGTTTGAGCTTGTTCCAATGATGATAAAAAAAAATAAAATTTGTGAAAATTTTTGTTTTCTTGCATGCAAATATATACATGTAGCGCATGGAAGATATCCACAGTTGGGGAGAGATGTCCAAGGCTATCTCTTCACATTCCTTGTTTGTGCTTCATGCTAAACCAGTTTGTCTGCAGAGATAAATTTGCTTTATTAAAAATCATTGGAGATTGGCCACACACCAATGATTTTAAATAAAACTAATTTTAGGTAACAAATGTTGAACTTCAAACAAAATCTGTCACTCAACCAGTTAATGTTGATGAGGCATGACATGGTGAAGGTGACCTAAAATACTTCTTAGAGTCACTTTGTCAGGTGAGCGATTAAGGCCACGTGGGGCCTCTTGTTTTTTATACCCGCCGCAAACAAAGTTTTGGGGGTATATAGGAATCATCCTGTCCGTCCGTCTGTCCATCCATCGTAAGCGCAACTCCTCCTAAACCGTTTGAAGAATTTTCATGAAACTTTACACAATGGAAGAACTCCATATGGGGATGTGCATGAAGCAATATAATTCCGTTCTGACATTTCCAAGGGGAGATAATCTGTCCGTCTCACCATCCTTGTAAGCACAACTCCTCCTAAACCGTTTGAACAATTTTCATGAAACTTTACACAATGGAAGAACTCCATATGAAGATGTGCATGAAGCAATATAATTCCGTTCTGACATTTCCAAGGGGAGATAATCTAACTTATACCATCTGTCCATCCTTGTAAGCGCAACTCCTCCTAAACCATTTGAAGAATTTTCATGAAACTTTACACAATGGAAGAACTCCATATGAAGATGTGCATGAAGCAATATAATTCCGTTCTGACATTTCCAAGGGGAGATAATCTAACTTATACATTTCAGGTGCGGGGGGTATCACTTTGTGAGTTTGCTCACAGTACCTCTAGTTTTTAGCTCAACTTTGACGAAGTCAAATTTGAGCTATTGTCATGGCCCGTCGTCCGTCTGTCCGTCCGTCCGTCTGTCCGTCTGGCCGTCTGTCCGTACGTCAACAATTGGCTATGGCTCGGGCTAGAGGTCGTATTTATGAACCGATCTTTACGAAACTTCTTATGTACCTTTGTTATGACCCTGGGACGGGAACGAGTGTTTTTAGGTGTCCGAAATTCAAGATGGCTGCCAGTGGCCATTTTGTACCGATGATGCAAAAATCAGTTTTTTGTACAGAACTTCTGTATGAAAGTTCTGATTTGAATAAAGTTTTGTATAAATGTTTAGTACCATGGGATACATCACATATAATACAGGTTTTTTTCTCGTGCGTAAATTATGCAAATTAGACTGACTGATTTATTTAGTGTTACTTTCAGAGCTGTAAGTGCCAAGCTGCTATGGCTCGGGCTAGAGGCCGTATTTATGAACTGATCTTTACAAAACTTCTTGGGTACCTTTGTTATGACCGTGGGACGAGAACGAGTGTTTTTGGGTGCGGTCCGAAATTCAAGATGGCTGCCAGCTGCCATTTTGTACCGACGATGCAGAAATCTGTTTTTTGTACAGAACTTCCATATGAAAGCTCTGATTTGAATAATTTTTTGTATGAATGTTTAGTACCATGGGATACATCACATATAATACGGGTTTTTTTCTCGTACGTAAATTGTGCAAATTAGACTAATTTTGATGTTTTTTGGGGTTACCTTCAGCACTGTAAGTGCAAATGCCAATACGGCTCGGGCTAGAGGCCGTATTTATGAACCGATCCTTACGAAACTTCTTGGGTACCTTTGGTATCACCGTGGGACGAGAACAAGTGTTTTGGGGTCCGGTCCGAAATTCAAGATGGCCGATGGCAGCCATTTTGTACAAAATTAGGTGCAATCAGATTTTTGCACAGAACTTCCATATGAAAGCCCTGATTTGAATAATTTTTTTGTGTGAATGTTTAGTACCATGGGGTGCATCACATATAATACGGGTTTTTTTCTTGTGCAGAAATTATGCAAATTAGATGAACTTTGATTTTTTCAGTGCGACTTACACACAGTAAGTACACATGTCAATACGGCTCAGACTAGAGTCTGTATTTATGAACTGATCTTCACGAAATGTCTTGGGTACCTTTGTTATCACCTTGGGACGAGAACGAGTGTTTCTGGGTGCGGTCTAAAATTCAAGATGGCTGCTAGTGGCCATTTTGTACCGAAATTAGGTCTAATCAGTTTTTTGTACACAACTTTTATACAGCTCAGACTAGAGGCCATATTTATGAACCAATCTTTACGAAACTTCTTGGGTACCTTTGTTATCACCGTGGGATGAGAACGAGTGTTTTTGGGTGTGGTCCAAAATTCAAGATGGCCACCAGCAGCCATTTTGTACCAAAATTAGTGCAATCAATCTTTTGTATAGAACTTCCATATGAAAGCGCTGATTTGAATAATTTTTTGTATGAATGTTTAGTAACATGGAATACATCACATATTGTAAGGGGTTTTTTTTCGTGCAGAAATTATGCAAATTAGATGAACTTTGATTTATTCAGTGCTACTTACACAATGTAAGCACACATGTCAATACGGCTCAGGGTAGAGGCTGTATTTATGAACCGATCTTCACAAAACTTCTTGGGTACCTTTGTTATCTCCTTGGGATGAGAATGAGTGTTTCTGGGTACAGTCCAAAATTCAAGATGGCTGCCAGTGGCCATTTTGTACCGAAATTAGGTCCAATCAGTTTTTTGTCACAAGTTCTATGCATCTCGTATTTATGAACTGATCTTCACAAAACTTCTTGAGTACTTTTGTTTTCACCTTGGGACAGGAACGAGTGTGTTTTGGGGTGCCTTTGTTATCATTGTGCTATGAGAACAAATATTTTGGGGTTCAGTCAGACCCACTCTGGGACTCAAAGATTTTTTCTAGTTCAGCATCTGACTGTCACCCACCTTTACAATACTTTACCTATACATTTGTTACAGGCAACGGTCAGTATTTATGTACAGACCGTTACAATACTTTATATGTACCTTTGTTATCAGGTCATTACCTAGATGTTTGTCATTGCTGTGTCACATACTATACATGTACATGTCTTTGTCTTGACAAGTTGAGCTACAGTGTCATTGACACTTTCATTTTATTAGGGTTTAACGACACATTAATGCCAGGGTCATATCATGTCGGTGACAGTTTTACGGGTGGAGGAAGCCGGAGTACCCTTAGAGAACCACCGAGCGACGACGAGCAGCTGTCAGCTCTCCAACATCGTAACTCTGAACTCACAGGCACAGGCAGGGTTAGATTGGTTGAAGACATGCGCAGCATCGACGTGCAGTACAGTACGCCTTAGTATACAGCGTCATCGTGCCCCCCATGTAGGCAATCGGGGTTAAGTGCCTTGTCCAAGGACACAACGCGGGAGCACGAAATGAAATGGTCACCCATCCAACAACAAAACCGCGCTCGATGTTGCTTAACTTTGGTGATCTGACAAGAACCAGTTACTGCAATGCCACCGTGCCCCCACTTGCATGCATAATATGTCTATTATTAGGCAGATGCATTGTTGACAGACTATATAAATTCTTGCTCTGCTTATAGAGCTTATGAGAATTTTGGGGCTATATGGATCAGTTATGGAACTGCCAATAGGCCGTCTATATGTATATGTTCTCATTCTTTGGGATCATTATTTGAAGTAATATGTTCTTCTCTAAATGCTCACTGGTTGTACAGACCTTTGAGACTATGAATTATTTCGGGGATGGTCTTTGACGGGTCTGTTAATCATAGCTCATTCCATGTTCTATATCCAGGTTTCTATGAAGATACAGTACACATTCTCGCATATTCGAACGTTTCATTGGAGTGTTAGTATGGGAATCAATTGCACACATGAACGGGGTCACCTGTAGGGTGCCTTAGAAGCATGTTAATCCTTCAGATACTGTTTAGTTGGTATTAATTTGGACAAGTGTATGGTCGTACACTTTGTGTTACTGGTTTCATCCTATCTACATATTCCGACTCCGGTATATGTAAGAAGCGTGCTATGTTAATTACCAGAATCGCCACAATAGCCTTAGCTTTTGAAGTGACATTAAGCACCAATAATTAATAACAGGGTGCTTATTGGGAGAATATATTTGGATTATTTATTATCACTTTGCACTGATTCCAGAGCTCTCCCCTCTTTGTTTTGAAGAATATTCCTTCAAAAAAAATGTGTTGGGGGGGGGGGATTTTTCTTGTAAAATCTCCTCCGTCTTGATAAGTGTGTAACTATGAGTGAAGCTGTTTTTGTCTGTAGATTATATCTGACCCTAGATACAGCTTGTTTATTATTTATATATGGCGTTTGGTTGTGGGGGTTAGTCTCTCACCCTCAAATACGCCATCCTAATTTATGGGGCTTAGTCCGGACTAGCCTTAAAATTGGGGGCTCATTACACCCATTTAGCATCATCATTCACGCTAAGAATATGTAATTACTTGGATATGGCTCCTTATTTATGATATGTCTTCTCTATTATTGTATAGAGAGACATACATGTAATTCCTTTTAAATTTATTTTCCTTTCACCTTGGAGAGCAGGCTTAGGAGCTATATTTGGTCTGCTAATTCTCAAGTCCTTGGCCCTCTGCCTTTCTACGATTCAGCATGTCTGGGCCATTGGTTGTCATATAAAAATATGATAAATTTGAGTAATTTGTATATTTTTTATACTCGCCAATGGCCCAGATGGGGATGGCCCTCCCATGAGTGGGCACTCCTACCTCCCTGCTGAGTTATTACTTGTACGCTCATCTACAAAGAATGATGTTGGCGCCAATTCCAGTCTTTTCCTGACCACTGCACATGCGCAGAGAGTAAAAGTATGGAGGGCCAGATAGGACTTTTAATTTTCGGTCGTGTATGCAAATTTTGGGGATTGGGGGGTTCAAAATTTGTGTTTGGCCCTTGATAATTTCAAGTTTGCACCAGCTAGTCTGGGCCATTGGTAAGTATAAGAAATATACGAATTACTTAAAATTTATCATTTTCAAGACCTTCAAAAATGGCCTAAGTCAGCCATTTAATTCTAAAAAGAGCAGTTTCAATTTTTAAACAAGAACATCCATATGGTGATTCAGAGCTTGATTATTTTTGGTATGGAAAGCAACTAGCAAAATTTACATAATGTATCATACTTCTTTTTGTCTCGTGCATAAATAATGCAAAGTAGTCAGCCATCTTTGTTTTTAAAACTCTCTGAATACAAAAAACTCCCAAATCACTGGAACTCCATTAATTCAAGGTCATTTGTTATGAAACTTACTGCAGTGGTGTTTATTGACAAGAGAAAGAGAATATGATTCTAAAATATTTTTACACAGTAACCAATGGCCCAGACATAGCTGGTGCCAACTCTAAATTATCCAGGGCCAAACACAAATTTTGCCCTCCAATCCCCAAAATTTGCATAAAAAATCGAAAATTTCATGTCCTATGTGGCCCTCCATACATTTGACATCTGCGCATGCGCAGTGTCCAGGATGTACCGAAATTGCCAAATATTATTCCTTGTTTGGCCCTCTGTCAGATAACAACAAACTGACTTTTATGCTTTTAAATCTCAGTTTTAATGATGCCAGACACAGATCAATGATGATTATGTTGGATCAGAGGAAAGAATAGAATGATGGAAGGAAGAAACAGTGTTTTTTTATGTTCAGGGCTGTAACTTTATAATTTTTTGACAAAATTATTTCTTGTTCCCTATTTTTGGGGCATAGCCTGATATTATCATTCTTCCTTATGATTTTGCCACTGTTTCTTAAGTGTTCCTTCCCTATCCTTCCTTGAAGCCCTCCAGTTAAACTCCCATGCTTTTTGGCTTTTTTATTGAAATTTTTTTTATTAATTTCTTGGGCGTTTAAAGCTTTTCACAGAATGTTTATCCCCATGGTTACGTCCTCACCCTAGGGGTGTTTAGGCATTTGTGATCATCCATCCGATGTTTTTTATTTTCTTCTTATGAAGATCTTGCTTTGCATCAGATAGTGTTAAATCTGTTACTGACTTCGGGCCTTATTTTTTAGTGCCTGGAGTCTTGTTACCGGTTTTTCTGTGACGTTGTTTGCATTGACAACGCTTCCTTATACATGTAATTTTCCTATGAATTAATCATGTTAGGACTAGTATAAGATACATATTATATTCCGATAGTGTAGCCTTAATCTTTGGAAGTGAAAAAAAATTTTTGTCTGCACTTGGGCTCTATCGGGATCCATTTGGGCTCATGGTTCCCTTTGGGAACTTGGGCTCATGTCAAAAATTTTTCGAAATTTTTATTTTTTTAAAATCTTTTTCGAATCATTGTTTTGATTAATGTTTTGATGTATCTTTTTCAGTTATTATTGGGAGTTAGTGTGAGTACTGTTGACTTTCATGTTTATTTAAAATGAATGCTTTTTGCTCAGATTGTAATTCGAGGAAGTCTTCCTCAAATTCACATGATTATTGTGTTTCTTGTAGTCAGTGTACTCGCACTAATTCCTGTGTCAACTTGTGTCAATTGGGATGACAAACATTGGAGACGTGTGTCCCGGTACGTTGTTAGCGGCGAGAGGCCGGTCCTCTCGCCACAGTGTCGCTCTAGCTTTTCAGTTTCCATTTCAGAGAAACAAGAACATGGTGATGGTTTCGTGACTCCATCCGATAGTGTGCATCCGTCAACGCATATTGATAGTCAGTCAGTGCTAGCGGCAAAAGTGCTCCTAAATATTAGACAGGGCAATAAACCACATGCCGGTGATTACAAAGCCCTGTCGCCAGCTAGCTCGACCGGTGAAGTGGTGGGCACCAGGTGTGTCCGTTGCGGTCGAGGAGAGGAAAAAGGGTAGAGCGAGCGCTATAATCTCAAAACAGACTCACCCAGCGATGACGGAAAGGAGGAAGCCAGCAAGTTTGACGGTCAGCTCAGCGAGTTCTGATAGGACCACGAGCGAGAGAGTGCCCTCTCTTTATCAACAACATCTGGGGCCAGATGTTGTAGTACGAAACTTGCATCATATGGAGCTTGGATCTACGCATCTGGTCCGGGACGCTCCGTCAAATATACAGCCGGGGACGGCTATAAGAATGGCTTCCTCTGAAACTATTGGGCACATACGACTGCACCTTGGCTATGTGACATCGGATATCCAGCTGGAATCGCCGAGAAAGGACCATTCTTCCATAAAAAAGTCACATCATCTGGTAGCCAAGGAAACGAGGCCTCGTTCATTGGGACGTCCACAGAAAAGAGCTGTCTCGGACACACGGTCCCAGGAGCAGCCAGCGGCCAAGCAACAAAAGACCACTGGTCCTCAGGCCTCAGTAACGGACTTGCTGTCGCAAATTGCACAGCTCATCGCAGCATCCCAGCAAAGTCAAGAGCAAACTACGGCAGCCTCAGAACACAAGCTGTCCGATGACGCCGGGTCGGCCCAGTCATCTGCCCATTCAGATGCAGAAGACTGTTAGGATAATCTGATTCCATCGGATGCTGAAAGCGAAATGGAGGATACGGATCCTTCTCTTTCGGAACAACACATGGTAGTGATGGACTTTATCCATCAATACTTTCCTGATTTTGTTCCAGAGAATCAGACTGCTGCGACTGCTCACGAGAAGCTGCTAGCGTCGTAAGAAGCAGACTATATCCGGTCAAGGGAGGATGTCCGTGCCTTTCCGGTGCAGTCAAAACAAGTGTCACAGACCTTTGCTCTCCTTAACGACGCTATATTCAATCTTTTAAGTGGAAAGAAAAAAGTCAGCTTTTTATCCTCATTTTCTGCCCTTATACCGTCTATTGGACCATGTCCAAACAGAAGGGGAAGGTGTACAGAAAGTTCCTCTGCATTTAGATGAGCAGGCTGAGGACCTAGATATGGCCGTAACTCCATTTTCAATTCGCTCGGATACTATTGAGATGGCAATTTCATCTAATAGAGCGAATTTAGACGCTATGTCTTGCGCAGATCACCTGACAAGAGCTATGGCACAACGTCTCAATGGGAAGGAATTTGAGGACGTTCGTACCTCTTTACGAGTTCTTTCCAGGGCTATAATGTTTACCACGTATAACTCTGCCCTTACAGTGGCTAATTTGGAGTTAGACGTGACGGAGCCCTTGCGTCGTCATCTTTGATAGATGACAGGGTGAAAAACTCTCTTAGAGTCGCTCCTGTATCAGGACATGATATTTCGACGATAAGCTTTCTTTGGTCTCTGACCAGGCTACAAAGAAAGCGTCAAATACTCTGCTTTTGAAGTCGGCGTCAAATAAACCTGCACCAACAGAGAAGAGTAAGGCAGGAGGTTCTGGACAAAGATCGTTCAGGGGAAACTCCTTGTGAGGATTTAGAAGATCCTCTTATAATTACTTGCAAAATAGTCAATTTAGCGACTCAGGTTGGGGGCGTGGGCTGGCTGAGTCAACCGGTCAGACGCTCCCAATCCCTCGGGTCAAGGCTCATCGCAGGGAGGATGTGGTTTCTCCTCCCGCAGGCCTCGCAGGTCCTACAGGTGATGGTCAGGACCTCTGTTGCATCCCAGTTGGCGGAAGGTTATCAAGATTCGAGAGAAACTGGATATCTATAACAGAAGATCGGTGGGTGAGAAGTGTGGTCTCGGAAGGACTAAAACTGTTGTTCCGAGCCAAACCACCACTGACACGTCCGCAATGGACTCAACTTCCGCCTAATCCTACAAAAAGAGAGTCTCTCCTCTCGGAGGTGAGGTCTCTCCTAGAAAAGGATGCAATAGAGGTCGTAGACAACCAGGAATCACACAAGGTTGTCACAGTCACCTGTTCCTCGTACAGAAGCCAGACGGCTCGTTCTGACCAGTAATAGACTTGAGCTGGATAAACAAGCTTATCGTAGCTCCGAAGTTCTATATGGAAACCATTCGGTCAGTTAGGGCGAGCATACGAGTGAACGACTATGCGGCAAGCACAGATCTAAAAGATGTGTACTTTCATGTCATGGTACATCCGGCATTCAGAAATTACCTACGGTTCGCCGTTTCCAAGGGACGGTATATAATTTCCGAGCAATGTGCTTCGGCCTGAATCTAGCTCCCTGGGCGTTCCCTCGAATAATGAATTCGGTAATGTCTTATTTCCGAGCTCATTCGTCTGCAGTAACGTCGGCTTACTTGGACGATATTCTTCAGAGGTACGGCAACAAAGATACTCTTCAGAACAATGTTCAGAATCTGCTATTACTACTCTGACGTCTCGGGTTCATTGTAAACGAGAAGTCGAATCTAGCTCCTTCCAAGTCGTTCATTCACTTGGGGATGAGCTTTGAGACTCACAACAATTTGGTTCGTCTGCCGTTACCCAGAGCGAAATTAAGTCAGTTGTTATGTTCGCTTTTGCACTCAGACGCATCAACAGCGAGGGAATTTATGGGGCTGTGTGGCCACGGATCTCATTCCGATCGGTCGCTTATGTCCTCTCCAGATATTCTTTTTACTCGGAACTGGAGTGTGAAGATGCATTCGCTCAAGACCAATATTGTTTAACGGACCAGGTAAAACAAAAGGTTCAGATTTGGGCAGATATTCAGTGGTTTACTTTGGGAGTTCCGCTGCAACTGTCGGATCCGTCTTTCACGATTATGACGGATGCGAGTCAAACAGGTTGGGGCGCGACCCTGAATCCGACAGACTCGAAATGCCAGGGTCTTTGGAACCCAGAGTTCCTAGTAAAGCACATAATCATCAAGGAAAAGATGTCAATATGGCTAGCGCTACAACAATGGAATCACATTATAGAGAACGCTCATGTTCAAATATTGTCGGACAACTCATCAGTCGTAGCGTACATAGGGAACCAGGGAGGCACACATTCGATTCCGTTATAGGAGCTAACGGAAAGAATCCTATTTGTTTTGGAACATCAAAGTTAACTATCAATTTGTCATATTCCGGGTCGTCTGAACGTACAAGCAGACTCACTCTCTCGGAAAGGTCACCTGTTGCCTTCAGAATGGACTCTCAACAAGCAAGTGTTCAGACAGATTTGCTATCAGTAGGATCAACTTATGATAGACTTATTGGCAACACATCAATCAGTTGCAGACTCAACGTGTCGCCATGCCCAGATCCTCGAGCGTATGCAGTAGACGCTCTCTCAATTCCATGGGACGGAATAATAGGATATGCGTATCCTCCAACTCCGTTAATTAAACAAATCTTGTTAAAGATCAAGCAATCTCATTGCAAGATTCTGTTAGTAGCAACTCTGTCGGTACAGAAACCATGGATAAATCATCTTAGGTGTCTGTTATGGGACGTTCCCCGGAAGCTTCCTCCACAGGAGGACCTTCTTTATCAGAAGAAGTCACACGCACTGCATCACAATCCGCAAGGTCTCAACCTTCACGTATTTCCGTTTTGCGGTCCCTTCTTGCACGGCAAGCGTTTTACAGGATGAGCAGTGGATGCAGTTTCTAACTGTAGGTGGACCTCCTCTTCGCTGAATTAGGCAGCAAAGTGGAGGGTTTTCTTCCATTGGGGTAAGGATCAGTCAATAGACGTTTATGATCCATCCATACCAGACATTGCAAATAAATTTTCTGGTCTACTTGTTTGACGTTCTCAAACTGCAGCCCGTCACTATTAAGGGAATAGGTGTATGCTATCAGACACTTACGCACATCATGATAATTTGGATATTGGATCTGATACTTCTTTATCCAAACTAGTTAGAAATTTCTCTATTAATTGACCTAGAACTCTCAGATTAATTCTGAAGTGCAATTTAGTTTGGGTTCTATTGAAGCTCAAAGAAGCTCTGTTTGAGCCGTTAGATGTTGTAGAGTTCAAATTCTTGACCTATAAAACACCATTTCTCGTAGCCTTTGCATCCGCTAGAAGAGTTAGTGAACTCCATGCACTATCAGTTGACGAATCTCACTACTGTAGTGTTGGGAATACCATCACTTTACACAAGTGGGATTTTTGGCTAAGAATCAAGATCCTAATGTTCGGCCTGAGCCTATTATCATAAAGGCTCTGCCTTCTACGGACAACCGTAGACCTTTGCTGTGTCCACTCAGGGCTATGCGCATATATAAACACAGATCTGAATTTATTAGGAAAGGAAGGAAATGCTTCTTTCTATCATTAATGTCTTAACAGAGAAGATATTTTTGTTCAGGCTATTGCTAGATGGATTCAATTGGCAATACATATTGCCTATGATAATCTATCTCCAGATCAGTGTTCTGTTAACCCTTTACCTAACGTAACGGCCAAAACCGGCCAGCGCTATTCTCAAAAATCGTCAATTTTTATTACTTTTTTCTCTAAATCATAGGTTATGACCCCTCATTGGAACGAGCTTGCTTAGAGCAATTTTCATGATTTTTTGGTTGCAAGTATATGTTGATAGAAGGAATCTCCCTTTCGATTTGTGTCGCTGTCCGATTTGTCATTCCAGAGTTATGGGACTTTATTGATCAAAATATAGGCAATTTTCCACATGTTGGACTTGGAGCAATTTTCATGATTTTTTGGTGGCAAGTATATGTAACCTGAAAAGTACACATGTATACTCATATTGTGTGGTTCCCTCTTGTAATTAATAACGGGCGTATCATGCACGCAGCTGTTTTTAGCTCAACTTTGACGAAGTCAAATTTGAGCTATTGTCATGGCCCGTCGTCCGTCTGTCCGACTGTCCGTACGTCAACAATTGCCTATGGCTCGGGCTAGAGATCGTATTTATGAACCGATCTTTACGAAACTTCTTGTGTACCTTTGTTATGACCCTGGGATGGGAACGAGTGTTTTTAGGTGTGGTCCGAAATTCAAGATGGCTGCCAGCGGCCATTTTGTACCGATGATGCAAAAATCAGTTTTTTGTTCAGAACTTCTGTATGAAAGTTCTGATTTGAATAAAGTTTTGTATAAATGTTTAGTACCATGGGATACATCACATATAATACGGGTTTTTTTCTCGTGCGTAAATTGTGCAAATTAGACTGACTTTGATTTATTTAGTGTTACTTTCAGAGCTGTAAGTGCCAAGCTGCTATGGCTCGGGCTAGAGGCCGTATTTATGAACCGATCTTTACGAAACTTCTTGGGGTACCTTTGTTATGACTGTGGGACGAGAACGAGTGTTCTTGGGTGCGGTCCGAAATTCAAGATGGCTGCCAGCTGCCATTTTGTACCGACGATGCAGAAATCTGTTTTTTGTACAGAACTTCCATATGAAAGCTCTGATTTGAATAATTTTTTGTATGAATGTTTAGTACCATGGGATACATCACATATAATACGGGTTTTTTTCTCGTGCGTAAATTATGCAAATTAGACTAACTTTGATGTTTTTTGGTGTTACTTTCAGCACTGTAAGTGCAAATGCCAATACGGCTCGGGCTAGAGGCCGTATTTATGAACCGATCTTTACGAAACTTTTTTGTTATCACCGTGGGACGAGAACGAGTGTTTTGGGGACCCGTCCGAAATTCAAGATGGCCAATGGCAGCCATTTTGTACGAAATTTGGTGCAATCAGATTTTTGCACAGAACTTCCATATGAAAGCGCTGATTTGAATAATTTTTTGTGTGAATGTTTAGTACCATGTGATACATCACATATAATACGGGTTTTTTTCTCGTGCAGAAATTATGCAAATTAGATGAACTTTGATTTTTTCAGTGCTGCTTACACACAGTAAGTACACATGTCAATACGGCTCGGGCTAGAGTCTGTATTTATGAACCGATCTTCACGAAACGTCTTGGGTACCTTTGTTATCACCTTGGGACCAGAACGAGTGTTTCTGGGTACGGTCCAAAATTCAAGATGGCTGCCAGTGGCCATTTTGTATCGAAATTAGGTCTAATCAGTTTTTTGTACACAACTTCTATATGGCTCAGGCTAGATGCCGTATTTATGAACCGATCTTTACGAAACTTCATGGGTACCTTTGTTATTACCGTGGGATGAGAACGAGTGTTTTTGGGTGTGGTCCAAATTTCAAGATGGCCACCAGCAGCCATTTTGTACCAAAATTAGTGCAATCAGTCTTTTGTACAGAACTTCTGTATGAAAGTTCTGATTTGAATAAATTTTTGTATGAATGTTTAGTAACATGGAATACATCACATATAGTACGGGTTTTTTTCTCGTGCAGAAATTATGCAAATTAGATGAACTTTGATTTATTCAGTGCTACTTATACTCTGTAAGTGCACATGTCAATACGGCTCGGGCTCGAGGCTGTATTTATGAACCGATCTTCACAAAACTTCTTGGGTACCTTTGTTATCACTTTGGGACGAGAACGAGTGTTTCTGGGCGTGGTCCAAAATTCAAGATGGCTGCCAGTGGCCATTTTGTACCGAAATCAGGTCCAATCAGTTTTTTGTCACAACTTCTACACAGCTCATATTTGTGAACTGATCTTCACGAAACTTCTTGGGTACCTTTGTTTTCACCTTGGGACAGGAATGAGGGTGTTTTGGGGTGCCTTTGTTATCACTGTGCTGAGAGAACAAATATTTTGGGGTTCAGTCAGACCCACTCTGGGACTCAAAGATTTTTTTCTAGTTTAGCATCTGACTGTCACCCACCTTTACAATACTTTACCTAAAATACATTTGTTACAGGCAACGCTCAGTATTTATGTACAGACCGTTACAATACTTTATATGTACCTTTGTTATCAGGTCATTACCTAGATGTTTGTCATTGCTGTGTCACATACTATACATGTACATGTCTTTGTCTTGACAAGTTGAGCTACAGTGTCATTGACACTTTCATTATACTTACCAATGGCCCAGACGGGGACAGCCCTCCCATAAATGGGCACTCATACCTCCCCGCTGATTATAACATTTAGCAGGCACTGTAGAAGGATTGAAATTTGGCGGCAATTCCGGTACTTCCTGGACACTGTGCATGCGCAGATGTCAAATGTTTGGAGGGCCACATAGGACATGAAATTTTTGGTTTTTTATGCAAATTTTGGGGATTGGGGGGCAAAATTTGTGTTTGGCCCTGGATAATTTAGAGTTAGCACCAGCTATGTCTGGGTCATTGGTAAGTATAAAAATATACTACAAATTACTATGAATTTATAATTTTGTCTTTGTTACATTTGTCTTCTTCCTTTAGGTTTTGATGATGCCTAAAAGGTATTTATTTTTCTAATTTTTATTTTTGCAGAGATCAAAGTAAAGCCATTGTGAACCTGACATCAGAGAAGGAGTGAGTTCTAATTTTTTTTTTTTAGCAATTTCAATAGTGCAATCCAACAGTGTTGACCCTTTGATACTTTTGTACGTTTTATGACATACAAAATCAAACAGCACCTTGACACTTTGTTGTCATTTGTTTTGTTATTATTTTTCGATTTTTTTTTTTTAAAGTTTTAACCACAATTCCTATTTTCTTCAGAATAGTGCTCAGTGACAGCCATTGAGCCAAATGTTATCGCAGCTTAATATACTAATATACCGGTAATCCTGCTTTCAAGACTTCTTAACTGGTTGAGTGCTAGAAGCCAGTATCAGGGCTTTCGAAAAATGAGGATACCAGAGCAAAAGCCAACACTTTCATTGCATTATTTCATATTCAGTCAAACACAAATAATATCTTGTTGATTATACCCCCACCGGAAGTATATAGGAATCGTCTTGTCCGTCTGTCCCAAAATTCAATCATGAATAACTTGTAAAGTACTTGGTTGAGTGACTTGATGTTTGGTATGCAAGTGTATCCTATTGCTGTATACCCATAGTGAAATGCAGGTGTCGTTCAAGATTTTATTGCCAGAGTCATTGCCCTTTATGGACTAAGTATTTGTATATACCCAAAAACTGTATCACCAATAGTCTGGCTTGCATTGTTAAATAAGCGGGGGTATCTTTTTGTGTCACCATATGGTGACACTTTATTTTATTTTCCTTTTCTGAGTATCAAAATGAAGCACCTATACAATGTGCTAACATATTTTTCAAAATCCACTTGACAGCAATCTTTATTTTGGGTTGACCTGCACATTGTGGGGGTGTTTCATTAGCTGTGCTTACGAACTGGTCTAGTATAAATTTGTTTTATTATAAATTATTGGAGAGTGCCTGTGTGCAGTCTACAATAATTTGTAATAAAACAAGTTTTGAATAACAAATTCAGATCACCAAAATTAATCTTGCCCTCAACCAGATAACCACTAATGTAAAAAATACCTTATTTGTACTTTCCGACGTTTGATGTCTCATTTTGAAAAACGTTGAAGAAACTGAATTCCCAGTGACGTTTGAACGTCAGGACAATTAAAGTCTCAAAGAATTAAACCTTACTTAAATTACTACAAGACTTGATATGTAAGAAGCCAACACTTTATACACAGAACTCAAAGTCGGCATTAGAACATATTTTTGCAACAGAAAAGGTCAATTGTATTTTTAGGCCTCAATTAAAGGGGTTTGTTCACTTTCCAATATTCTAGAGATAAATTGAGCTCTGTCAAACAAGATATAACCGATTAGATGTCTTTTGGATGTACTGAGGTCAAATAATTCCATAAACAAGGCAAATTCAGTACAGTAGATTCTACTTAATTGGATATCTCTTTAACTGAATAACCCTGTTAATTGAATATAATTTCCCAACACAAAACCATTTACCATACCTCCAGTACAAATTTGGCCTGTTAATTGAATATAGGTTATGGAGTGAACTCCTGTTGGCTGAATAAAAAATCTTGTAACCTGTCGAGAAATTACCCTGACTCTCCCCTGTTTTCCTTTGTTTATAGATCTATTTGGCCTCATTACATCCAATACAGGCATTTAATCTATTATATCTTATTTGACAGAGCTCATGGAGCTCTGTCAAACAAGATATAATATAATAAATGCTAAGCTTATCTCTAGAATACAGGAAAGTGACACAATTTCTGTTAATTAAATACTTCTGTTAATTGAATAATTTTCATTTACAAAGTGGCTGTACAATTAACAGGATTCCACTGTAATTGCAAGGGTAATTCCTTTACATATTACAGGAGTTTTTATTCAATTAACAGGAGTTTACTTGATAACCTATATGCAATGAACAAGTCAAATTTGAACAGGTGACAGGATAAATGGTTTTGTTTTTATTAGTTATATTCAGTTCACAGAATTGTTCAAGTTATAAATATCCAATTAAGTGGGCTCCACTATGTTCTGTCATGTTATCTTGTTTGCCAGGGCTCTTGGTGCTCTTTCAAATTTATTTATTTATTGAAGTTCACTGACACTTTGACAGCCAGGGTCACCTCGTGTCACATATTTTTATTTATTTGAAATTTATTGGAATTTAGATTGGAAAATTAAGGTATTTCAGTTGAAGAATCTTGAGAGAGTGACTGTACATGTTTGGATTTTTTTCACTGCAGACAGCTGCTCAGTCAGATTGAAAGATCACAGAAGATTGGTAATAAGATGAAGATTGAATTGGAAGAAAGAAGATCAGAAGCAGACAGATTCAAAGCCTTACAAAATCATTCCACACATCAGCAGGTCTTACTGAATCAACTTAAGAATCGATTGGAAGAACATGAGTGAGTATAATTATACCCCCACTTTCGAAGAAAATGGGGGTATACTAGATTACATGTGTCCGTCCATCCGTCCGTCTGTCTGGGCCAACATTGGAGGTTTAGGGGATATTATTATTAGGGGCTACCTCCAAATTAAGGTAGTGTTAGAGTTAGGAGTGGGGCGGGGTTACGGTTAGGGGTAGCCCCAGAGTAGGGCTTAAGGTTGGGGAGGGTTAGGTCCTGGGGGAGGGGGGGGGGGGGGTAGTTTTAGTAGCCCCTAAACCGAAAAATAGCTCCTAATCCTATTGGTTTGGCTAGGGTGGGGTTGGGTTAGGGGTAGCCCCAGAGTATGGCTTAAGGTTGGGGGGTTAGGTCCCAGGGTGGGTGGGGGTTAGGGTCTGGGGTGGGCTTTTAGGATCAGGGTGGGGTAGGGTTAGGGTTTGGTTTTTGGGTGGAGGGGTGGGGTTAGGGTTAAATATAATTTCTAGGGTGGAGGGGGGGGGGGGGGGTTCTGGGTAAAATAAGGTTTTGGACGTACAAAATGTTTTTTTGGTAGCCCATAAACCCGAAATGTTGGAGCATCCATCCATCCATCCATCTGTGCGTCCGTGTGTGAGTCCATCCGAGAATATTCATAACTTTCATAACTTAAGTAAATTATTATTTTCTATAATATTTGTTGGTCTGCTGGTCATAGGTATGCCCACACTAGTTTTTTTTTTTGTTTTTTTTTATTACTTGTTCACTTAGAAATTGTGTCCGTCCAAGCCAAATTTTGTCTGTTTAGCCTGTATCTCGGGTATCGAATGTTCTATTGTAATGAAATTTGCCGGGAACACTGCTTATGGTATAGGCTTTAAAAAAAGGATTCAACGATATTTCTCATTGTTCTCCTTTTTAGAGTTATCCCCCTTTTTTGAATTTAGAAATTGTAGGAAATAGACATTATTTGTCTGTTCAGCCTGTATCTCAGGTATGGGTTATCGGATTTCAGTGAAATATGGCATGCAGTTTGCCTTTGACAAAGGCTTCTGCCTCATTGCATAAAACTTCCAAACACTAAACAATTTACCATACCTTTTGACTTCGAAATTGTTAGAAATTGTTGAAAACTTTCGAAGAAAATGGAGGGGGGTGGGGGTATACTGGATTCCGTCTGTGCGTCTGTCCGTCAGTTCGTACGAGAATACTCATAAATAATATTTGTTGGTCATAGGTATGCCCACACTAGACAGTACACCACATGGGGGTATGCACTGGACGACAGTCTAGCTCTTCTTATACCACCCATTTGATAAGTGGAAGGTGTATAGTGATCACTTGGTCTGTCCATACGTCTGTCTGTCCATCAGTCTGTCCATCTGCCCATCCGTCCATTATGCTTTAGGAGGGTACACATCTGCTATCTGTAACTCCTCCTAAACCAGTGAACGGATTTCATTGAAACTCTCAGACATTCTTTTACATACATTGAAGATGTGCACCTCCTATTTTGTTTTCATATATTTTCCTTTTTACAGTTTCCCATATTGACAAATGAACTTTGTCAAATTCAATTGACATTCTGTACAGATCTGCTATCCGCAACGCCTCTTAAACCATTGAACAGATTTCATTGAAACTTTCAGACATTCTTTTACACACATTGCAGATGTGCACCTCCTATTTTATTTTCAGATATTTTCATATTTACAGTTCCCATATTCAGAAATGGTCTTTGTCAATTCAGGTTTTTAGTTGGGAGGGGTATAGATCTACTATCCGCCACTCCTCTTAAACCATTGAACAAACTCCATTGGAACTTGCAAACCTTCTTTTACATACATTGAAGATGTGCACCTCCTATTTTTCTTTCAGATGTTTTCATATTTCAATGTCTGTCCGTCCATCCATCTGTTACGCTTTAGGGATGTACACATCTGCTATCCTCAACTCCTCTTAAACCAGTGAACGGATTCCATTTAAACTCTCAGAAATTCTTTTACATACATTGAAGATGTGCACCTCCTATTTTTTTCAGATGTTTTCTTTTTTACAGTTTCCCATATTGAAAAATGAACTTTGTCAAATTTAATTGACATTCTGTATAGATCTGCTATCCGCAACTCCTCTTAAATCATTGAACAGTTTTCATTGAAACTTTCAGACATTCTTTTTTTAGGGTTTCCCATATTTAAAAATGGGCTTTGTCAGTTCAAGCTTGCGTGGGGGGGGGGGGGGGGGGGGGGATTGTTGACATTTGCTATCCACGACCTCTTTTAAACTAGTGAATAGATTTCAATGAAACTTTCAAACATTGGTGTCAGTGTTTGTGCTCTCTACATTAAACACACTTTTACTGTTGTAAAATGTTTCTTGGTGGGAGTGGGTGGTATCATTTAGTGAGCAGTGCTCACAGTTTTGCTAGTTATGTTTGCTACTGTGTTGTACATATCATAAAAAAACTGGGAACAGATTGAGGAAGCTGTTAATACTGATAAAGAGATATCACTTTGCCTTTTGGGTCATCTTAATAAAGACACCATATTATGAAACAATTTACTATCTTAATTGGATGAAAGGATGCCCATGTTCTTGTTATTAACTGGTAAGGGAGCGTGGTGGCTCAGTGGTAGACTTTTTGACTTCTATGCTAGAGGTCCCGAGTTCGATCTCCATCCGGGACGACCTGCATTGTGTCCTTGGGCAAGGCACTTGATCCCAGTTGCCCACATGGGGACACGATGACGCCGTGTACTAAGGCATACTGCACATCGATGGTGCACATGTCTTCAACCGCTGTAACCCTGCTTGAGCGGAGCGTGAACAGAGTTAGAATGTTGAGGAGCTGACAGTTGCTCGTCGTTGTTCGGTGGTTCTCTCCAGGTACTCCGGCTTCCTCCGCCTGTAAAACTCACGGTCACGATGAGCCATTGTACATAAGTATCTGACCTTAAACCCCAATAAATAAATAAATAATAACGGGTAGAGTGCTGAATTATTTTTCAAAGATGATTTGTAACATGACTGTTTTGTTTTTTTTAAAGATTCTATTGATACCTGCATGGGGAGCCTTGGTTTACCAAAACTTTGTGCATAAATAATTGATTTTTTGCAATTTATTAATAGGAGAGTGACAACAGGCACTCCCTAATAAATTATAACAAAACAGTTTGATATAAACATTTTAAGCTTACCTTGACAAACTCAAGATAAGCTATTGCCATCACACGTGTGGAAGTCTGTGAATCTGTTAAAATTTTCTTTAGTACAGGCTACACCCCGTAGTTCTTGTCCGATCATCACGAAATTTCATATGCAGGTTCGAGATCATGTCTCGAGAACGTCCCCATTTGTTTGCGATCGGTCAACCATGACAGCTCCGTGGGCCCTAAATCCTTTAGCACAGTCTACAGCTCATATTTATGAAGGGGTTTCATTGTAACTTGGAAGGATGACTCTGTATAATGTCTAGATGAGAATGTCCTATTTTGGTTGGGTTCAATCAGCTGTGACAGCCACAGGGGCACGTTACTTGGATTCCTTTAGCACAGTCTACAGGTTGTATTTATGAAGAGATTTCATTGTAAATTGGTAGGATGACACTGTATAATGTCTAGATGAGAAGGTCCTGTTTTGGCCATGACCAGTCAACCATGATGGCTGCATAGGCATGTGACCTAGATCTGTTTAGCACAGTCTACAGTTCATAGTCATGAAGTGATTTTATTGTAACTTGGAAGGATAACTCTGTATGATGTCTAGATGAGACTCCTATTTTGGTCTTGATTGATCAACTGTTACTACCACCTGGTCACTTGACCTAGGTTCCTTTAGCACTGTCTACAGGTTGTTTTTATGAAGGGATTTCATTGTAACTTGGTAGGATAACTCGGTATAATATCTAGATGAGGCTGTCATAGTTTGTTTGGTCACGATCGGTCAATGATGACTGCCGGACCGGCACATGACCTAGATTTCTTTAGCAAAGTCTACGAGTCATATTTATGAAGGGATTTCATTGTAACTTGGTAGGTTGACTAATTTTGGAATGATTTTATTATAACTTGGTAGCTTTGGTTGACATACGTTAACTGTGAGGGCCACATCAACCCAGGACTTATTTCTTGAGTACAGTCTACACCTCACATTATTCTTATGGAAAACATTGCATGTATGGAACAGAAATTAACTTATTCTCAATTTTCACAATTGTGTTATTTCATAATCCTTTCATAAACATTGAACATTATCCTTTTCATCAAACTAGAGCTGTAGGTTTTTAAGTTTCTTGTTCGGTTCCGGTTTCGGTTTTTCAGGTTGAGTAAAACCTCGGTTCAGTTTGTTCATGAGGCCAAATAAAATTCAATAAAACTCATTCTATATGTCTGGAATCATAACTGAATGGCAGTGAAATTGAATGAAACTCAATGAATGCCCGAAATAAGCTATAATACATGAAGAATCAGGAAGGCCAATATAATAATTACCTAAATATACAGAACTTTTATTGTGCTTGGCCATTTTTCGAGGTCCGACACCTACGTGCAACTTGAGGAAAGCTGCGAACACAACTAAGCTGAAATGTGGGAAATTCACAGAATGTAGCCATTCCAGAGTAGTGCGAGTACCCAGACACTGCCATTGGCAGTGTCTGGGTACTCTCACTACTCTGGAATGGCTACATTCTGTGAATTTCTGCAGCAAGAGAGTATTTTAATAAAAACAAAAAACCTTAGATTACGGGATGTCGACGGTTTCGGTTTCGGTTTTTAAAAAAAACAAAAAACCTTGGTTCGGTTTCGGTTAACCTACAGCTCTACATCAAACACAACACACAGGCAAGTTAAGCTACAGTGTCGTTGACACTTTCATTTGTTCTCCTGTTGTGTAAACATCAAGCTAACGCATACTGTGTAAAGCCGCTAAAGAGGCTTACAGCACTTTTCAATAGAGCCATGATAGTGGCTTCCAGCACTCTACCAGTTAATGTTGATTTCTTAGGAAAAACATAGAGCTGACTTTGTTGAATCCCACAAATGATTTATGTTAGTCCATCATTAAAATCTGAAAATTCCTGACTTCTGGTATTTTTGCAGATTGGGAAAGGTATTAACCTTTTTGTTGAATTTCGGGAAAAGTCTGTAGATTATACATTGTTTTTTCAGATTAGGTTGAGACACACACTCATATAGTCCATACTGTATTCTCCTGCAAATTAATCATTCTTTTCTGGTTTTTACTTTCCTTCTGTATCTTTTGAGTCATACACATCGGAAAATTCCATCTTTATGTGTGAAGTAGAAGTGTATATCTCCTTGCGCCTGCAGCTTCAAATTAGAAATTTGTCTATTCAACACATTCATAACCTTCTTAAAGGCACTATAAAATTAATACCTAGCACTAAAAAATATTAACTATTATCAGGATTAGCTGACTACCTCCTGCTCACCTGAAACATATATTTTGTTGGTATAAAATCACGCACAAATTGAGGTGTTAAAACTACTTTTGCATTGAATACTTGGAGAAGTAACAGAAATTTTAGTAACTCCAAAAATTTGTTTTCACAGAACCAATTATCATACACTCAACACATTAATCCTCTGCATACTGATGTCAAAATGTCAAGCTGCACTTTTCCCCATAATGCATCCAAGAATTCAACCAATTCAGTCTTGTTTGACAAAGCTCTATGAGCTTTGTCAAACAAGATTGAATTGATTAAATTCCAAGTTGTGTTTTGATATTTTGACATCAGATTTCTTGCCATATCATTTAATACTATAATAATACTGACTGCAAGTGAAAGGAATTAATGTTAATAGATTACATATATGTAATAACTGAAGTCAAATTAGTGTGCACCTTGTACCAGTCAACTGTTCGTTGACAGAGTTTTCTTGAAAATTGCCCTTTTTTTTTTTAGCTCCACCTGACAAAGTCAGCAGAGCTTTTCTGATATCGAGTTGTCCGTCATCCGTCTGTCGTCCAACGTCAACATTTTGTCCGAGCCATAATTTCTTTACCACTGGATATTTTTTAACAAAACTTTATAACTGTATGTATTGTCACTAGGCAGTGTGTCATCAATCATAATAAGGTCTGTATCCATCAATGTCAAGGTCACAGGCGACATGGTAAAGGTAACACTCAGGAAAACGTCAACATTTTGTTTGTCCGAGCCATAATTTCTTTATCATAATTATGTATTGTCACTAGGCAGTGTGCCATCAATCATAATAAGGTCTGTATCATCCGTCTGTCCATCCGTGTTTACATTACGATACTTATGTGGCTTCGATTTGGTAAAACAAGACACTTATGTGGCCAATTTCTTTTACGTGGCTAAAGAGTTCAGCTGACCTTTTTAAAATGATCTGTTGGACATATCTAGCCTATTTGATTTTATAGCCCCCACCCCCTAAGTTGGAAGCAAAAATGTCCATGGACATGGAGGGCCATGTCCAAATCCAAATATTATGTTGCTAATTATTCCAAATATTATGTGGGCAGTTATTCCACTTTTCCACTGTTCTGAGCTACAGCATTGCTGTCAGCTGCATCTGGTTACGTCTGATATAACTCCAACATATTCTGATTGTATAATTGTACATTTTGTTGCAATTAACTAATTCATAGACTCATAATATTCCGTTTTTCAGCCACACTTTAGTTGGAAGCCGCATAATATTGTTTTTTTTTAGCCACATAATAGTTGGACACCACGTAATATTTGGATGAACATAACTTTTCTTAGCCTCATAAGTCCTAGTTACATATCTATCCAAATGTTGGTATGTCCGTCCATCTAGCTGTCCGTCCGTCTGTCGTCCAGCATCAACATTTTGTTTGTCCGAGCCATAATTTCAATTTCTTTACCATAAATATGTATTGTCACTAGGCAGTGTGCCATCAATCATAATAAGGTCTGTATTATCCGTCTGTCCATCTAGCCGTCCATCCGTCTTGTCCTGCATCAACATTTTGTTTCTCCGAGCCATAATTTCTTTACCACTGGATATTATTTAAGAAAACTTTATAACAGTATATATTGTCACTAGGCAGTGTGCCATCAATCATAAGGTCTGTATCCATCAAGGTCAAGGTCACAGGCGACATGGTAAAGGTAACACTCAGGAAAACATTAACATTTTGTTTGTCCGAGCCATAATTTCTTTACCATAATTATGTATTGTCACTAAGCAGTGTGCCATTAATCATAATAAGGTCTGTATCATCCATCCGTCTGTTTAGTCGTCCATCCATCCGTCATCCGGTGTCGACATTTTGTTTCTCCGAGCCATAATTTCTTAACCACTATGTATTTTTGAACGAAAATTTATAACAGTATGTATTGTCAATAGACAGTGTGCCATCAATCACAATAAAGTCTGTATCCATCAACATTAAGGTCACAGACTACCTGGTCAAAGTCACACCAATGTATTTGACAAATTTTATTATGTTTTCAATTTTTGTCTAATAAACAAAGCTAATGAGCCTTCATTGAACAAGCTCAACAAACTTGTTCCAATGAGGGGCCATAAGCTATGTTTTTGAGACAAAAAATGATGATGTTGTCTGCTATTCGTGTTGGGTAAAAGGTTATCAGAATCAGAGATTGGGGATCAAATGTTACCCTGTATATGGCTGCCCCTGAAAGTAGTTGCCCTGGGCGGAGCTATCTTTGCCGAGAGGCCTCTTGCTTTCTTGAAGTGGTAGTGTGCTGGAAGCCCATATTTGGGCCTTAATCTGAAGTCCATATTTGGGCCTTAATCAAAAAGGCTTTGATCTAATCAGTTTTAATTTGTGGATGTGATTTATGTTATCTTTGAAGTGAAATTATTTCTTCTGCACAAATTTTCTTTGCTGCAATCGGGGGTTTGCCTTTGGACAGTCTCCCATACATTGTAACAAGCCAAAGCTATTTCAACAAATTTTTAACAAATTATGACTCCAAAGAAAGAATTAGCAGTTTCAGTTAAATACAAATTTTTTTTCGTATTATCTATTAACCACAGTTAATTACCATGTCTTATAGGCACAGTAATAAACTTCTGTGGTTATCACAGTATTGATTTGGTTGCTAAAAGTGGCCAATGTTTTGGCAATCAGTCAGTATTGATATACATGTACATAAATTATTGTATTCAGAATATCTTATGT
This sequence comes from Pictodentalium vernedei, assembly GCA_031216915.1. Taxonomy (NCBI): domain Eukaryota; kingdom Metazoa; phylum Mollusca; class Scaphopoda; order Dentaliida; family Dentaliidae; genus Pictodentalium; species Pictodentalium vernedei. The sequence continues at coordinate 731,427,461 of CM062295.1, forward strand.
TTGATAGGAAAAACGCATTCTGTTGGGGTCACCTTATTTCAACTTATGACCAGGGAGATTTTTCTACATTCATTTGTTTCTTGCATCTTTCAGAGCAGACCAGGATGAGGAAATCCACAACAAAGTTGCAACTATTGAAGACTTACATTGTAGACTGAAAACAAACATTGAAAATATACAGCAGCTTAATCAACAGGTAAACAGATACATCTATAAAAAAAACCCATTAAATCTGGTAAAGTAGAATCCTCTTAATTGAATATCCATTTTGCCAGTGAAAATTATTCAATTAACAGGAGTATACAATTAACAGGGATTTGGTCACTTTCCTGTGTTCTGGAGGTAAACTGAGCATTTCTGTTATATCTTGTTTGACAGAGCTCATAGAGCTCTGTCAAACAAGATATAATAGAATAAATGCCTGTATTGGATGTAGTGAGGCCAAAAAGGTTGATAAATAAGGGAAATTTGGTGCATGTCACAGTAATCTTTTCGACATATTACAAAAATTTATATACAATTAACAGGAGTTTACTCTACAACCCATATGCAATTAACAGATCAAATTTGTACTGAAGGTATGGTAAATGGTTTTGTGTTTGAAAATTATATTCAATTGACAGGGATATACAATTAAGAGATATCCAATTAAGTGGGATCCACTGTATATATTTCCACATTTTATCACACAATAGCATTTCACAAGCAAAGATAGAACATTGGAGCACTGTGGCTCAGTGGTTACGATATTGAACTTCAAACTCGAAGCTCCACGGTTCAAGCCCTGTGAGGGGTAACTGCATTATGTTCTTGGGCAAGGCACTTAATCGCGATTGCCCATGTGGGGACATGGTGGCGCTGTGTACTAAAGCGTACTGCACATCGATGATGCACTTATCTTCAACTGATGCTAACCCTGCTTGTGTGGAGTAAGTATGTTGGGGAGTCTGACAGTTACTTGCCATTGCTCGGTGGTTCTCAATGGGTACTATGGCTTCCTCCACCTATAAAACTGTTCAACACGAGGTGACCCTGGCTGTCGAAAGTGTCATTAAACTGCAATAAATAAATAAATCTTTATCCATACTTGTACCTGTCAGTTTCTAGTCTTATGTGCATCAAATATAATTATCCACCCCAAAACTTTTAGGGGAGCATATAGTAACTGAACTGTTTTCATCCATCTGTATGTCTTTCTATCCATCCCTTTATCCACTGTTACTTTTGTCCAGTCTGTAAAAAGTGATTCACTGGAACGAAATTTTATACTTTGTACAATGCTTCCTCATGGCTCAAGGGTGCATCAAAACCTTCTTCCTGTTATAATGACAGACCTCAAAACAGAAATTATGGCCTAAAAATGTTTAAAACCGGTATTTTGACACCTTTACCACTGGCCCAGACTAGCTTACTCTTAATTTCTGAGAAAGTAGGTTCAAACATCAATTTTACCCCCCCCCCCCCAACACCCATAAAATTGATTAGAACAGAAAAAAGAAGTCCTATCTGGTCCTCCATTCTTCTTGGCTTCTGCGCATGCACCAAGGAAGTGCCACGATACTTCCTGCCAAAAACCATTCTTTTGTTTGGTCCTGGTGAAGTCAACACCTGTTTATCCTGAAAATTTTAAAAAATTTTTAGGCAAACATCATCGAATCAAAGGAAGGATTCGTGGGATAGATGCTATCTACAATCCTACAAGTGGAAAATCGAGAAGTTGTCATTCAGGGATGTGTTAAAAAATTTTATTGATAAAAATTATAATTGTCGCCTATTTTCAGGTTATTCCCTGAGTGACCACCATTCTACACTATTTTTCAGTGTTTGCTCAATGTACCCTTTCCTTCCAAAACCCCCGGTGTCGTTATTTGTGGTTGATTTTCTTTTTTTAAAAGTTTTTTAAAAAAAACTTATATAAATAACAACACGTTTTTCAAGGACACCGGTCTTTGCGTACACCCATTATTCCTGGATGGGGTTCAGTTCAGATCTTAATTGTGTTTTGTTAATTCATACATTAGTTATTATGTATTCTTTCATTATCAATAGAAATTCCTCAACGGCGATGTCTACCACCAAGGCTCTTAATACCATAACCACGCCCACCATTGTGCCTGAGTTGCTATGTCACCATCAATGTCACTGGCTCATGATAGACAGAGTAAGGCATCCAGTAGCCCAAAATGTGTTACGTTCTCGTTTAGGGAGACGGCACGTCATTCCAAAAAGGCACCCAAGTCTATTAAATAGTCAATTCAAGTGCAGCCAAAGGCTAGTCACTCTACTAAGCAACTTCACTAAGTTTCGCCACCACGCCAGGGTCAGAAGAAGGCGAAAACTTCCTCTGAATCCTCAGTCTAAAGATAAGGACGACAGTGACACGCTTCAAAAGATTTTGCAATTGTTTCAAGCGATAGTAGCTAATCAAGATACAAATTACACCTCTGAGAAGGATGAGTCAGCTTCAAAGATTTCTCCATCTCAACATTCTCCGGAACTAATTGACATAGCGGATGCCTTGCTGCCTGATGATACATCCATTGGCAGAGACTCTTATCAAGAAGATTTTGTTAATTCTCTACCAGAGCAGCATATGGAAGCTATGAAGTTCATTCATCAGTTCTTCCCACATGCAGTGCCTCCAGAGTTTGAGTTCAGCTGCCTCTCTGAAACCAATTGCATCTCTTTGACAGGTGTAGGTGGCAATCTAAAGTTGACGCTGTTTCTTATCTAGTTCAATCTCTTCAAGTCATTGACGCATTTAGGAGATATAATTCATTGTTGCTTAGTAAGAATGTAGAATATCTGTGATTTTATTCTTGGATCTTTCTTGTGCCGAAGTCATATGGCTCATACCGTCCAATCATAGATCTAAGTTGGATAAACAAACTAATTATAGCTCCAAAGTTCAAAATGGAAACAATAAGGTCGGTACGAGCAAGTATAGGAGTGAACAACTACGCCGTGAGCATAGATTTAAAAGACGTGTATTTTCTTGTTATGATTCACAAGTCCTTCCTAAGATTTGCATTAAACAACAAGGTTTATCAGTTACGTGCGATGTCCTTCAGACTCAATCTCACGCCATGGCTTCACCAGGTCATGAGTGCGGTAATGTCTCATTTTCGCTCTCAGTCCAAGGCCATTCATAACTTCGGCATACTTGGACGATATCCTGCAGAGGTATCACAATGTAGAGATTCTTGGACGAGATGTTCAAAAACTTCTCCGGATCTTGGAGTGACTGGGGCTCATCATAAACTTTCAGAAATTGGACCTCACCCCGACTACCTCCTTTACCCATCTGGTAATGGAGTTTCAGATGAATCTCAATTTTGTGCGTCTTCCTGTTCCAAGAGCCCGTATTATATCTGTGTTCTCCCTCTTTTTCATTCAAATGATGACAGTGACAGCGACAGAGTTCATGAAACTGTTAGGTCTTTGCAGCACCGCAACAGATCTTATTCTGTTGGGCCATCTCCACACAAGACCACTTCAGCATTACTTTCTGGAGAATTGGCATTCAAACGTAACTTCTCTGGATCACAAAATTCCACTATCAAATCAGTTCAAACAGAAACTTCAGCTTTGGAAGACATTCAGTGGCTGACACGGGATTCCGTTAGAAACAACGGAACCCCTATTTACTTTAATGACAGATGCTAGATTGCAGGGATGGGGTGCCACCTTGATTCTGGAGAATCTAAATTGTCTGGGTCTTTGGGATCTTCTTCAGTTACAACTTCATTTCAATCAAAAAGAAATGATGGCAATTCAATTAGCCTTGATTCACTGGACAACATAGCTGTCAAACTCTCATGTTCAGATTCTTTCCGACAACTCAACAGTCGTTGCTTATCTTCGGAATCAGGGTGGCACCCAGTTTCTGTCTCTTTTAAAATCTTACGGAAGAGATATTGTTGTGGACACAAAAATGGAATATTATCTTTTCTATTCGTCACATTTCGGGCCGTCTGAATTCTCTTTCGAGACATGGACCCTTCTTCCAACAGAGTGGACCTTAAACAAATCAGTGTTTTAGACGCTGTGTCAGCATTGGAAACATCCCATGATAGATTTATTTTTCACCAGATGGAACAATCAACTACCAATGTTTGTTTCTCCATGTCCCGATACAATAGAGTTTGCAGTGGATGCTCTGTCAATTCCGTGGCAAGGGATGGTGGCATATGCATATCTGCCATCTCCTCTAATTCAGCAAGTAATTAAAAAAATTCACAAAACTGAATGCAAAGTTCTGTTAATTGCTCGGCTGTTTCCTCTGAAACCTTGGATAAATCTCGTCAGACCACTACTGTTCGATGTTCTGTTGAGTCTGCCAATAAGAAAGGACCTTATGTCCCAGGGGGAAAGACATCTTTTCCACTGGAACCCAGGATCTCTCGGCCTTCGCGTCTTTCCGTTGTGTGGTCTTTTCTCAGAAGAAAACGTTATTCCAGACGAGCAGTGGAAGAAATTTCTTCAGGTAGGAGGCAATCCACTTCTTTAAATTATGTGAGTAAATGGAAAATATTTACTTCATGGGGCCTGGATAATTCAGTGGATGTTTTTCAGCCTTCTATTCCTAATATTGCAGATTTTCTCATATTCCTTTTTGATATTAAAAAAACTTCAAACTGTCACAATTAAAGGATACCAATCAGATACCTATACGCATGAAGGTGGTATTGACATTGGTTCTAATAATTCATTATCAAAACTTATAAAAAATTTCTCAATTAACAGACCTAGATCACTTTCTCTCATTCCTAAATGGAATTTGGCTTTGGTTCTGCCAAAGTTCCAAGAACCCCCCCCCCCCCCCCCCCCCCCCTTTGAACTATTAAATACAGTAGACTTTAAATATCTTACATACAAAACTGTTTTCTTATTAACCTTTGCTTCGGCTAGAAGAGTTGGTGAAATTCATGCTTTATCAATATCTGAAAATCATTATAGGAGTGTTGGAAACACCATCACTCTTACCACTCAGGTTGGATTCTTAGCTTAAAATCAAGTACCAGATAGGCTGGCAAATCCTATTATTATTCATGCTGTACCTGCTGTAAATAATGTTAGACCATCATTATGCCCTGTTAGGGCAATTAGAACCTATGTTAAAAGATCATCCTTTGTTAGGAAGGGAAGAAAAAGAGCATTTCTTTCCCTTTCATTCTATCTCAAGATGGATTGAGTCCACCATCCGTTTAGCTTATCAGCAGCTGGCTGATACGGATGGTGGAGTGAATAGAATTTCAGCTCATGAAGTTAGAGCTTTATCTTCAACTTGGGCGTATCAAAATATCATGTTCCTATCAGATATAATGAAAGCAGCTTATTGGAATCAATCCACAACCTTCACAAAAAGATAAAAACAAACCAAGAACATGAACTTTTGATGGCAAAGAAATAATTACAAAATAAAAAATAAAATAATAAACCGCTCGTCCACATGCAGTTTTACAAAAAATTGCCTGAGAATCAGAAGATCTACTTTGTAGGGGGTGGGGGGGGGGGGGGGGGTGGCTGCATGCAGTCTTGTACAAAATCTGTTTTGCTTGAAATTTGACAGCTATACTTATTTCTTAGAACTTCTCTCTATTATAGTCAGGATTTGCTCTACATTATTTGGCTATAATTCCATCATGAGGTGACCCTAGCTGTCAAAAATGTTGTTAAACCCCAATAAAATAAATAAATAATTTGGCTACAAACTTTTGCTGTCTTGCCTTCTCTTTTGGGTTCTTAATTGGGAGGGTGGAGGGGGGGGGGGGGGGGGCATCCATCTGCTCAGCGCATTATCTTGTTTTATATTTAGATGCAGTTGTATTTTTAAGTATTTCCCAAATTTCATACAGTTAATCTCACATAATTGCTTTTTGGTTGATAGACTGCCTCGATTAACTGAATGTAATTTCTGAAACCAAACCATTTACCATACCTGTAGTATGGATTGCACCTGTTAACTGGTAGAGTGCTGAATTATTTTGGGTTGTCAGAATTTCTTCACATGTCTTTGTTTTGTTTACAATTCATGGCAGAGTGCTATAGGCACTCAAAAAACAAAGGTGCTACAGGCACTCAAAAAACAAACATGCTAATGGCACTCAAAAAACAAAGGTCCTATGGGCACTCTCTCTTGTGAATTGTTACAAAGTCAATCCACACTGATGGAATATTTTCACTTAAAAATTTTGAGGCAGCCTTTCCTCAGACAGAAAGCCTTTAACTTGTGGCACCTGCACTTCAGAGTAGTTCTTGTCCAATCATCACAAATTTTTTAGGTCATGTCTAGATGAGAACGTCCCCTTTTGGTCGCGATCGGTCAACTGTGATGGCTGCGCGGGCCCGAAACCCCAAACCCTTTAGCACAGTCTACAGGTCATATTTATTAAGGGATTTCATTGTAACTTGTTAGGATGACTCTGTATAATGTCTAGATGAGACTGTACTATTTTGGTCACGATCGGTCAGTCGTTACCGCTGCCCAGTCACGTGACCTAGATTCCTTTAGCACTGTTAAGAATGTACTATTTTGGTCAGGTCCAGTCAGCTGTGACGGCTGCAGGGGTACATTACCTAGATTCCTTTAGCACAGTCTACAGCTTGCATTTATGAAGGGATTTCATTGTAAATTGGAAGGAGAACTCGGTATGATGTCTAGATGAGACTGTCCTATTTTGGTCACGAGCGGTCAGCCATTGCCGCTGCCTGGTCACGTGACCTAGATTCCTTTAGCTCTGTCTACAGGTTGTTTTAATGAGGGGATTTCTTTGTAGCTTGGTTGGATAACTTGGTATGACACCTAGATGAGACTGTCCTATTTTGGTCATGATCGATCAACCGTGACCGCCAAACTGTAATGTGACCTGGAGCGTAGTCTACAGTTCATATGTATGAAGCGATTTCTTTGTAACTTGGAAGGATTACTCTGTGTGACGTCTAGATGAGACTGTCGTATTTTGGTCACGATCGGATAGCCATTACAGCTGCCTGGTCATGTGTCCCAGATTCCTTTAGCAAAGTCTATGAGTTATATTTTTGAAGGAATTTCATTGTAACTTGGTAAGATGACTAATTTTGGAATGATTTTACTGTAACTTGGTAACTTTGGTTGATATACGTTAACTGTGAGGTCAACAGTAACCCAGGTCTCAATTCTTGGTGCAGTCTACATCTCAAATTATTCTTATTGAAAACACAGCACTTAAGGAACAGAAATTAACATATTCTCAATTATCACAGTTCTTGTCTTATTTCATAATCCTTGATCATCAAATACAACACACAATCAAGTTTAGCTACAGTGTCATTGACACTTTCATTTTTGTTGCATATAGTGAGCAATGAAAGATATTTTAAAGTATGTTTGTTTACAGTACAGTCGCTGTGGACTGGTCGTAATCCATGCGTGGGCAGTTATTGGGTAATAAAAATCATCAGCAAAATTTTAATTAATGAAGCACTGGGTTGTACTGGGTTGATTATTAGTCCCCTACGGGAACCGTAAGGGGACTATAGGATTGCACTCCGTCTGTCCGTCCGTCTGTCTGTCTGTCTGTCTGTCTGTCTGTCTCTGTCTGTCTGTCTCTGTCTGTCTGTCTGTCTGTCTGTCTGTCTGTCCATCTGTCTGTCCCTCTGTCTGTCTCTGTCTGTCTGTTTTTTATGTTACCACCTCTCCCTCCAACATGCTTTAAGCTACACCTTTCATATTTGGTACATGGATAAATGGTTCTGAGGGGATGATGCACGCTCAAAATTTTTTTTCAAAATCCAAGATGGCGGAATGGTGGCCATTTTTGTTGTGTTTTTTAAGCTTTTTTTCTCCATTTTCATGTTACCACCCCTCCCACCAACATGGTTCAAGCTACACTTTGCATATTTGGCAAATGGATAGAGGGTTTAGAGGGTTAGGAGGGGATGATGCACGTTCAATATTTTTTTTTCAAAATCCAAGATGGCGGCATGGCGGCCATTTTTGTTGTGTTTTTTAAGCTTTTTTCTCTATTTTATGTTACCACCCCTCACTCCAACATGGTTCAAGCTACACTTTTTATATCTGGCACATGGATAGAGTGTTGTAGATGGCAGCATGGCGGCCATTTTTGTTGTGTTTTTTAAGCTTTTTTCTCTATTTTATGTTACAACCCCTCACTCCAACATGGTTCAAGCTACACTTTTTATATCTGGCACGTGGATAGAGGGTTGTAATGGGATGTTGCACGTTCAATATTTTTTTTCCAAAATTCAAGATGGCGTCATGGCGGCCATTTTTGTTGTGTTTTTTTAAGCTTTTTTTCTCTATTTTATGCTAATATGCTTCAAGCTACACCTTTCATCTTTGGTACATGGATAAATGGTTCTGAGGGGATGATGTACAGTCAATATTTATTTTTCAAAATCCAAGATGGCAGAATGGCGGCCATTTTTGTCGTGTTTTTTAAGCTTTTTTCTCTATTTTATGTTACCACCCCTCCCTCCAACATGGTTCAAGCTACGCCTTTCATATATGGTACATGGATAAAGGGTTGTGAGGGGATTATGCACGCTCAATTTTTTTTTTTCAAAATCCAAGATGCTTATATACTCTAGTGTCTTCTGTGACAGAAACACCTTATGTCAAAAAAGAGCCGTAGGGGGCTAATACCACCTCGGTGGTCAAACACTTGTTCCTTTAATTAGTGTTTAGAATCTAATACTGTGTCCGTGGAAATATTGCCCACCCGTGGAAAGTGACCGGTCCACGAAAGCTGTACTATACATCCAGAAAAGAGCTAAATTAAACAATATGTTATACCATTAATGGATGACAAAAGAAACAAAGCAAAATCATAAGTGAGCTTCCAAATCAATGATATTAATATTATAAAATTCTGTTGCAATGATTTCTGCTGTGGTCGGAATAAGCCCATATACCAGCTCCTCAGATTTGAGTTCAAGAGACCCTGCTTGTAAATATTAAAACTTTGTCCATGTAGACACCCCTCTCCTCGTACTCATGCCCAACACCAACCACCCCCACCAGTTTGAAAACTAATTCCCCTGTGGACTTCTTGATGAATACCCTACCCCCCTGCTTGGAAGAACAGTCCTTTCCTCCCCCTCCACACCCCACCAAACTGCTTCAAATTTCTAGAAAGAATAAATGTCAGGATCTTCTTTGTGTTTTGATATACAAAATTATCCTTTTCCTTCAGCATAGTTATTAAAGTTTTAATGGTCTTTGTATTCATTCTACCCACTTTTCAGAAAAAAGGAAACTGTCATTAACTGGTGAGTGCTAGAAGCCACTATCATGGCTCTGCTGAAAAGGGCTGAAAACTACTACAGTGGCTTTACATTGTATGCATAACCTTATTATTTGTTCAGTAATAGGAAAAGAATGTTCATATAAAAATATATATATAAATATATATAAATTTGCTTTGTTGCCATTTATTGGAGAGTGCCAACCTGCACTCTCCAATAAATAGTAACAAAACAATTATTTATGAACAAATCATGAAGAATTGTGTCTAACCTTGCTGGTAGCATTGTACCTTTAAAGAAAACACTCATGTTTCAAATCACCTCTGAAAAATGATTTAGCACTCTAGCAGTTTAGCATGCACAGTGTGTACATCACATGTAACTTCATCAGTCACCTGTCAAGAATTATGCACAGAATTTTTGCAAAAAACATTTCTGTACACTCAAATGAGCAAAGTGTCCAATGTAACTTATTTTGACAATGCGGTGATTTACTTTTGTTCCTACAACACTAAACTCTTTGCCCTCTGATTGGATGAGAGCTTGCATAGTTTTTTCAATGTTTAGGGCTTCAGTAGCATATTTGTCCCCTGACATTTTGTCGGAGGTCTATTGTAATTAGCTGTGCATCTGTCCATCCATCCGGAGTGATAACTAAAGTTTGGGTCATCGAATCCAAACCAAATTTAGTGTATATGTCCCTTACCCTAATGGTTAGGTGAATTCCGAATATTGGCAGGATCTGATAATTTTTGTTGGAGTTATGCCCTTTTTCGACGCTTTTCTGCTCAATTTCGCAACTTTGGAAATTTGGTGTCTGGATGATAAACTTCAGTTTGAGTTATAGAATCAAGACCAAATTTTGTATACAGGCTTGTCTCATGAATATGCAGTCAAGTTGAATTTGGGTTCAGTCCAACCAATTTTGGCACTTTTTCCATTTTTTTTGTCTTTGACAGTTTGTTGTTTGGATGATAACTTCAGTTCATTTTAATAACTAAACCACTTAGAAATTTTTTAGTCTTAAGTATGTCCAATGTTAGAACTTGCTGTCGAGGGACATAGCCCATGCCCGGTGGTGGCCTTGTACCGTTTGACATCACCACATGAAATATTTGATATGATGTTGCATGTTTCGCAATTATTTCATTAATTCAATGATTTGAAAACCACTTCACTGTTCTAGATTTTTCATGCGTACAGCAGATGATGTTACAAATGAAGTGTTGTTTAAATTACAGATGCATTTATGATTTGAACTAAGATGGAACGACCTCGATGTTCATCTGAATTACTGATTATTTGATAGTGAAAAGCAGGCCTGGCATTCTGAAAAATGCAGGAGGGCAAAAAATCGCTCTCCTCAATCAGCTTAGGAGAGCAATTAGCTTTACACAGCATTTTAAGTATCCAGTTGAACAAACTCATTGAAACTGAAACCAACAGACTACATCAGTAATTTTATTAACTTTACTAAGGTAAAGTGAAATCTCAACAACCGAACACACACTTGACAAGACCTGTGTGTGTACCCAGACCTGTTGTCCTAGAAAGTCATATGCCTACCACTACCACCTTCAACCCCCCCCCCCCCCCAAGGGGGTTTGAAGGTGGTAGTGGTAGGCGTATGACTTTCTTGGACAACAGGTCTGCTTGAATCTACAGCCACATCCTGGTGCAAGTGCTTCAAGTGACAGGATAGTAGAAATGGTAGTATATTATAGTGTCAATATTCCTTGAATAATTACCCCTCAAACTGTGATGTCAGTTGTTGAACTTGAAACTGACAGAAAAAAAAATATTGCTGTGACCCATTTTGCTTCAAATGATTTCACCTGTGTTTGGGTATGGTTGCAGCCATTACTTTTTACCACTAAATGACTTTCAAAATGAAATTACGTGATGTTATGTGACTTCGCAGTTAAATTACATTTTTGCTTTACAACAAGAATTTAATGTGACCATAATACATGTAATCTCAATCATCCCAGACCAAAATATTTAGGAGGGCAATTTTTCGCTCTCCTTAATTCTTTCAGGAGGGCAGTGAGGAGAGCTAAAAAATCGCTCTTCTGAAATTGCCAAGCCTGGAAAAGTTGTCTTGTTCACTTCACAATGTGGGTTTGGGGCTATGGGTAGGGTCTTATTGGAACATATATTTTATTGTGATGAATTGATGGTAACATGGTCTGAGGTTTACGGCTCAAGAGTGTACAGTACGTGGAGAGTGGATTGTAACTAAATCACCCACGGAGTGGAGTTATCACCCAAAGTATCACTTTCAAATTCTGTACATATGGACGGGGGCGCGGTGGCTCAGTTGGTAGAGGTGCAGGCTGCAAGCCGAGAGGTCCTCGGTTCGAATCCCACCTGCGGCAACCGCGTTGTGTCCTTGGGCAAGACACTTCACCCCAATTGCCTCCATGGGGGCACGATGACGCTGTGTACTGAGGCGTACTGCACGTCGATGGTGCGCATGTCTTCAACCAATCTAACCCTGCCTGTGCTGCGGTGCAGAGTTCAGAGTCACGATGTTGGGGAGCTGACAGCTGCTCGTCGTTGCTCGGTGGTTCTCTCCGGGTACTCCGGCTTCCTCCACCCGTAAAACTGTCATGGTCACGATTAGCCATTGTGCATAAGTATGTGACCTTAAACACCAATAAATACATAAATACATAGTACATATGGACAAAAATGCAAGCAATGTTTCAGCCAATGGACCTCCGGGTTTAACCCGGAGGTCCATTGTCTGGAACTTTGCTTGTTCTTGTTATGCTTTGCAAGAAATTTTCAATCACTGCTTGGGTAGAATCTCCACTCTGCAGGTGATTTAGTGATAATACACTCTCCATGTACTGTATGTTCAGCCTCGATACTTTACGTCATGGTTGATCATAAACTCCAAGCTGCAAACCTCAGACCATGATGTATAAAGCTTGCACCCACTGAGTCCATATCAGAAGATTGAGTGATAATATCAAAACAAGTTTCAGCTAAATACAAAAACAAACAGGTCATTTCACTTCCCACAGTTTGTTTGGGTTTTTTTTTAGCTCACCTGAGGGAGCTTAACTAGTCACTTACTGTTCATCATCATTGTGCGTCGTTTTGATGTCACAAAGCCACTGTTGATGCTAAAGTAATGAGTACATTACAGTTTGTCTAGACAAGAAAGTGACTTCAGTCAGTACTTTGATGGTGTCATGTTAAATATCATGTGTCATTATTGTCAGAAAACATAGTACCTAACAATATGAAATGCCTGAAAATAGCTGTGAGGGCATTTCTTATATTCGGTTTCCATTGGATAGAATTTGGACTGTTGTTCAAAGAAAAAAATTGTCGAAGGTGTGAGATGAACTGGGTACATACCACACTCTCATGGGCATAGTCAGGAGCAAGCATGCTCAAATACATAGGTTTTTCTGTATATTATAGCCTGTGATATTGCATTGGAGTCGGTACTAGAATTTTGAAGGATCAAGAGCTCTGTTTTAAAATAGAAAAAAAATATCAGATTTCTTTCAAGTTCATGTTCTGACTATATTCCAGTTGAGTACAGTTCAAAAAGAAAATATGAGGTTGAAGAATGAACTAGAGCGAGAAGTGTCAACTAGGCAATCCCTAGAGCTCGAGGTACACAGTAAGGACAAGATATTATCTATGAGACAACAGCCAGATTCATCCCGACAGAGGTCACCAGCTAGACAGAGGTCTCCAAATAGACACACTTCTCCTGGCAGACAAAAGTCTCCTCTAAGGCACAGCTCACCTCACCGGGTAAGTTTTTGTTTCATGTGTCACGCCTATGTTCTTATTCATTATTTTGGTGGTTGAAGTTAGAATAATATCATTCTTTTTTTTCTCTTTTCATTTTTGTACTGACTCTGGTGAGTTTATTTGTCTTTTCTTGAAAGGAAAAGAACTTTCTTATTCTATCGATTGTTATTTTTTTTTTTTCAACATTTTTGGGAAAAGTAGTTCTCATAAACACTCTCACCGATTTTAGCTCTGCCTGACAATGTCAGCGGAGCTTTTCTGATGGTAAGTTGTCTGCCATCCATCCGTCCATCCGTCATCAACATTTTGTTTGTCCAGGCTATAATTTGTTAACCACTGAATATTTTTCAATGAAACTTACCAACATGTAATATCAAAAGATGGTGTTTCGCGAATTATAACATGGTATGTGCCCCTCAAGGTCAAGGTCACAGGCCCTATGATAAGGTGACATTTAGAAAAACTTTGACCTGTGTTTGTCTGGACAATAATTTCTTAACCACTGAATATTTTTTAATGAAACTTTATGCCAATATGTAATATCAGAATTATAATATGGTATGTGCTCCTTAAGGTCAAAGTCACAGGCCCTATGATAAGGTGATACTTAGAAAAATTTTGACATTTGTTTGTCCAGGCCATAATTTCTTAACCACAGAATATTAGCTCCACCTGACGGAATGTCAGTGGAGCTTTTCTAATGCTAAGTTGTTTGTCATCCATCCATCCATCGCCTCTCCATCCGTTGTCAAAATTTTGTTTTTCCGGTTCATATAATTTGATCTAATTGGCAGATCTTGTTCATACTTGGTACAGTTATTGCTTGTGACTCCAAGGTGTGTCGTGACATTGATCCAAGGTCATGTCATCAAGGTCAAGATCACAGACAGCAAAACTTTGACATTATTATATAATCCATGTTTGGGCCATTTAATTTGGTGTGATTGACAGATCTTATTCATAGTTGGTGCAGTTATTACTCATGACTCAAATGTGTATCATGACTTGGATCCAAGGTCATATTATCAAGGTCAAGGTCACAGTCAGCAACACTTATATTGTTCTATAGCCCTTGTCTGGTTCATATAACTTTGTATGCTTGACAGATCTTATTCATAGTAGGCACAATTATTTCTCATGACACAAAAGTGTATCGCAGCTTTGATCCCAGGTCATATACCATCAAGGTCACAGACAACAAGACTTTCATATTGTTATGCAGCTGTTGTCTGGTCTGTGTATTTGAATCTGTGTGACAGATCTTGTTCATACTTCACACCATTGTTACCCATAACCTAGCCTTGTGTCATGACTTTGACCCATTGTCATATCATGAAGGTTAGGGTCACAAGCAGTCACAAGCAGTCACAAGCAGTAACACTTGGATTCTTGTCTTGTATTGAGCTTCCCCTAAAATGTGACCCTCAGCGGAGCTATCTAGGCATAGCTGCCTCTTATTTTTTTTTAACTTTGCCATGGAGGTCTGTAAGTTATAGATCTGTTAAGCTAATTTTTATTGTCAGAAAAAAGAAGAAAATCTTGTAGCTGAAAATTGTGATCAACTTGAAACTTTTCAAATTTGTCAAGAATACTCTTCTATGTAAATGTTCAAGTATTTGACTGATACTTTTCTTTGCATTGTTTAATTTTTAAAAAAAAAGAATGCCCCCCCTCCCCACCCCCCCTCATATTGCAAATGATAGCAATTTTGTTGAGATTTCATTTAAACAATCCTCACATATCCATTGTCACTTTCCTGTAAATTTATCTGAAATATTTCATTTTTACTTCTTCACCATTTCTTTAAAAAATAACAAAATCTGCCAAGTGATGAACCTGTTGAGCGTATTCCAGCTAAGTTAAATATCTATATGTCTTAAGCAAAGAAAAAGAAATTCACATATTTCTGGATATTTAGGCCTTTTGAAAAAATTATCTTGCTTCTCGGGCAATTTCTCCTCAACTTTTTGATGAGGGAGGGAGTTTTGGTGTTTTTGTTTTTTTGGGGGGTTGGGGGGGGGGGGGGGGGGGCTTGGGCTTGTTAACCCATTGCCTAACGAATCTGCCATATAGAGCAGTTGCCAAAAATTTCTACAAAACCATATGTGGTTCTTCATTGGAACAAGCCATATCATTGTTTTGAGGAGAGAAACGATATGGTTTTGTTGAATTTTTTGGAAAAATTTTTAAAAAAAAATATTCAATACAATAAATATTGATATCATCTTCATTGTGTAAAGGGTAAATCCATAAATTAGTCCCGACAATAGTTGGAATTATAACACCTTTCTGTGGAAAAACCAATGTTTTCAGAAGTGAAATTGTCCCATACTGAAGTTGAAAATTGAACCAACTTTATAATGATAGAGTTCAATGAGCAAGATATAGTTACAGTTAAAACTAGAAGTCCTGTCATCAATTGCGCGCAAACACCTCGCCATTTAGTGCGTTTATCGGCACGTTAGGTCATATGGAAAGGCTATCACATTCTCTACGCAACCTATGCACAAACAATGGTTCAGCAAATGGACCTCTGTGTTTAACCCGGAGGTCCATTGGCTGAAACATTGCTTGTGTTTGCTGTGAGTAATCGCAAGACTATGTGTTAATTTGGGTTTTTCAATAGGAAAATTGCGCGCAATTCCTGTGCGAAATTGTGTCAAGATAAGCGCGCAATTCATGACAGGACTTCTAGTTTTAACTGTAGTAAAGGTTTTAATCTTGCAAGTGCAAAATAGTATCATTGAAGAGATTTCCCGTTTAAAAATTGTCGAGGAGGTAGATTTTCAATGATGAGGGAGGTACTTGAGACACAAAAATTTTTGTTTAATATCTTTATGAAGACCTTTCGCTACAGTAGAACCCTGTTAAATGAATGGCCACTTTGCCAATGAATATTATTCAATTAACAAGAGTATTCAATTAACAGGGATTGTGTCACTTTCCTGTATTCTGGAGATAAACTTAGCATTTATTCTGTTATATCTTGTTTGACAGAGCTCCATGAGCTTCACAACACACATTAACATCAAAATTATTATTCATTTAAGACCCAAAGAATGTGTGCTCAGTATATTCCTAGTTGATGCAGCCAAGTGTTTTGTATGGTTACACAAAAACGTATTAACACTATTTACCAGAATAAAACACTGTCTTCACGAGAACAATATCGTGTGATTTTATCGTTAATAACAATCTTTTTCCCACACCCCAACCAAAATGCAAATATTATTTTGGCTAATGTTGCCCAGCACTTTCTGAGAACGTATGTGGTATTAAGCTTTCGTAATTGATGATTTATCAACAAAATTCTGAACAGGCACAAACAGATTTTCTTCAGTGTCCTACTTCAGCCATCTGAATCAGCATAATTGGCAGAGAAATAACCAATAATTGGTTGATAGCAAGTTTTGATAATCAGTTCATCACTATTCTCAACAGAATAACCCTGTTAATTGCATATAACTTTCAAACAAATCCATTCAACATATTTTCAGTGAAACTTTTACCTGTTAATTGCATACAAATTATTATATATCTCTGTGAATTTAATAAAAATTGTCGTGATCTATGGAAAACATTTTCTCACAGCCACAAAACCAAACTTTTCAGACTCTTTTGACCTTAGTACCGCCCATATAAGCCATGTCAAATAAGATAGAGTGAAATCAAAATTGACAAATTTATCACCAGAATGTAGGAAAATTACCTAATTATACCCCGTATACTGGATTACATGCGTCCGTCCGTCCATCCGAGAATATTCATAACTTAAGTAAATTATTATATTTTATAATACTTGTTGGTCATAGGTATGCCCTCATTAGTTATTTTTTTTTATTATTATTAGCTTAACTTGACAAAGTCAAGATAAGCTATTGCCATCACGCATGTGGAAGTCTGTTAGTCTGTGAGTCTGTTCACATTTTCCTTTAGCACGGGCTACACCCCGCAGTTCTTGTCATATGCAAGTTTGGGGTCATGTCTAGATGAGAACGTCCCCTTTTGGTCGCCATCGGGCAACCGGTATGGCTGCCCGAGCTCAAAACCCTAAAACCATTAATACAGTCTACAGGTCATATTTATGAAGGGATTTCATTGTAACTTGGTATGATACCTCTTTATAATGCCTAGATGAGAACATCCCCTTTTGGGCATGATCTATCAAAGGTGATGGCTGCCCAAGCTCGAAACCCAAAAACTTTAGCACAGTCTGCAGGTCATGTTTAATATGGAGGGATTTCATTGTAACTTGGTAGGATGACTCCTTATGATCTCTAGATGAGAATTTCCCCATATGGGCGTGATCTGCCAACCGTGACGACTGCCCGAGTCCAAAACCCAAAAACCTTTACCACAGTCTACAGGTCATATTTATTGAGGAATTTCATTGTAACTTGGTGGGTTGACTTCATACAATGTCTAGATGAGAAAGTCACCTTTTGGCCCTGATTAGGAAACTATGACAGCTACAGGGGCCCGAAGCCCGAAAACCTTTAACACAGTCTACAGGTCATATTTATGAAGGGATTTCATTGTAACTTGGTAGGATGACTCCAAATAATGTCTAGATGAGAACGTCCCATTTTGATCGCGATCATTCAGCCTTGATGGGTGCCCGAGCCCAAAAACCTTTAGCATAGGCAAAAGGTCATATTTATGGAAGGATTTCATTGTAACCTGTTAGGTTGACTCCATATAATGTCTAGATGATGACATCCCCTTTTGATCGTGTTTGGTCAACTGTGATGGCTGCAGGTGCCCGAAGCCCAAAAACCTTGAGCACAGTCTACAGGTCATATTTATAAAGGGATTTCAGTGTAACTTTGTAGGATCACTCCAGATGATGTCCAGATGAGATTGTCCCCTTTGGTTGCGATCAATGAACCATGATGGCTGCCCGAGCCCGAAGCCAGAAAACCTTTAGCAAAGTCTACAGGTCATATTTATGAAGGAATTTCATTGTAACTTGGTAGGTTGACTTCATATAATGCCTAGATGAGAACGTCCCCTTTTGGACACGATCGGGCAACTGTGATGGCTACAGGTGCCCGACCCGAAGCCCGAAAATCTTGAGCACAGTCTACAGGTCATATTTATGAAGGGATTTCATTGTAACTTTGTAGGATCACTCCAGATGATGCCCAGATGAGAATGCCCCCTTTTGGTTGCGATCATTCAGCCTTGATGGCTGCCCGAGCCCAAAACCTTTAGCATAGTATATAGGTCATATTTATGGAAGGATTTCATTGTAACCTGTTAGTTTGATTCCATATAATGCCAAGATGATGACATCCCCTTTTGGTCGTGATTGGTCAGCTGTGATGGCTTCAGGGGCCCGAAGCCCGAAAACCTTGAGCACAGTCTACAGGTCATATTTATGAAGGGATGTCATGGTAACTCCGTAGGATCGCTCCAGATGATGCCCAGATGAGAATGTCCCCTTTTGGTTGCGATCATGCAACCATGATGGCTGCCCAAGCCCAAAGCCCAGAAACCTTTAGCACAGTCTACAAGTCATATTTATGAAGGGATTTCATTGTAACTTGGTAGGTTCACTTCATATAATGTCTAGATGAGAACGTTTCCTTTGGACGCAGTTGGGAAACTAACGGCTCCAGGGGCCCGAAGCCCGAAAACCTTTAGCACAGGTTACAGGCCATATTTATGAATGGATTTCAATGTAGCTTGATAGGATGACTCATTTTGGAATGATTTCACTGTACATACATTAACTGTGAGGTCATATTAACCCACCCCTCAGCTCTTTAGTACAGTGTACACCTCATATTATTTTTTATCAAAAACATAGCATATAGTGAACAGAAATGAACATATTCCCAATTATCACAATTCTTGTCTTATTTCATAATCCTTTCATAAACATTGAACATTATCCTTTTCATCAAACACAACACACAAGTTAAGCTACAGTGTCATTGACACTTTCATTTTTTTTTTATTACTTCTTCACTTCGAATTGTATCAGTCTGAGCCAAATTTTGTCTGTTCAGCCTGTATCTCGGGTATCGAATGTTCTATTGCAATGAAATTTGCCATGAACACTGCTTATGGTATAGGCTTTAAAAAAGGGATTCAACGATATTTCTCACATTCTCCTTTTTAGAGTTATCCCTCTTTTTTGATTTAGAAATTGTAGGAAATAGACATAATTTGTCTGTTCAGCCTGTATCTCAGGTATGGGTTATCGGATTTCATTGAAATATGGCATGCAGTTTGCCTACGACAAAGGCTTCTGCCTCATTGCATAAAACTTCCAAACACCAAACAATTTACCATACCTTTTGACTTAGAAATTGTTGGAAATTGTTGAAAACTTTCGAAGAAAATGGAAGTGGGGGGGGGGGGGGGGGGGGGGGGTGATATACTGGATTGCATCTGTGCATCCGTCCATCAGTCCATTCGAGAATATTCATAAATAATATTTGTTGGTCATAGGTATGCCCACTCTAGGCGGTACACCACATGGTGGTATACACCAGACAGAAGTCCAGCTTTTGTTCTGATTAACTGAATATATTTTACTGGTAAAGTAGCAATTCAATTTACATTCTATTTATATTAAAATGTTAAGACACAGACACGAACAAATTAATGTGCATGTTCATTCTTTGTGTTGACCCTAACTGTGACCTTAACCTAGGTGAATTAATCTTAAATTTTCTTATGTCATACACCATCTAGTGGTGGTACATGTATAACTTTCATTGTGATATCTCTTCCCATTAAAAAGTTATGACCCAGAAACGAACAAATTAATGTGCATGCACATTGTGTGTTGACCCTTTAGATACCTTAACCTATGTGGGTCGATCTTGAATTTTCTACGCCACACATCGTCTAGTGGTGGTACATATGTTTAAGTTTCATTATGATTTCTCTTCCCATCAAAACGTTATAGCCTGGACCCAAAAGTGTTGATGTGCTTGCTTATTCCATGTGTTGAGATCTATCTGTGATCTTGACCTTGATCGGTCATGAATTTTGTACCTGACACACCGTCTAATGATGGTACATAATGTTATGTAAGTTGCATTGTCATATATAGAGGATATGGAATGAGTGTTTTTCTCATATAATATTTATGAAACGAGTCTAAGAATTTTCCGTTTGCGCTCGCCCAAAAGGAAAATTCGGATGAGTTTCATAAATATTATATGAGAAAAATACTCATTTCATATTCTATTTATCATATGACACACACACGCACAAATTAGCCACTTAGTATGACTTTTTAACCCATCACCTAGCTTGAGTTGCAGACGCCACTTGGAAAAAACATCCTCGTATAACTAAAAAATTTCATTTTTTGCTTCCAAAACATAGGTTATGACCCCTCATTGGAACGAGCGCAACACGCTAGTTCCAGTGAGGGTCATAACCTATTTTTTGGAAGCAAAAAGTGAAAATATAAAAAAAAAATGAATGGCATTTTTCTTGTATTGCGCGAGACATTTTTGCTGTTACGTTAGGTAAAAGATTAATACAATTTAACCCACCTTAAATAGGACAGATAACGTAAATTCTCCCTACTGAAATTATGCAAATGTGACCCAGTTGTATTTTGTTTAGCCAATCAAATTGTCCAATTTTGAAATTGACCAATGAAAGCTCCCAACTCTAATTATAGAAATTATGAAAATGTGGCCCAGTTGTATTTTGTTCTGCCAATCAAATTGTCTAGTTTTGAAATTGACCAATGAACTTGACGGAAGGCTTTATTTATCGCTGATTAATATGAAAACAAAATATCAAATGTTTTAAAGTGAACAAAACGGACAAGTCATATGATAAATAAATATATTATGAAAGTAGTGTTTTTTGGTGGCCATCGTGGGTAACACCTTTAATATCTCGGCTTGCCCAAGTTTTACAGAGTGGCATCAGTCAGATTTGGATTCAGCACAAAAAGTTATCCGAGAAATGCCCAAAAAATATTGTCCACCCCAGAATTTGCAGGTTCAACCCAACCTGTGAGAGGCTAATAGGACAAAATCTATTAAAAACAATTTTTCATGCCAGACTGTTTAATTTTTGTTAAAATTAAATCATGTCTGCTTTCCAGCAGCTATAACTTAATCTTATGAGAAATTCTTGAAAATATTCAGTGGGTGAAGAATTAAGTTTGGAAAACCTGTATTTAAAAGCTATTGCTTGTAGGAAATAGTCAGTTATTCCAAAAAGAATGCACCTGTTACTGTCATCTCAGTGCACAGGAGTGAAAGAAAAGTATATTCAACATTTTTTTATCAGTTGCATGCAGAATTAAATTAAAATGTTATCAAATATCATTTTCCTGCTTTATTTAAAACTCCTCAGGAGTTGTGTTGAAAACAGCTGAACCAACATGTCAGTCATCTGCAACAGATAGATTACATTTTGAAAACTTAAAAATATTCTTCTCAAGAGTTTTCATTGAATAAAATAAATGTACATTGTCACAAATGTTGAGGTGGAAATACCCTTTATACCCAATTCTTATCTGGAGCTCTATAAACAGAGAAAAGAAACTCAGAGTGAGATAGGAACTCGAACCACATAAATAAAATTTCACTACATTCAGAATTGTAGGAATCAAGCATGAAGTGTATGTTCCCCCCCCCCCCCAAATTTCATGTCACTGTATTTTCTTAGAATGCACACAATTTTGTGATTTATTGTGGCCAAGAAATGTTTCATTTTTTTCACAGAATTTTGTTGTAGCTTGTAGACTGTTTGGTTTGGTCTGAAGGGTTTATGTTTTTGGAATAATTTTTACAGGATATTGAACCGATTAAGGAAACTCCAGAAAATGTAGAGGTAACAAAAAAGAATACTCTCC
>CM062295.1:731449431-731545510 GCA_031216915.1 Pictodentalium vernedei
CCATCTGAGTGATCTGACGAGAACCGGTTACCGCAATGCTACCGCACCCCCTTTTTCTCTTTTTTCCATCTCTCCATTGTTGGAATAACCAAGTAAAACTGACTCAAAAAAGCAGTAATTTAAATAGTTTGACAGTCTTTTACTAGCAACTGAAAACACCATAAATCATATCACCACATATCTGAAATGGCAATCTATGCATGGATAAGCAGTTTCTTTTTATACATTTCTGTTTGGAAAAAAACATTTCACACCACTCGGCACTGAAAATGGACTGAAAGAAACAAAACTTGCACCATGAGTTCTACTGGTATTTACAATACAGCAGAACCCTGTTAATTGAATAGCCACTTTGCCAGTGAAAAATTTCCAATTAACTAGGATATTCAATTAACATAAATTTAGGTCAATTTCCTGTATTTTCATAATAAACAGAACATTCACGAAGCTCTGCAAAAACAAGATATAATAGATTTCAGTCTTGGAAATGAGACGGGTGCGAGTGCAACTGATCCCATCAGCACCCGGTTTTCTATTTTACAGGAGCTAAAAAATGCACTCGTTGAAAAATATTGTGGAGCACTAATATACTGTGAGGGCATATAAATGTGTGTTGTTTTGAGAAAGCAGCACTGTGCAGCCAGTGGCAAGTTACTGTCATAATTCAGCAATTCCTTATACATTTAGCCCTTCAACCCAAGCAGACGCTTTTCTGACCAGGAACATGATACGTCATAACGTCATTAAATAGGATGGCTGTTCAGTAAATGTGTGGGGTAGAGCAATCAATAATTTAAATGTGCAGCCATGAGGCTGCACATTGAAAATATTGATTGGTCTACCCCAAATAATGAATATGGACTCTTCTAATTGCTGCCATTGAACTGTCGTGGAAGATACCATTAGAGTTCAAAGGGTTAAATATGGGAAGTTCAGTGGTTGTTGGAGTACTTCTTCAATAGATTACAAGACTTTTGAATTCAATTTACATGAGTTAAATCTATAATCTATATACAATTAACAGGTTAAATTTGTACTGCTGGATAGTAAATGGTTTAGTGTTTAGAAGTTATATGCAATTAATAGGGTCATTCAATTAAGCGATATCCAATGAAGTCAGCTCTGCTATGTAAGATTTTAATCATGGGATTCTAGATCTATCAACAGACTGCTCAGAAGAACCCACAGTGACATACAGTACAGTAGAGCCAACTTAATTTGATATCCCTTAATTGAATAACCTGTTCAAATGCCTGTGACTTCCCAACACCAAACCACTTACCATACCTTCAACCTTCAGTCCAAATTCAACCTGTTAAATGCATCAGCTTAGAGAGTGAGTGCCTGTTAACTGAATAATAAATCTTGTAATCTAGCAAGGAAATTTCTATGACAAGTACTGAATTTTACATCTTTCGAAACCTATTTGACCACGATACATCCAGTAAAGACATTTACTATATTATATCTTGTTTGACAGAATATAACTCAAAAAAATGTTTAGTTTATGACTAGAAAATAACAAAATCCCTGTTAACTGAATACTTCTGTTAAGTGAATATATTTTACTGGTAAAGTGGCTATTCAATTAACTGAATTCCACCCAATTCTTCCTTTACAAAGCAAACAAGAGACTCCAGGGGGACTGAGGGTGCTCTCCTGACATGGTAGCCTAAATATTAACCCAGGGAATTGATCTGAACAAGTTGCATCTGCCCCTCCCAAGAAGAGCTTATACCAAATATCAAAAGATTCTGACCGGTGGATCTGAAAAAAAAAAGATTTTAAAAGAATATTCCTCATATTGAACTAAGTTATAATTCGGGCTCCGACAGGGACCCCAAATATGAACCCAGGGACTTGGCTTGAACAAACTTGAATCTCATCTCCCTGAGGATGCTGTATACCAAATATCAGAAGATTCTGACTACTGGATCTGAAGAAAAATATTTTTAAAGAATAATCCTCATATTCAACTAAGTTATAATTCGGGCCCCCCACAGGGAGCCCAAATATGAACCCAGGGACTTCGCTTGAACAAACTTGAATCTCACCCCCTAAGGATGCTGCATACCAAATATCAAAAGAAGAAGATTTTTAAAGAATATTCCTCATATTCCAAATATGGACCCAGGGATTTAATTTCAACAAACATGTGAATCAATCTTCCAAACATGTTATATGTGAAATATGAAAGCCTTTAGAGCAGTGGTATGTGAGAAGATATTCTTTAATGTTTTTCCCATTACTAACAGTGTTAAAAAATGATGACTCAGCATTTTTTCAAAGTCCTGGAAAAGTACCCTGTGATAAAACCCAAGGCAGTTTTTTTGGACCATTCCTTTCTGCTGTTCCTAAGGAAGCTTCACAAAAAATTAAAATTCTCAGTGCCATGTAGTTTTGGAGATATGGGCATTTCAAATGTTTTCTATTTTTAGCTTCTGTGGTTCCCATGGGGTGACAGAAAGACATTTTTTGGCATAAATTAGGTACTTATGACCCAATAAGCCCTCGTATCAAATTTGGTCCAAATTGGCCTCTCAGTTTGGAAAATATAAATTTTGGTACGATTTGGGCTCCCACAGGAATCCCAAATATGAACCCAGGGACTTGGCTTTAAAAAACTTATATCTCACCTCCCTAAGGATACTGTATACCAAATATCAAAAGATTCTGACTGGTGGATGTGAAGAAGAAGATTTTTGAAGAATATTCCTCATATTGAACTAAGTTATAATTCAGACTCCCACTGGGAGCCCAAATACGAACCAAGGGACTTGGTTGAACAAACTTGAATCCCCCCCCACCCCCACAGCCCCCCACCCCCACCCCAATCACTAAGGATGCTGCATACCAAATATCAAAAGATTCTGACTACTGGATCTGAAGAAGAAGATTTTAAAGAATATTCATCATACTGCTCTAATTTAAACATATGGGCTCCCATAGAGAGCCCAAATATGGACCAATGGATTTGATTTCAATAAACCTGTGAAACAATCTCCCAAAGGTGTTATATGTGAAATTTGAAAGCTTTTGGAGCAGTGGTTTGGGAGAAGAAGAGTCTAAAATGTTTTTCCCATTACCGACAAAGTGTTAAAAAAATGCTGACTCAGCACTTTTTCAAAGTCCAGAAAAAGAACACTATGTTAAAACTGATAGCAATTTTATTTGGACCATTCCATTCCTAAGGAAACTTCACAGCAAATAAGAATTCTCAGTGCCATGTAGTTTTGAAGATATGAGCATTTTAATTTTTTTCTATTTTTAGCTCGTGAGGTTCCCATGGGGTGATGGGAAAATTGTTTTTGGCATAAATTAAGTACTTATGACCCAATAAGCCCACATATCAAATTTGGTTCAAATCAGCCTCTCAGTTTGGAAAATAGAAATTTTGGGAGTGGCAAAAATTCTTGCCCCTCCCATAATGGCAGCAAATATAATAGCTCCTCGAATTTCTCTTGAACAAATCGGACTCTACACCTCAAAAGAAAGCTGCACACCAAATATCAAGTCTCTATTACTGCTGGTTCATGAGAAGAAGATCTTTAAAGATTTTGGCCCACTTTTTTGGGCGTGGCCCTACCAAGGAGCAGGGCAACTTGATTTGAACAAAATCAAAATGGGATGTCATAACAAACAAGCATCTCAAATTTCACTTAAATCGGTTCAACTGTTTTGGAGGAGAAGACGTAAACACCATGTTCACGGACGACGGACGGTAAGTGATCATTATAGCTCACCTGACTGAAAGTCAGGAGAGCTAAAAAAGAATGTAAGAAACTAATTAAGACATGAAAGTGAACTCCACCCTTTCAGGCATAAACCATTGTGTAAAGAAATATTTGACATGTGATGGACAGATGAAACAAGTGGCTCAAGTGAGCCGTGAATGCTCACCTGGCTCAAGTTGTCAAAGGAGATGATTGTGTCAGTAAGTGACCGGTAGCAAGAACAATTTTTTTATTTGCTATGGCACAACCAAAGACAACTTTTTTGGCGATTAATTTCTGATGGTCCTACGAAAGCTTCCAAGGCAAAAACAAAGTCTATCTGTGAAGTTTCAAAATTGTTTTTTTTTTTACTACATGACAAATTTGGTTCTGGAAATAGGAATTTCGAGTGGAGACCAAACTGAGTAGACCTACCGAGTTTCTTTCAAAAAAGAGAATCTGCATCACTAAAGTAAGTTCCATACCAAAAATCTAAGCATTCATTTGAATAAAATAGAAAGGGTATACATGTATTCCAAAGATGGTCTGTGCCATAAATGAATGAATTTGGCCCAGTGGTTTAGAAGAAGACAAGTTTCAAATTAGTTGATACAGTACAAGAAAGATGATGATTCAGCATTTTTACATTGCCAACAGTGTTAAAATGGGCATCCCCATACGACACCTCATGACAAAATCGATAGCAATTTTTTGGATCCATCCGATTCCACTGGACCTAAGGAAGCTGCATACCAAAAAGCAATATTCTTGTCCAAGAAGTTTTTGAAATAATAATAATGCACTAAGTTAAACTTTGGGCTCCAATAGAAAACCCACACATTAAGCCACAGACTCGAACAGACTTGAATCTGACAACCCTCCAGAGATGTCCCATACTAAATATGAAAGGATTCTTACTGGTGGATTTCAAAAAGAACATTTTTTAAGAAATTTTCTCATACTGCACTAAGTCAAATTTGGGTTCCAATAAAGAGCCCAAATATAAACCCAGGTACCTGATTTGAACAAACTTGAATCTGACTAACCCCTCCCCCCCCCTCCCCCCCCCCCCCCCCCCCCCACCCCCCAGAGATGTTGAATACCAAATATGAAAGAATTCTGACTGGTGGATCTGAATAAGAAGATTTTTAAAGAAATTTTCTCATATTTCACTAAGTTAAACTTCGGCCTCCAATAAAGAGCCCCAATATTAACCCAGGGACCCAATTTTAAAGATTGTTCCCCATATTACACTAAGTTAAAATTTGGGCTCCCAAAGAGATGTTGCATACCGAATATCAAAAGAATCTGACTGGTGGATCTGAAGAAACAGATTTTTAAAGATTATTCCCCATACAGCACAAAGTAAAAAATTAGGCTCCAATAAAGAGCCCAAACATTAACCCAGAGACTTGATTTGAACAAATTTGAGACTCCAAGAGATGTCACATGCCAAAATATGAAACAATTCTGACTGGTGAATCTGATGAATAAGATTCTTTAAGAAAGTTTCCGATATTGCATTAAGTTAAACATTGGGCTCCAATAAAGAGCCCAAATATTAACCCAGGGACATGATTTGTACAAACTTGAATCTGACCACCCTAGAGATGTTGTATACCAAATATTGAAAGGATTCTGACTGGTGGAACTGGAAAAGAAGATTTGTAAAGCTTATTCCCCATATTGTCCTAAGATAATATTCAGGCTCCTGTATTAGGCCCAAATATGAACAGACAGGCTTAATTTGAACACACATGTATCTGAACCCCTATGGATGGATATTCTGATCATTGGTTCTGGAGAAGAAATTTTAAAAAAATTTTGCAAATATGCAGACTATTTTTTTTATGTCCCCACAGCCCCGCCCCACCCCTACTGAACACCCTGACACACCTGATGGCAATTCCATTCTACTGGTCGTAAGGATGCTTCATATCAAATAACAGTTCCTTGTTCCATGTGGTTTGGGAAATATGGACATTTGAATTTTTTCAATTTTTAACCCCTGGGGTTCCCACAGGGCTCTGAATTTTTTTTTTTTTAGTGGGGGGGGGGGGGGGGGGGGGGGAGGCATCAATCAAGTACTTAGGACCCACTTATACTACATGCCAAATCAGTTCTTGAAATACAAATTTTGGGTGAAGCCTGAAATGGGTATGCTCCCACAGAGAGCCCAAATATTGACCAACAAACTTCCCTTCAACAAAATTTAATTTTCAACACCAAGGGATGTTCCATACCGAATATCAAGGCATTCTCACTGGAGGTCCATGAGAAGAACATTTTTAAAGATTTTTGGGACATTAACCACACCCTGAAGAGGACAGCAGCTTCATTTGAACAAAATAGAAAGGGTATACTCCAAAGATGATCTGTGCAATGTATGTTTGAATTTGGCCCAGTGATTTTGAAGAAGACAAGTTTTCAAAGTTAACGGACCGACGGATGCCAAGTGACAGCAATAGCTCACACTGACTTGCAGTCAGGTGAGCTAAAAAAGAATAATGAACGGTCGTGAGACCTTGAAAAAATATAATCCAAGAATCTGTAATAATTTAATCCTACAGCTATACAGAGCTGTGGGACTAAATTTTTACTGACCCTCCCTACAAATGCTTAATAGATTCACCCACTTCACTATAGGCAGCATTGTACAAGATTGTACCATCCAGAGTGCCAGTGTTGAAAAGGTTCATTTGTTTAGTAGGGGTTAATTACACTATCAACAGCCAGGGTCATCTCATGCCAGACAGTTTGACAGGTGGAGAGAGCTGGAGCTCTCAGAGAGAACCACCGAGCAGTGGCGAACCACTGTCAGACTGGCCAATTTACCAACTCAGGACACTGGGGCATGAAAGTGCTGTGTACTAAGGAGTACTGCACGTCAATGTTGTACTTGCTTTCGTCCACTGCTCACCCTGCATGTGTAGAATCAGTACACTGGGTTGTCTGATAGATGAATGCAACAGCTTGGTGGTTCTCTCCATGTTTTCTGTCTTTTGCCAACTGTAAAACTGTCCAACACAAGGTGATCTTGGCTGTCAAGAGTTGCTAAACAAAGGCCTGGCATTCTTAACAATGCAGGAGGGCTAAAAATCACTCCCCTCGCATGACTTAGGCAAGCGAATAGCTCTCAAGCTTTACGTTTTGCTATTGATGAATTCTTCCTAGTGGGCTTTGTACATTTTATTTGGTGCTGCTAACAAGGTAGTCTCTGTGAGACGGCTACACTGCCCTTCCCACACCTTCAGGCCTTGCTTTGGCAAGGCCTGAAGGTGTGGGAGGAGTAGAGCGGCCACCTTACAGAGATCACTAACATAGCAGAGATCTCAAAAGATGTGGGGTTTTAGGAATAGGCTGTTATGATAATCATTATTTTCTAAGGCCAGGAGGGCTAGTTTTCACCCTCCTTATTTTTTCTTA
This sequence comes from Pictodentalium vernedei, assembly GCA_031216915.1. Lineage (NCBI taxonomy): Eukaryota > Metazoa > Mollusca > Scaphopoda > Dentaliida > Dentaliidae > Pictodentalium > Pictodentalium vernedei. The sequence continues at coordinate 731,456,571 of CM062295.1, forward strand.
AGGCGAGCAGTCGGCAAGCGAATAAATCGCTCTCCTCAAAATGCCAGGCTTGTAAACCCCAATAAATAAATAAATTTACTAACTTGGGACAAGCAGTTAGCAGTGGTTGATGACAAGTGTACTATCGATGTGCAGTATGCCTTCATACACAGCATCACTTTACCCACACATGTGCAATTAGGATTATGTCTCTTGCCCAAGAACACAATGCAGGTGGTGGGTCAGGATCGGACTGCTGACCTTTCGGTAAGTCTAATGCTCCAACCAATGAGCCACCAAACTCCCTTATCTGATTGGGTAAAAACAAATAAATTATACATACATGCTATCTCATCTAGTGCTGTAACTACTAGTGCTGAAGAATTTTTCTCGTTAAGCTTTTCTCGCACCTCATCAATTTTCTCTCTCCAAGATTTACCTAAAATGGAAAGAAAATTATTGCAAGTTTGTAGACACTTAAAGTCCTCAAGATTTTTTATATGATTTTGTTTCACTCTGGCTGCCTATATTGGATGGCTTTGCAAGTTGTTACTGGGCAAATCTTGGCTGCCTATACAGGCCTGAAAATAATTTTCATTGCGCTTCCAGACAAAATGTCAGACACCAAATCAATCATGTCTGTCATTTAAGAATGATATCTGACATATTACAAAATGAAGTTTGAGTATTCGAAATAATGTGTTTTAGGTGTACATGTACCTTCATCTTAAAACTGTCCAGAATTCATCCAATCATACCTTGTTTGGCAGGGCTCAATGAGCCCTGCCAAACAAGGTATGATTGGTTTCATTCTGAATTGGAACTGAATTACCTTTCAGACATAATTTAGATACATTGTATCCCTTCACATGCTGTTAATACTGATGAGCTGTACAGTCACTTTCTTCACACTTCCCAACCTGCCAGGACCAGAAATCACAATAATCATTAACTTTAGGCTTGCTAGTTATGTACATGATTTCCAGCATGCATGATGTTTTGATCACAGAACTTCATTGATAATTTTGGCATCAGACATTTTGTCTGATGATTTTAAACCTCAGTCAGACATTGGCCTTTTTGTACCCAGTGGCGTAGATAAAGAGGGGCTGGGAGGGGGGGGGAGCAGAGGCCCCCCCACCAGACCAGATGTTTTGTCGGAAATTTTTTGGGACCATTTTTAGGCGAATTTATGCCTAATAACATTAAAATGCTGGCTTTGGGGATAAAAAACATGCCATTTTGGGTAAAAAATACCAATTTTCAGTACATTTGCAGTAAACAACAGATTCTTTCTGTTTGTTTGGGTTTTTGTTGTTGTTACACTGTCGGAAAATTTTCGGTCTGTAGGAAAATTTTGGGCTTGCCCCTCCGCCAGCGAAAAGCTATCTACGCCACTGTTTGTACCTGACATTGTCCTTGTCTGACCACTTATTTGTTGGTATGTGTCTATATAGGCAGCCAAGACTTGACTAGAAACAACTTGCCAGGATACTTAGAATGCAACTTGCAAGCTTATCTCAAGATTGAATATTCAAGAACTTGTTTTGTTGAAGTAAAAAATTATCACAGTTGGAATTGGTCCATTAAGGGTTAAATTTTATTATATGCTCAACAATAAGGCCTACCAAAAAGTTAAAAATCTATTTCTCAGGCCCTCCTGCATGGTCCTTTTGGCTGCAGCATGCTCTCTTTTTATATCCAATGCAAACTTAAAAAAATAAAAATAAAATGTTTATGTCTGATATTTTACCCAAGTTAATAAATTTGATTATTATTATTATTATTTATTGGTGTTTAAGGTCACATAGTTTTGCACAATGGCTAATCATGACCACAACATTAGTATCAACTCAAGACCAGGGGTGAGTGTTAATAAGCCATGTTGCCCATTTTAGAGAGGGTTTGCACCTCCCAAGCACTGGTGACTGGGTCCTATTTTACCAGTAAAACATAGTCTGTTTACCGCAGTGAACAGGCACTGCTTCACTTCCTGGAGTTCCCGCCGGGAAAAAAATTTGTCCCTTGAGTGCAAGTGCAACAAGTCTTTGCAATGCTTCTTGCATTCAAGGAACGAAATACACCACCACCCATGCTATTCTGTAGATTAAGAGGTCTAAAACATAAAACAAACCAAGAACATGAACTTTTGATGGCACAAAAATGCAATTTTACAAAAAATGGCCTGAGAAATAGAAGATCCACTTTGTGGGTCCTAAACAAAACTGCACAGTGCATGCTTTGATACCACCACTGTGTGTGCAAAAAGTAAGGCCAACATATAAATATTTCACAAACTAAGGGGCATAACTAACTACTGAATGGAATCCTATGGCATCCTTAACTTTGCACTCAGAGTAACAGTATTTCACGTATTATGGGGGAGAATGCACACTAAATATCATTACAATCTGTCAGCTATTGATAAAGTTATTGGAAGTTCATGACTTTGAACAGGTGTATGGACAGACCTGGGCCCTCTGAAATAGATGTTTTCCATTTGAATTGAATACAAATCAAATTGTGTATTTAAGGTTCAATTTCGAACCAAATTTGAAACAAACTGGACATTCAGTCAGTATTTGTGGTCAGAAATTTACGTACGCAGCTTTAATGATTTGAAATATTCGTATATATGGGGAAGATAGTCAGGTTTTTTGACACAGATAATACAGCAAGTTCCTACGGATTGAGACAGATGAGGAAGTGATTGGTAGCAGTATAATAATATGGAATACATTGATGGAAGGAAATTGTGGTCAATTTATTTATTTATTGGTGTTTAAGGTCACATACTTATGAACAATGGCTAATCATGACTGTGACAGTTTTACGGGTGGAGGAAGCCGGAGTACCTGGGAGAACCACCGAGCAACGACGAGCAGCTGCCAGCTCCCCAACATCGTAACTCCACACTGCAGCACAGGCAGGGTTAGATTGGTTGAAGACATGCGCACCATTGACATGCAGTACGCCTTAGTACATGACGGCATCAAGCCCTCATGTAGACAATCGTGGTTAAGTGCCTTGCCCAAGGACACAACGTGGGAGTCCGAATCGATCCTTCAGACAATCGCCCATCCGAGGACTAACAGGGCTCGACGTTGCTTAACTTCGGTGATCTGACGAGAACCGGTTAACGCAATGCCACTGCGCCCCCAATTGTGGTCAATAGTGTTATGTTTATGCAAACAAAAGTTCACTTAAGGAAACAACTTTAACCCTTTACCCAACATAACAGCCAAACCCGGCCAGCGCTATACGCAAAAATTGCCAATTAATTTTCATTTTTGTATCAAAAACATAGGTTATGACCCCTCTTTGGAACGAGCTCATCGAGATCGTTTCAGTGAAGGGTCATAACCTATGTTTTTGAGACAAAAAATGAAAAAAATTTGTTATTCAAGAATTTTGTTTGCAGGTGTCGTCTGCTTTTCATGTTAGGTGAAGGGTTTATGAATGTCAATACAATTTCAACAAGTAACAAATAAGCAAATATCACTGCCACATGTCATACATGTCAAAACAGTCAGTTGAATGCAAAATTGTTCATATAAACAGGTTTAAAAAACAAATCTCAAACTGTCCAGCATCTTTCAGAAAGTTTGAACTGAATACTCCACTAATTAATGTGTGTGTAGACTCTAGGATTCTCACTCCCGAAACTGAAAAACTAACATCAATTTCAAAACAAAGTTTCTACAGTACCAACAGTGATTTTTAAAATAACAACCAGTGGACAGCTCTGCGTTATTTATACACATATCTGTGAAGTTTGGGTGCATGAGGATCAATATTTAAGACGCAATTGTCATTTGAAGTGGGCAGCCGCGTTATTTATAAATTACGCAATGCTGACTCATTTTTTTTCTCAATTTCAGGATACCCCCTCTAGGTTTCAATGCAATTTCCGACAGGATCAGTTAGCTTCAAGCTATGAACTAATGCCAAATTAGTATTCTACGGAAGTTGAATTTTTAAATGGTGGTGCAACTTTTCAGCTAATTTTTTTTAACCATCTTATTTATTAAGGTTTTTGAGTGAATTTTTTTCCCACAAAATCAACCTAACAAAAAAAGTTGTACAGTGGAACCCTGTCAATTGAAGAGCCAATTTGCCAATGAAAATTATTCAATTAACAGGAGTATTTAATAAATAGGGATTGTGTCACTTTCCTGTGTTCTAGAGATAAACTTAGCATTTATTCTATTGTATCTTGTTTGACAGAGCTCCATGAGCTCTGTCAAACAAGATATAATAGATTAAATGTCTGTATTAGATATACTGAGGCCAAATAGGTCTATAAACAAAGGAAAACTGGGGAGAGTCAGGGTAATTTCCTGACAGGTTACAAGATTTTTTATTCAATTAACATGAGTTTACTCTATAACCTAAATTCAATTAACAGGTCAAATTTGTACTGGAGGTATGGTAAATGGTTTTGTGTTGGGAAATTGTATCCAATTAACAGGGTTATTTAGTTAAGAGATATCCAATTAAGTGAGATCCACTGTACTTGATTTCATAAAATTGGGGATGTAATCTACACATTAATATGTGTTTTTAGATCGAATATTTGGGTTTAACCTGTCGGGACTGAGATTGAAAAAAGGTGTCACACGCGATGTTTTCAAAAATGTGTTGGAAAGTTAAAAAATTTATAGTAATTTATATATTTTTTATACTTACCAATGACCCAGACATAGCTGGTGCTAACTCTTAAAATATAGGGCCAAACACAAATTTTGCCCCCCAATCCCCAAAATTTGCATCTAAAACTAAAGAAAACATGTCCTGAGAGGCCCTCCACACTTCGCCCCTACTGCGCATGCGCAGTGTCAAGGACATTCCGAAATTGGCGCCATTTATCATTCTAATAATCAGTGCCTGGTAAGCGCTATGTACTCAGCGGGGAGGCAAGAGTTCCCAACTCCTGGGAGGGCCATCCCCGTCTGGGTCATTGGTAAGTATAAAAAATATATAAATTACTATAAATTTTTTAACATTTTTATACTGTACCAATGACCCAGACATAGCTGAATAGTAAAAAGGCTGGAGGGCCAAGGACATAGAGCAAAATGGAATACGCTCAATAAAATAAAATAGAGTCATCCCCTGTAGGGAAAAGAAGTAATAGGCCTTACATGTATCTTTCTTATTTATGATAAATTAGAAAGATACAACACCTTCCAAAAATTGAGCTTCATACATCCATGTACTCTATAAATATCCAATAATCCTTATACTAATAATTTTTAAAGTAAGCCAATAATAAAGTAAGTCTAGAGAATAGAGACTCTTATACTCCTAAAAGTGTGTGAGAATTGCATAATCATGTCCGTTGACATATGCAATATTCAAAAGCTATACTTTAAAAACTAAGACTTGAATGAATTTTATAAACTTAAACTTCTCACTAAACAACCATCCCAATAACAGCTCAGAATTACTAACTCCGGAGGAGGTATCCCCTTGTTTTCATAGTAAAAACAGGTGACCCAAGGGAACACCCTCCCCCCCCCCTTTTTCTTGCCCTGGGTCAAATAGCCCAGAGCGAAGAGGGCAGCCGAACGGAGACACTGCCGAAACAGACAGCCTACCTAGCTATAGTAGCAACTGTTAAGTGAATGACATTCTGAGCAGTAGATAATAGACCTAACAATAGAGGCCTCCAGAAATGGACTCGATATTTCTGAGATAAAATTCATGAATGGATGGCTGAGCGCAATGAGCAGCCTTCAAAAAATCTATAATAGCAACACTATTAATGTAAGCCCAAGAAGTAGAAGAACTCTTACTTCATGAGCCGAAATCTTAAGCACAACTGCTAAGCCAATGATATACCATAAGCAGTACGCTAGTTAATAGAATCCATTAACAATAAAATGGAGCGTAACGTCCTTCTACTAGACATCAAAGACAGAAGAAGCTTACGCCCTTGTAATAAACAGATATCTGTTTATAAATACATAAACTGTACCCGGAAAGAGTAAAGGCCTATGCCCATACGAAGACGGAAGGACCTTAAAATAATAGGTTCCGGATAATAGGAGCCTAACTCTTATGCAACAATCCAACCTAAATAGTAACGGAAGTATTGATTCCGAAACTATGAAAGTGAAAATCATCCATCGATAGTGCATGAAACTCACTGACTCTACAGTAAAAGAGAAACCAACAGAATTACTGTCTAAAAGGTCAGAATTTGAAAACTACTGTTTCCAGAGGCTCAAATGATTACTTAGCTAAATAAGAACCTGAAGTTAAAATCCGTATAGGAATTTAATCTAAAGATTCTAAGTCTATTTATCAAAAAGTTACTAACTGACTTAGATAAAGAGACAAAAGACTCAATTGTAAACTATCGTAGAGTGCATAGGTATGAGGTAACATAAACCTAAACAGGCTGCAGTAGATCTTGTGAAACAAGTATACTAAAAAAAAGCAATGAGTAGTATGGAGGGATCAACCATATGAACATAATGATCCCTACACCACGACGGAAGAGCCTCCACTTTAGTCGCATAGAATAGCGAAGAAGAGGATCTCCTATAGTAAGAAATCGCGTCCAAAGCTCGTCCAGTACAGTGCTTACAATGCAATACGGACCACACAACGGAATACATGAAGGTTGCGACCTTGCTGGTTGTGATAAAGATGACACGATTTACCCAGTGAAAAAAGATCCTCACATAGAGGAAGATTTCACGTTAAGATCCACAGTAGACAAGAGAGTAAATTACTCATGATCTCTGTGAAGATAGAGATGCTATCAACAGAAATGTATTGTGGATGTTTATCTTAGCAATACCAGCTAAAAACAACAGCGCCGGAGGATACGCGTATCCTATCATTCCGTCCTATAGATCAATAGAGCGTTAACAGTATTAGCTCAGAGATCTGGACAAGCCAACACATACGTCTGCAATTGATTAGCCAGCTGTGTCATAAATAAAACATCATTGGGCGCTCCCATAGATAGCAAATCTGATTGAATACTTGTTTGTTGAGAGTCCATTCTGACAGCAACAAGCGACCCGTAAGAGAACGGGAGTGCGATAAAACAATCAGACGACCCAGAATATGACGGACCAAAACTGAACTTGGTGTACTATAACCAACAGACGGATTCTTTCCATTAAATTGAATAACGGAAACGAAAGAGTGCCTCTCTGGTTCCGGAGATACGCCACTACTGTCGAATTAAAGGACAGGAATTTGGGCATGCGTTTCTGAATAATGTTCATGCAATGACATAAAGCAAGCCTAAAAAACATTATTCCGCGGAAGTTAACTGATAGCTAAAAGACTGCGGAACCCAAAGACCCTGGCACTTCGAATCCGTAGGGATCAGTATATATCCCAATCTGTTTGACTGGCAACCGTCATAACAGCCACACTCGGGTCCGGCAACTGCGGCGGCACTCTCTGAGTCAACCACCGAATGTTTGCCCCAGTCTGAATCTCTTGTAACACTAGATAGACAAGAGAATGAATAAATCAAGCAATTCATGGATTGCCGGAAAGTTGCCGTCGAAGAGAAGCTCCTCCGAGAACGAAGCGACTCTGAGAGAGTTCTTAACCTACTATCCACGCGTGGATGTAGCTAGGGCTGCATCACGTCTAACCAACTCCAATCAGCCACTGAAGGGCGGAGTTATACGTGAACAAACTACTGCCCTCGAAAGAAATTACATTGAGAATAATATCCCGTAAATCTTTTCTTGAAGACGTAATGATAACGCCTCAGTAAGGCGGATTACGTATAATAAAGCGTCTAAGTTAAGTCTACTATACATAATGTCGTTCCCAACATTGAAATTGGAAAAGACATAAACGGTGAAAAAGAATATATGCAGTCTTTAATCACACCGTCTAGACGCATATGAACTCTCGGTATGCCCTGCTCTGCCAAAATAAACTATATGTAAAAAAGATAAAATGGCAGAAATGAGCCACGCGGACAAGAAACTAAACTATCATGCTTAGTAGCAGGCTTGTATATATATATAATATATATAGCGTCGAAAAATAAAACACATGTTGTAATGACAATATTGGACTGCGTCGGTAAGTCAGGGACAAAGTCCCTGTACCGATCGAAAAATCCGAGTCCAATGACGCTATAAGTCTCTTATCCAAGATCGCAGCAATGAAGTCCGAAAAATAATCACTGGAAGAAATGCCAGAAGATATGAAAGGCATCTTCCGATACTACTAAAGGGAAAACTCGAAATCTTTCTAATCCCTTTCGCCATCCTGTCGGACCCTATAAAGCGTTCGGTCGTCCGTAGCTTGATGCAACCGCGGACCGCACCGACCCAGCGCCGTCGGATAATTCCTGATTCGACCGAGAAACCGTCAATTGCTGGGATGCTGCGAAACAACTGTGCTAACTCGGATAGCACGTCCGTCACTGAGGCTTGAGGAGCAGCGGTCTTACGATGCATTGCCGCAGGAAGCTCCGAGATCGTTACCCCGTGCATACTTCCAATATGCGAGCGAACGGAGTGTATAGGCCTCGTGTCCCTTGGCTACCGGATGGCGCGACCTATTCGCTGTGGAATCACTGAATGCCGAAACTGATCGGATACTCGAGGTCACGTAGCCAATGTGCGGTCGTGTGCCCTGCTGTGAGGATGAGGAAGCATTAAAGACAGTCTCTCGGACTGTCAATATAACGGAGCGTCCCGAGCAACAGACATATGCTCCGAATGTAAAATATCTGAACCACAACATGCGGTCCCCTATGTTGTTGGCTTCCTCCGATCTGTCCTCAATCTGTCGTCACTGGGTGAGTACTAAAGTAATTAAAGTGCTCGCATCACCCAAATCTCCTTCCTAGACCGCAACGGACGAACCCGGCAGCCGAACCATTCGATGAATGTACGCTACACCGGGTGAGCTAGCGAATGTCACTCCGTAAGCGATAGACATATTCCATGAGCACTTATTGCCGCTAACTCTTCATTAACTATGACGACAGAGGCACACTTTTGAAAGACATCTCCATAACTCTTCGAACAAGAAACCAGAAATGCTTGGATAGCAAGCATAAAATAATAATATATAGCGTCGTTCAATAATTCGAAAGTTTGTGTGACATTATTGGACTATGTCGGAACTGAGGGACGATGTCCCTGAACCGAACCAAAAATTTCTAAGTCCACCGACGCTATCAGTTTCTTATCCGGCATCGCAGCATATGTTGTTCCGAAAGGGAAAGCTTGAAATCCACCGAATCCCTTTCGGTATCCCGTCGGACCGGATGAAACTTTCGGACGTCCGTACCCGCTTCCGCGGAGCGTCCCGACCCAGCATCGTCGGATAAAATATATGCGACAGATTCAGTTGATGCTGGGATGCTGCGATAAACTGTGCTATTAAGGAAAGCACGTCCGTTCCCGAGGCCTGTGCAGTAGCGGACTTACGATGCATTGCCGCTGGAAGCTCCGTGTACGTTGACTCCCGCATACTTCCTATGCGAACGTCCGGAGTCTGCAGGCCTCGAGTCCCCGGCTACCGACCCAGCGCTGTCGGATAATTCTCGATCCGACACCGTTTCTGTCGGCTGCTGGGATGCTGCGATAAGCTGTGCTATGTGCACAAGAATGTTCGGCGTCGAGACCTGCGGAGGCGCAGTCTATCGCTGCTTCGCCGAGGGCAGCTCCGCATCAGATGGCTCCCGCATACTTTTCCTATGCGAACGTCCGGAGTCCATCGGTCTCGAATCCCTGGCTGCCGGATGGTGTGACCTGGTCGCCGAAGAATCCTTGATCGGCGAAGCTGGTAATATATCGGCGGTCACGCAGCCAAGGTGCGGTCGTGTGCGCTGATGAGAAGAGGAAGCCTTAGCAGTCTCAGCGGACTGCCTATACAACGGAGCGTCCCGAGCGACGGACGTATGCTCCGCTAACGACACATTTGTACCACAACATCTGGGGCCAGATGTTGTTGAACGAGAGAGGGGCCTCTCTCGCTTGCCGTCCGGATGGACCGGAACGAGCTATGAACCGGACTAAAAGGCTTCCTCCGTTCTCCCTCCGATCCGCCGTCACTGGGTGTGCATTAAGTTAATTTTATAGTGCTCGCATCACCCCAAAATTCCTTCTAGACCGCAACGGACGAACCCGGCTGCCGAACCATTCGGTGAATGGACGCTACACCGGGCGAGCTAGCGGACGTCAAAGGCCGTCGAACCTACTAGGGTCCTCTTAGGCAATTGGCGTATTACATGAGCACTTTTCCGCTAGCCCTTCATTAATTGTGACGACGGAGGCACACTGTTGGAAGACATCACAGATACATCACCCTAATCTTGATCGTCTGAAATAGAAATTGATAAAGTAGAGTGACCCTGCGGGGAAAGGACCGGAGTGTCCAAATCCCCAACAACATACCGTGACATACGCTTCCCATATTGTCATCGAAATCATACGATACAGAACCGGAGTTAATGCGAGTACACTGACCACATATAGAATGATAATAAGGTCAGAGGAAGACTTCCTCTTAAAACAATTGATCAATATCCTTTCAATGTGAAAAGAAAACAAGTCCTGGTACTCGCACTAACCCCTGGCAATCAAAATACATAATAATAATAAGATCCATTAATATAGAAAAAATAATTGAAATCAAAATATTTTGAAAAAATATTTTTTCAGAACAGCCCAAGTTTCTGAAAAGTAACGTTGAGCCCCAATGGATCCCAAGCCTAAGTGTGGACAAAAATTTTTAAAATATTTTAAACAATTTATTCAACACTTACGAACAATAATAATGTATCTAGTTATGATTGAAATAACATAAAGATATTATTATTTAGAAATCCCCCCCTCACACAGAGGGCTGTTGTAAATGTAAACAATGAGTGTAAAAACACTAAAATAAGACTCCAGGCACCCAGGCCCGAAATCAGTTACCAAAAATACACCATCTGATGCAAAACAGAGACTTCCAGGGAAGAAACTGCAGAACATCAGATGGTAGATGCAGAACACAACGCCTAACCACCCGTAGGTGAAGACGTAAACATGGGGAAAAAACAGAATTCATTCTGTTATTCAGCTAAACTCCCAAGAAATTTTAGTAATAATAATTACAGAAATTATGCCAAAAGCATGGGAGAATAGCAAGGGGGAACTTAAAGGACAGGGAGAGAGGAAAAACACTTGAAAAAACAGTGTAACTAAATAATCAGAATGACAACAAAATGGCTGCTGCCTTGAAAATAGGTAACTTAACATAATTTCATTAAAAAATTTTAAGTTACAGCCCTGATAATATTCTGTCACACATTCTTTTCCTCTCCTCCTTTTCTATCCTCCTTAGAATCACCATTTCACTAATATTTATGTGTCTGGCATCATTTAAACTGAGATTTAAAAGCACAAAGATCAGTCAGATGTTAACTGATGAAGGGCCAAACTTAGAATGATAAATGGCGCCAATTTCGGAACGTCCTTGACACTGCGCATGCGCAGTAGGGGCGAAGTGTGGAGGGCCTCTCAGGACATGTTTTCTTTAGTTTTAGATGCAAATTTTGGGGATTGGGGGGCAAAATTTGTGTTTGGCCCTATATTTTAAGAGTTAGCACCAGCTATGTCTGGGTCATTGGTACAGTATAAAAATATTCACATAGTTTGAATAATGTTGTCATTGACAAGTCATTTAGTGTTTCTCTTATTTCGTTTCCCTTTGTTATTGAAGTTGTATCGACAATTCACATAGAATACTGAACAAATAATGCTTTTTATTCAATAAAAATATTCAAGAGACATGCTGTTAATAAATTTATATGAGAGTCGGTTGTCAGTCTGAGTCAGCGTTATTTTTAAATTTTGTTTTCCTTTTCGTAGGTGATTTGGCCAGAATTTTCACCCGGATATTCGACCCAAAGCATCTTTTGGCAAATGACCCAGATTTTTCCCCAGTGGAATTCACCTCAATTTTTTTTCTTCTATTTATTTTCGACAACCAGGGTCACCTCATGTCACACAGTTTTATGGATGGAGGAAGCCAGAGAACATGGAGAGAACCAATGAGCAATGGCAAGCAACTGTCAGACTCCCCAATGTACTGTATCCACACACGTAGGGTTAACAGTAACTTAACACTGGTTGATGGCAGGTGCACCATCGATGTGCAGTATGCCTCAGGACACAGTGCCACTGTGCCCCACTTGGGCAGTTGGGATTGCCCAAGGATACAATATAGTTACCCCTGGTGGGGATCAAGCCATGGACCTCTCAGTTTGAAGTTCAATGCTGTAACCACTTTTTTTTTCCTTCTTTTTTCTGATATTTTTAATTTTAAAAAGTTACAGAAAAAACATAACTTGTGATTTGAATCTGAGCACGTGTAAAATGAAATCCAATTAAGTCCAGTTTTTAAGAATAAATTAACCCTTTGAGACTTTAATTATCCTGATGTTCAAACATCACTGGGAATTCAGTTTCTTCAACGTTTTTCAAAATGCGACATCAAACGTCGTAAAGTACAAATAACAAGTTATTTTTCACATTTGTGATTATCTGGTTGAGTGCTAGATTATTTTTGGTGGTCTGAATTTGTTATTCAAAACTTGTTTTATTACAAATTATTGGGAGTGCCTACAGGCACTCTCCAATAATTTGTAATAAAACAAATTAATATAAACAAAATATTATTTGTTTGACTGAATATGATAAATTTAAAGCAAGGAAAGTGCTGGCTTTTGCTCTGGTATCCTCATTTTTTGAAAGCCCTGATAGTGGCTTCTAGCACGCAACCAGTTAAGAAGTCTTGACTGCAGGATTATATTTGTAGTTTAAGCTGCGATAACATATGGCTCAATGGTTGTCACTGAGCACTATTTGGGAAAAAATAGGAATTCAGGTTAAAACTTTGAAAAATCAAAAAATAACAAAACAAATGACCAGAAAGTAGCAACGCGCTGATTGATTTTGTATGTCAGAAGATATACAAAAGTATCAAAAACATAGGTTATGACCCCTCATTGGAACGAGCTCAATGAGGGGTCATAACCTATTTTTTGAAGACAAAAAATGAAAATATGATGAAAATTAACTGGCGATTTTTTAAACAATGCTGGCTGGTTTTGACTGTTACATTGGGTAAAGTATAAACAAACATTGTGCAGCCTTATCTCAACAATCTCTTTGTCAATAGTACCAATAGCCACTCATAATCTCTCAAATGATTGTTTTTTCACACTGTGGGGGTAATTCCAACAGAGAAATAAAATTTTTCGAACATTTTCAATGTCATCATTATTCATTATATGGAAATTAGATGAAAATTAAGCCACACTCACATATCCTTTAATATTAAACTACATGAAAAATTGTAGAAAATGAATTACTCACAAAATATATAAAATTTCATATGAATGTCAAATTTCAAGTGAATTAGTAAAATACTTTTTTCTGATATGGTATTTTTTCTAACGTGCTCTATTGAAAAACAACTTTAAAATATGGGGTTCTGGGGCAATTTTAGACTAGCCAATTTAGTGATAAAACACTGGAATCGTGTTTACAAAAATACCATCATTTCGGAACACAAATGAAAGTGTCAATGACACTGTAGCTCAACTTGACAAACTTGAACTTGGTAAGTTATAAATGAAATGGCAAAATTGAAGAACAGAGTAATCCATCAATTTTTAAATGTAAACTGTAAGACTGGCTAAAGGAAGAATGTTGATACACAAATGCAGTATGTTCAGAGGTTACTGTAAATGGCAACTTTTTTCACAGAAATGAATGCTAATCAATAGTTCTTATCAAAAAGGTCTTGTCTAATAAGCACACCAAGTTAAACAAGCATACCAGGTTTCAAAGCAATCCAATCAAAAATGTGCCCTGTAGGGTGTGCCAAAGAGAAATATTGAGGTCTGACTAAACTAAGTTCTAAGAACGTTGGCTGCGGCAACATTTTCTTACAGAAATTGAAGAAAATCGATAGCTTCCATCTAGAGGTCACCCCAAACAAGCATGCCATGTTTCAAAGCAATCCAATCATAAGTGTGCCATGTCGGGTGTGCCAAAGGGAAATATTGAGGTCTGACTAATCTAAGTTCTAAGAACGTTGGCAGCGGCAACATTTTTTGATGGAAATGGAAGAAAATCGATAGCTCCCATCTAGAGGTCTCCCCAAACAAGCGTACCAGGTTTCAAAGCAATCCGATCATAAATGTGCCCTGTAGCGTGTGCCAAAGAGAAATATCGAGATCTTCTGACTGAACTAAGTTCTAAGAACGTTGGCCGCAGCAACATTTTTTGACGGAAATGGAAAAAAATCGATAGCTCCCATCTAGAGGTCACCCCAAACAAGCATACCAGGTTTCAAAGCAATCCAATCATAAATGTGCCCTGGAGGGTGTGCCAAAGGGAAATATTGAGGTCTGACTAAACTAAGTTCTAAGAACGTTGGCTGTGGCAACATTTTTTTATGGAAATTTAAGAAAATGGATTGCTCCCATCTAGAGGTCACCCTAAACAAGCATACCAGGTTTCAAAGCAATCCAATCATAAATGTGCCCTGTAGGGTGTGCCAAAGGGAAATGTTGTGGTTTCACTAAACTAAGTTCTAAGAACGTTGGCCACGGCAACATTTTCTTACGGAAATTGAAGAAAATCGATAGCTCCCATTTAGAGGTCACCCCAAACAAGCATGCCAGGTTTCAAAGCAATCCGATCATAAATGTGCCCTGTAGGGTGTGCCAAAGAGAAATATCGAGGTCTTCTGACTAAACTAAGTTCTAAGAACGTTGGCCGCGGCAACATTTTTTGACGGAAATTGAAGAAAATCGATAGCTCCCATCTAGAGGTCACCCCAAACAAGCATACCAGGTTTCAAAGCAATCCAAATATAAATGTGCCCTGTAGGGTGTGCCAAAGAGAAATACTGAGGTCTTCGGACTAAACTAAGTTCTAAGAACGTTGTCTGCGGCAATATTTTCTTACGGAAATTGAAGAAAATCGATAGCTCCCATCTAGAGGTCACCCCAAACAAGCATACCAAGTTTCAAAGTGATCTGATCATAAATGCGACCTGTGAGGTGTGCCAAAGGAAATTGTGGACGTACATATGTACGTACGTATGTACGTACGTACGTACGTACGCCGACGGACAAGAAGTGATGGCAATAGCTCAGCTTGACTTTGTCAAGTTGAGCTAAAAATGCCATAACTTCTGAACCATAATGAATGTTTCAATTCTGTAAAAAGGTATGAGTTTTATTTTCTCTCCTCTTTCATGTAGTATTTCTAATTCACATGCCATCATTTGAAATTTTCACCAAATTTGCCCAATATTAATGTAATTGGCGAGAAGTAATGACCACATATAATGTTGCACATGAAAAGAAAGGTCATCATCGAGATATTCAATTTCAGTATTTTGCAGTCTGTTATTCGAAAATCGTATCAACCTGAATTGGACAAATGATTCGAAATTTGATTCAAATTTGAAGATTTGCAGGGCCCTAGAACAGATGGCCACATGGATGAATGAATGGATGTATGTAAGCCAGCAACCCCTCCATCTCTTAAAAAATTAGTGTTATAATTATCCAGAAAATGCTGAAGTTATAAAGTGACTTTCCTTGCAGTTCCAAATTTAACTAGTGGGATTTAGCCAATTCCTGGGCTGGAAAGTGAAAGAAGAGGCAACTCGTTACCTGTTTCTGGCATGTATTCCTACCCAGGACATGATTTCTCATGTCACTGAAATAAGTCTAATTGGGACACAATTAATCAAATTAAATTAAAAAAAAATTATTTATCCCTTTACCTAATGAATGGGCAATCAGTAGAAAACAAATTATTCTTAAAAAAAATATCAACAAAAGCATAGCATGTCATCTCTCACTGGAACAAGATTATCAAGCTCATTCTAATGAGGGGTCACATGAGATTGTTGAAATTATTGAAAACCAGAGGACACTGCTGAACGGTGCATAATACGCCCCAACTTCAAGAAATTATAAAACATTATTCATATTCCAATTGAACTTTACTGTCAGTGTCTCCATTTTAGTTAATTATACTTATTCAAAAAGTCCAGAAATTGAAAAAAAAATCCAGAAAAAGTAAAAAATTCTAAGTTCAAGGGCAGTAACTCCACCAAAAATCAACCGAGTGATATGAAATTCGAACATGATCTGTAAGTATCCATAACAAAGCTATATATAAAAATTTTCTCAATATGTCAATCCATAATGAAAAACAATCCAGAAAACAGTAACTAAGTTCAAGGGCAGTAACTCCACCAAAAATCAACTGAGCAGAACGAAATTTGAACTTGATCTGTAAGTATCTATAACAAAGCTGTATACCAAAAATGTTCTCAATATGACCATCCATAATGAAAAAAAGTCTGGAAAACAATTCTGGACAGATGGATGGACAGACGGACGCCAATGCTATAACATAACACAACCATTTTTATAAAATGGGCGTATAAAAATAGTATTTGAAATCATAAATTTAGATATTGTCTGCATTGGGAAAAAGGTTACTGGTACTTAAGGTCACATTCAGTAACTACAGTTATAACATGACTGCAACACCAAGTATAAATTCACGTTTAACCCTTTACCTAACATGAAAAGCAGACGACACTTGCAAAAAAAATTCTTGAATGACTATTTTTTTTCATTTTTGTCTCAAAAACATAGGTTATGACCCCTCGTTGGAACGAGCTCAACGAGCTCGTTCCAACGAGGGGTCATAACCTATGTTTTTGAGACAAAAAATGAAAACATAATGAAAATTAATTGACGATTTTCGTGAATAGCGCTGGCTGGTTTTGGCCGTTACGTTGGGTAAAGGGTTAATCAATATTTATTCCCTGTGATACCCACTTTAGAGGATTTTCACAACAGGTATTGATTATTGGGAGGTAGGACAGAACAAAGTTGGAGATATTGGTGAAAGGTTTAAAGAGGGCAATGAGTTGGCACAGCTAACAGATGCTCCCTGAATGCCAAGGGTGGCTTTACTCCTGCTCCCAACTGCCAAGCATGAGTTTCCAGTCATTTGTCTTTGTTGATCTTGAATTAATGTCTTATCTTATCTCCATTAAACCTTACAGCAGACCATCAAATGTGTCCATAGGACACTAATGCCCTGGCTTCATGAAAAACTACATTTTAGTGCTATATTTTAGTGGTTAACAAAGACCAAAGAGTCCAAAAAGAGGCCATAATTCAGATAATGAAAGTGTCAATGACACTGTAGCTCAACTTGTCAAGACAAAGACATGTACATGTATAGTATGTGACACAGCAATGACAAACATCTAGGTAATGACCTGATAACAAAGGTACATATAAAGTATTGTAACGGTCTGTACATAAATACTGACCGTTGCCTGTAACAAATGTATAGGTAAAGTATTGTAAAGGTGGGTGACAGTCAGATGCTGAACTAGAAAAAATCTTTGAGTCCCAGAGTGGGTCTGACTGAACCCCAAAATATTTGTTCTCACAGCACAGTGATAACAAAGGCACCCCAAAACACACTCGTTCCTGTCCCAAGGTGAAAACAAAAGTACTCAAGAAGTTTTGTGAAGATCAGTTCATAAATACGAGCTGTATAGAACTTGTGACAAAAAACTGATTGGACCTAATTTCGGTACAAAATGGCCACTGGCAGCCATCTTGAATTTTGGACCGTACCCAGAAACACTCATTCTCATCCCAAGGAGATAACAAAGGTACCCAAGAAGTTTTGTGAAGATCGGTTCATAAATACAGCCTCTACTCTGAGCCGTATTGACATGTGTGCTTACATTGTGTAAGTAGCACTGAATAAATCAAAGTTCATCTAATTTGCATAATTTCCACACGAAAAAAAACCCCTTACAATATGTGATGTATTCCATGTTACTAAACATTCATACAAAAATTTATTCAAATCAGAACTTTCATACAGAAGTTCTATACAAAAGACTGATTGCACTAATTTTGGTACAAAATGGCTGCTGGTGGCCATCTTGAATTTCGGACCACACCCAAAAACACTCGCTCTCATCCCACGGTGATAACAAAGGTACCCAAGAAGTTTCGTAAAGATTGGTTCATAAATATGGCCTCTAGTCTGAGCTGTATAGAAGATGTGTACAAAAAACTGATTAGACCTAATTTCGGTACAAAATGGCCACTGGCAGCCATCTTGAATTTTAGACCGCACCCAGAAACACTCGTTCTCGTCCCAAGGTGATAACAAAGGTACCCAAGACATTTCGTGAAGATCAGTTCATAAATACAGACTCTAGTCTGAGCCGTATTGACATGTGTACTTACTGTGTGTAAGTCGCACTGAAAAAATCAAAGTTCATCTAATTTGCATAATTTCTGCACGAGAAAAAAACCCGTATTATATGTGATGCATCCCATGGTACTAAACATTCACACAAAAAAATTATTCAAATCAGGGCTTTCATATGGAAGTTCTGTGCAAAAATCTGATTGCACCTAATTTTGTACAAAATGGCTGCCATCGGCCATCTTGAATTTCGGACCGGACCCCAAAACACTCGTTCTCGTCCCACGGTGATACCAAAGGTACCCAAGAAGTTTCGTAAAGATCGGTTCATAAATACGGCCTCTAGCCCGAGCCGTATTGGCATTTGCACTTACAGTGCTGAAAGTAACCCCAAAACACATCAAAATTAGTCTAATTTGCACAATTTACGTACGAGAAAAAAACCCGTATTATATGTGATGTATCCCATGGTACTAAACATTCATACAAAAAATTATTCAAATCAGAGCTTTCATATGGAAGTTCTGTACAAAAAACAGATTTCTGCATCGTCGGTACAAAATGGCGGCTGGCAGCCATCTTGAATTTCGGACCGCACCCAAAAACACTCGTTTTCGTCCCACGGTCATAACAAAGGTACCCAAGAAGTTTCGTAAAGATCGGTTCATAAATACGGCCTCTAGCCCGAGCCATAGCAGCTTGGCACTTACAGCTCTGAAAGTAACACTAAATCAATCAAAGTCGGTCTAATTTGCATAATTTACGCACGAGAAAAAAACCCGTATTATATGTGATGTATCCCATGGTACTAAACATTTATACAAAACTTTATTCAAATCAGAACTTTCATACAGAAGTTCTGTACAAAAAACTGATTTTTGCATCATCGGTACAAAATGGCCACTGGCAGTCATCTTGAATTTCGGACCACACCTAAAAACACTTGTTCCCGTCCCAGGGTCATAACAAAGGTACACAAGAAGTTTCGTAAAGATCGGTTCATAAATACGACCTCTAGCCCGAGCCATAGCTAATTGTTGACGTACGGACAGATGGACAGACGGACGACAGGCCATGACAATAGCTCAAATTTGACTTCGTCAAAGTTGAGCTAAAAATTATCGCACCACACTCAAACCTACCTGGTATATTGTCTACAGTAAGCAATATTCGAAGTCTGATTGAAATTGGATACCTATAACTCAAGTTACCATCTGAAAACCAATATCAACATGTTTTCTAAGTCAGAAAAGGGCCATAATTCTACCAAAAAATATTGGACAAAGCCCACTGTCAATCCCAACCTGTAATATGCTGTTATAAACCTATGTATAAAATTCTGTTTCATTTTGTTCACTCAAACTAACGTTACCATCCAGAAACCAATATCAAGATGTTTTTTAAGTCAGAAAAAGGCCATAACTCTGCCAAAATATATCGGGACAAGTCCACTATCAATCCCAACCTGTATTATGTGGTTATAAACCTACGTATAAAATTTTGTTTCAATTCATTTGCTCAAACTAAAGTTATCATCCGCAAATCATTTGTTTCGGATGGACAGAGAGACAGATGGACAGGCAGGGTGATGATTATATGCTCCCCCCAAATTTTTTCAGGGAGCATAAAAATAGTAAAACCACACCTTCCAGACATGCAGGTAGGTTATTTTCATTACTCCTATTAATCATTGATCAAAAATATTGTTCTGTGGTATTTTCTCCCTTGTTACCTCTAAGCTCCTACATCTTTCAGTTGGACTGTCACTCCAGTGACAGTCCAATTGAAAAATGCTGGCGGTAAGAGGACAAACTTTTATGATAGAAATCTTGCCATAATCAAGGCTATAACTCTAAAAATTATTAAATGATACATTCATTTGCATATGAACACCTACACTTCATACTCCTAACTCACATCACATTCCTTGTAGTAGAAGGAGAGCATACAAGCTCTTAGGAGAGAATTCTAGCCATAAGAAGGACCGTAACCCTTCAAAACATTTGCCAGATCATAAATTTTTTTCACATGCACCTCTATACTTCGCATTCCAACTTTACCCCAAAGTTTAAAAAATTGTAACAGGAGTTGTTTTTTTTAAATTGCATTTAATCGCACTTTCGACAGCCAGAGTCACCATAAGTTGGACAGTTTCACAGGTGGAGGAAACCAGAGAGAATCACAGAACGGTGGCAAGCAAATGTCATACTCTCCAACGTACTAACTCTACACAAGCAGAATTAGCATTGGTTGAAGACAAGTGTACCATTGATGTTCAGTACGCCTTAGTACACAGCATCACAATATTCCCAAGTGGCCAATCGGGATTAAGTGCTTTGTCTATGGACATAACACAGTTACACCAGGTGGAGATCGAACCATGGACCTTTCAGTTTGAAGTTCAATGCCATAACCACTTAGCCACTATGGTCCTATGACAGGAGTTAAGGAGAAAGAAAACATTTGTGTGAAAAAAGGGCCACAACTCTTGTAAAATACCTCACACTGAAAATGTCATTGCATGTGCACATCTACCCTTTATACTCATAATTCACACTACATTCCACAAAAATTCCTGCGAAATGTTGTAAGAGGTGAGCAAACTACCCTTTAAGATTGAAATCATCTTATGTTGAAAAATGACAAAAGGGGCTTTCCTCTGAAAAACTCACCTAGGTTGATTAAAATTTTGGGTTGAAATTCAGTGAAATATTCACTGAAAAGGTCACCTAGGTTAATTAAAATTTTGGGTTGAAATTCAGTGAAATATTCACTGCTTCCCCCCTCCCACCCCTCAACACCTCAGGTCCATCGTGATTAGCTACTTCTACTGAACAAACTCGGAAGGTTATCCAGAAAGATAATTCATGCAAACTTTGGGTTGGGTCCAATGGTTTGGAAGAATTTTGATATGAATAGTAAATGGGTGATGGATGCCAAGTGATGGCAATAGCTCATCCTGACTTTTAGTCAGACGAGCTTATTAAAAAAGAATACAGGAATAAAGTTAGGGCCCTGCGGGTCAGATATTTTAGTTCAAGTCGATTCTCATTTTGATTCTAATTTAAAACTCGCGAGTCGAGTCATTTTTTGAGTCGATTCCTATAAAACCGACGGCCCGATTTCTTTTCAACAGAGAGGGCTTTAACGATCTTTCATTGCGTAAATGCAACTTTCAATTGGCTAACTTTTCCATGTATACATAATTTGGTACAAGCTACCAACCTTTCTTGCCTGTTAGAACCTCCAAGTAACAATTTTCTCAAGTGTTAACACATTTTCCAAATTAGGCACGGCATATTGCATTGTTCATGCAGTCAAAACACCAATAACAGATTAAGTGCACTCTGAACACTTGAGTCTGTATACTTAGTTAAACAAAAATATACGGACTCGAGTGCTTGGAGTGTACTTCATTCTACACAAATAGAGTTATCTACTATCCACTGGGCATTTCACCTTGAGAGCAAAGCCTTATCTTCAGGTGATGAATCCTGTTATGACTTATGTATAATGCTGACTTTACTAAGGCCGCGATGAGGTGTCAGTAAATCGTATTGGTATCATTTAACAGTGATACGAAAAGGGTTTTGTTACATATTTTCCTATATCTTTCATGGCCAAACTGGATTATTGCATCGATTAATGAAAGAACTCACAATGATAACTCTGTCATTTATCGGGACCGAATCGACACAAGAAAAAGGACATCCGTGAATCAGAGACGAGTCGAGTTGACTTTGCATTCTGACTCGAGATTCAATTCGAAATTTGAGTAATCGCAGGGCCCTAAATAAAGTTTACATGAAAAAACATCAAAGTAAAGGTTTTTCAAACATAAACACAAGAGGCCCAAAGGGGCCTTAATCGCTCACCTGACAAAGTGGTTCAAAGAACTATTTTGGATCACATTCAGTCAGTCATGGTTCATCAACACTACAAAGGAATGAAGTCATGAAATTATTTATAACTCTAGTGTCCATGTCAGAGGATTATTAATATATAATCCTGGGTCTTCCTGACTGCTTCCAATTCTATCAGCTGTAGACTAGCACTGCCAAATTCCCAAGGGTTGTTATGTCACTGCCCCCTGATCAAATAGACCATGAATATTAACCCAGGGACCCAATTTGAACAAACTTAAATCTTCCACCTTCCACACAAACCTACCCCCCCCCCCCCCCTCCAGATTCTGTATACCAAATATGAAAGCATTCGGATGGTGGATCTGAAGATTTTCAATGAAATTTCATCATATTGCACTAAATTAAAAATTCAGGCTCCCATAGGGAACCCAAATATTAATCCAGGGACACAATTCGAACAAACTTGAATCTGACCTCCCCCACCCCAAGATATTGTATACCAAATATCAAAAGATTCTAACTGATGGTTCTAGACAAGATTTTTAAAGAAATTCCTTCATATTGCATTTTTTTCCCTCCGCTTAATTGACCCCCGGGGTGGGGAGTGGGGTTGGTGGTCAAAGGGGTATTATTTTTGGTGGGTTGCATGACATCACTCTAAATCTTTCAAAATATATTTTGCAGCCAAACATTTTGTTACATCTAACCACCGACAAGGAAGGGAGGGGAGGACATAGGGTAAAAAACATTTTTGCATAAAACCACTCTAATTCATCTAGGAATGCAATTTTGAAAACAATCAAAACAGATTTTTCTGAAATTTGGCCCAAAATTTCCAAGTCAGAACCAGACCCAAAATTTTCAGGCTATAAAAAAAAATATTTTCATCTCAAAATTGAACAAAACGCCTTAAGAATCCCCCCCAAAAATTTCCAAATTTTGATCCAAAATTTCGAAGTCCAAACCGGACCCAAAATTTGCAGGCTAAAGTTTTTTTTTCCATATCAAAATTTAACAAAACGCATACAAAATTTTTTTTTTTTAAATTTTGGTCCAAAATTTCAAAGTCATTTCATGAAATGGACCAAAATTTTCAGGGTAAAATTTTTTTTTGTCTCAAAATTGAACAAAACGCATAAAAAAATCGATAAACTTTTTTTTCACATTTTGGTCCAAAATTTCTAAGTCCGAACCAGACCCAAAATTTTCAACCCAGGGACCCAATTTGAACAAACTTAAATCTGACCCCCCTAGATATGATGTATACCAAATATTGAAGGATTCTGACTGTTGGATCTGAAGAAGAGTTTTAAAGAAGGGAGCCGAAATATTAACTGAGGAACTCGATTTGAACAAACTTGAATCTGGCCCCCACTAGAGATGATGTATCCCAAATATGAGAGGATTCTGACTGGTGGATCTGAAGAAGATTTTTTAAGAAATTTCCTCATATTGCACTAAGTTAAAATTCAGGCTCCCATGGGGAGCCCAAATATTTACCGAGGAACTCGATTTGAACAAACTTGAATCTGGCCCCCTTAGATATGTTGTATACCAAATATGAAAAGATTCTGACCACTGGATCTGAAGAAGATTTTTTTTGTATTTTATGGGTGCTATCAGAGCTATGCCCCTTGTGGTGCCCCCTGTGGATGTGGCAATTTTATTTGAACAAACATGATGAAGATGCACACCAGATTTGGTTCAATTTGGTCCAGGAGTTTGTGAGAAGTCAATAATGTAAAGTTTATGCCGCACGGACGTCGACAGATGACAGACAGAAAGTGATTAGTAAAGCTCCCCTTTGAGTTTCGCTCACGTGAGCTAAAAATCTTATATATGAAATACATTTGGCAGTACCATAAGATACATGTTTTGCTGTTTTTGACTGCATTGATACTCATCAACTGAGTTGGATTACGTAATCAAACAAGTTTCCTGGAGGAACCAATGCAAATATCACCACACGATTTCAAACTGTCAACATGGCATTGACTTCAAAGAAGGGTTTTCAGAGCACTTTCCCCCCATTTTTAATAACTCAATATCCTTTTTACACACAGAACACATGGCTTTGTATGTATACTTTTCATGCTTCTTGGTCCACCTGTAGGTGCATGTTTATGAGCTTTTATTCCCCATTGTTAAAATTATGTGAAGTGTCCAATTCACAGCAGTAACACGTGAACTTGACGTCACTGTTTTGAGTGCATATTAAAACCCAAGTATTTAGAGTGCAAATGAAGCAACCTCAAGAAAAATTGTGCTTGCATTTTTGACCCACCATTTCGACCTTCTTTGACTCATTTTTTTCTTTATTTCCCCAATTTGTGTTTAATTTTTTACTTTCTTTTAAATAAAAGTGCTAGGTATGTCACTTATATTGACCCTTGGAGCGTTTTATTGAAATCCAAGGGTTTTTTAAGGTTGATAGTCAGGTACTTTTCAAGGCAAATTTATATTTTAAGGGCTATTCAAGGCAGAGTGCTGAATTCAAGGGTTTTTCAAGATTATGCGAACCCTGATACAGGTCATTAACAAATTCTCTGAGCCTTTACACCCAATGTAATGGCTGAAAACCACCATCACTTTTCAGAAAAATTGCAATTCAAATTTCATTTTTTGTCTCGAACACATAGCTTACAGCCCCCCGCCCCCCCCCCCCTCCCCCATTTGAGCAATCGTGTTGAGCTCATTCCACTGAGAGTCATAACCAAGATTTTTTATGCAAAAAAATGGCTATTCAAGAAATGTGTGTGCAAGTGTCATCAGCTGTTCGGTTTGGGTAAAGTGGTAACCTAACACATAGGCATATGACACAAAGGTATCTACTTATATATATGTGTGTGAAGTATCATTCATTTATGTCAAGTTGTTGAGAAATTACAGTCTGGACAAGAAATGTCACTATTTATTGGTGTTTTTAAGGTCACATATTTCTGCACAATGGCTAATCAGGACCTCAACAGTTCTACGGGTGGAGGAAGCCGGAGTACCCGGAGAGAACCACCGAGCAACAGTGAGCAACTGTCAGCTCCCCAACATACTAACTCCACACAAGCAGGGTTAGCATTGGTTGAAGACAGGTGCACCATCGACATGCAGTACGCCGTAATACACAGCGGCACGGTGCCCCCATGTGGGCAATTGGGTGAAGTGTCTTGCCCAAGGACACAATGCGATTGCCGCAGGTGGGATTCGAACCGAGGACCTCTCGGCTTGCAGCCTGCACCTCTACCTACTGCACCACCGCGCCCCCTAATGTCACTAAGAAATGACAAAATTAACATTTGATGCATAACTGTGACCTTTACCATGGGTTATGGAATGTAAATGTAGTGCACGACATACTATTTACTAATGATATATATGTGTAAGAAGTGTCATCAATTTATGTCATGTAGTGAAGATGTTATGGTCTGGACAAGAAATGTCACTAAAAATGACATTATTACATTTGAAACATTAGTGAGCTTGAACTTGAGGTATGGAATGTAAATGAAAAGACAATGTCTGCTGATGATAAAAATGTGTAAGATGTTTCATAAATTTATGTCATGTAAGGAAGTTATGGTCCGGACAAGAATGTCACTAAGAAATGACATTAGTAATATTTGATGCTTAACTGTCACCTTGACCTTGGGGTATGGAATATAAATGTGATGTACAACACACCATCTACAGTACAAGTCAAAATAAGTTGTAGCATAACTACAATAACCTAAGTGTACTGCTGCTCCTGCACTGATAAAATCAGAATCTGACATCATTTCTGGAAAGCTCTCAATGAGAGCTTTCCAGAAAATAATGTCAGCTTCTAGTTTAAACAATATTTATTTCAAATTTCAAATAATTGCATACATAAATATAACGGGCGTGGATTCGACAATAAGCTTAAAGCTTTTACAAGGTCATTTCCACTCAATAAAACAGAACTTATAAACTCTCGAGATGGCTTTTACAGTATGTTACAATCCAGATATTAAGTTTTAGTACATTGTGCAGTTAGTAATCATGGTTATGATGTATAGATCATTTTATGCAATGTACTGGTTAAATTAGATATTGTATTAAACAATACAGTAAAGAAAAGAGAAGAATTACTCCAAACCCAACACGAGCACGGGGCAAAACTCAACATAGGACTGCCTTAAGTAATAGCCTCAAAATGCTGTGTTTGCTCCCTGTTTACTCCGAGCTATATGAGTGGCAGATAGCAATGTTTAATAGTTCGAGGTGGAAGTTGGCTGATCAGATTGAAATAGGCTGGTAGCCGTCACCGCCCTCGTATTGGGCCCGAAGTCAAGGTAGAAGTTCATAGGATGGTACTACAGAAGAGTGGACGTGAGTTGATAGAAGATTTGGGAACGGCTATTCAGTGAGAGAAGAAGTATGGGAAAACCTTCCGGATTGTAATTAGTTTATTTGCAACTAGAGACGAGAAGGGTTCTTTAGCAATGGCAATGGCAATATAAATGTTCTAGTTCATCAGTGATTGCAGTTTGGGGCCAGCTATTGCAAAATCATCTGGCGATCCTTTTCTGTTCGCAAGAAGGCCCCGCAGTACAGAGGAAACGGATAACAGCATGGTTAATGATCCGTTAGGTTAGGATGTGGAAGGGGTGCTAGCTGTCAACCTCTGTCTCCCGGCTTGAGTCTCCAAGGCACTAACACGAGCACAGTGGCGAATGGAACCACAGAAGGCGTCATGGATACAGAAGTGCCCATGATCACGCAAGGAGGTAATTACGAGTATTTAATTGCACGACGACAGCTTCGGGCGAGGGTATAGCTGACCTATACACTCCCACCAAGTCGTCGCCGGTCAATTATCACGAAGCACGTTTGTTCACTGATGAGGTTATTTAAACCTTGCCGTATCTTGTATTAATTTCTGGACGTTTTCGAACACTATACAGTTGTCCCTGTTACTAAGAGAAGCAGACCCATAGAGTAAAATATTGCAATCGAGTGGGAAGGGCAGTGACCCCAGGGTCGAGCGTCGAATCATGTTATAATTCGGGCAGTAGAGTAGAAAGTGTTCAGTGGTCTCACGCTGCCCACATGAGCAGTTCTGGGTGTCCTTTAAATGGTTCATGATCGTTGAGATTACTGCATCTTAGACACAACCTACAATGGTATATTTGTGCCTTACGTGATATTGAAAAAGAAAAATATGGTGGAGGTCTAATAGTATCTTGATTCAAGTAATTCCTAAAATCGACCAATGAGCAATTGTTTCTGATTCCCATTGGGAGATCATTCCATAACTTGCTTGTCGATGGGAAGAACGATGTTTGATATTGTTTGGTATGACAGAAGGGGACGCAAAGGTTCTAGGACTGCCGGGTATTTACGTTTAGGTTCATGGAGGCAGGAGGGGGAATTCTATTGGAAATATAGAGCGGTACAAGATTATGATACATTTTGAAATATTGGATCAGCCTTTTCTGGAGCACCTCCCACCCCGTTTCCGCATATAATAATGCTTTGCTAGCACACAAGGTTGCCCCTGTTACGACCCGCGCGGCGGCGATTTGGATGCGCTCTAAATTTGTCGTGTCGTGTTCTGTGCAGTTGTCCCAAACTGTATCCGCATATTCAAGTAAGGGTCTCACAAAAGCAAAGTATATTTTCTCCAAGGTGCGACTGTTTAGAATAAATTTGTTTTTTCTCAACAACTCTATTCGTGTCCAGGCTTTGCCACTTGTATATTTTATGTGGTCATCCCATGTACATTTGGAGTTGAGAATTACACCTAAGTGTTTGTGTTCATCAACGTCTTTAATGGCAACTCTTGCATCACCAGGGGAGGATGGTAGGGAATATTTCTTTTCCGGGATATGGTCATGGATTGGGTTTTCATTGGATTAAAATCAACTATCCATGATTGCGCCCACTGATTAATTTTTATCAGATCACTGTTTAAGACAAGAGATGCTCGGTGGGGATTATCGACAACTAAATACAAGGTTGTATCATCAGCAAATAAGCGTATACTGCTCGTTAGGCCTGAGGTGATGTCGTTGATATAGATTAAGAAAAGCAAGGGACCTAGTATGGAGCCCTGGGGAACTCCCGCAGGCACATGTTTCCAGGAAGATGAATCGGAGTTTACGACAATTCTCTGCAAGCGATCACTCAGGTATGATTCGAAAAAGTCGAAAAGTTCACAACTTATGCCTATTTTGTTCAATTTATAGATTAAGCCTTTATGCCATACTTTATCGAAGGCTTTGCTTACATCACAAAATACAACTCTTACATCCTTACCTTCATCGAGTGCACCGCTAAAGGCATCATATATATCCGTAAGCTGTAGTACTGTGGAGTCACCAGGTGTAAACCCGGATTGGAGAGGACTGAGTAACCTATTTTCCTCTAAAAATTCCAAATTTTATTAAAAATGCATCTTTCAAAACTCTTTCCTACACAACTAAGTAAGGATATTGGTCGGGAATTTGAAAGGAGATTAGAAGGTTCTTTTTTCAGGACTGGTGTAACGTTAGCCTTCTTCCAGGTGGTGGGAAAATATGAATGACTAAGCATAATATTAAATAGTATTGTGAGAGGTTCCGTTAGAGAGTTTGCACAATATTTTAGAAAGTGAGGAGACACCATATCCGGGCCTGGGGCCTTGGATTTGCTTAGAGATTTAAGTGCGATAAGAACCTCATTTTGGCTGAGTTCGATTTTACTGAGGGTGGTGTATTCTGGGAAGGACCGGGATGGGAGAGTCGCATGTGTGTCGTTAAAGTTGCAATATTGCAAAAGAAGTCGTTAAATGCTTCGGCTTTGTCTGCATGAAATGAGATAAGATTGCTTTGATGCATTATGTCTGGGATTCCATGCGTTTACTTCCTAATAGTAATTTTAGGGTTTTCCACCATACCGAAGAGTTAGTAGTCGGGCTGTTTAAGGTGTTCTGTATTTTGGTGATAAAGGTTTCTTTTGATTTTCTGATGGCGGTGACCACTTCATTTCTTTTCTGACGATACCTATTCCAAGATTCAGGTCGGGCGTTAGATTTTGCAATACGATAGAGACATTTACGTTGTCTCATCAAAAGTCTAATTTCGTTATGCATCCACCTGGCATCTTTTCTCCTAACTGTAATTATTTTATTCGGAATGAAGCGGGAGGCGAGGTCAAGAATCTTATTCATAAAATCGTCAGCCATTGTGTCCAAGTTGGTAATTGAAAAAGTATTTTCCCATTGTATGTTCGAAATTGCTTCGCTAAGTCCATCAAAATCACCATCATTACATAACCATATTTTGCGTTTGAAACTTTTGAAAGTCGTTTTCTTGAACTTTACCACAAGAAGGATGGGACAGTGATATCTAGTAAGGTCAGGTAGAAAGGGATCCAATACTTCACACGATAGGACATTTACCGAAGCACTAACTGCAACATGGTCAAGTAAAGTTGCCGAGGATTCAGTAAAGTAAGTCGGTTCGTTCACCACCTGAATGAGATTAAAATAGTCAGCAATTTCACTGAATTTACCTCTTCTAGATAAAAGCCAATTGTCATTAAAATCGCCCGTCAACACTATATCTGGGACGCCGGAATCTTTGACTTTGTCTAGTGATTCAGCTATTGTGTCCCATATCTCGTTATCACTGTTTGGGGGTCTATAGAACACTCCGAAAAGCAGGGGCCCCATGCTGGCGCTTATTTCAACCCATAAGCTCTCAAGTGATCTAACTTCAAGATCAGGTCTAGCTCTGAAGGGCACATCATCTTTTATGTAAATGGCGACGCCTCCTCCCCGGGTCGGGCGATCTTTGCGCAGGACGTCTTGGAAGCCGCTCAATTGAATTTCACTGTAGTCATCTGTAGGACCTAGCCATGTTTCTGTGAAAGCACATACGTCGTATTCTGACATTTCACACTGTAGATGGTCAATTTTTGGTTTTAGGCTCTGGATATTCATATGAACAATTTTTAGTTCCGTTGAGAATTGATTAGAGTGGGGATTTGTTGGGCCGGGGTTTAGTTCAATGTCGCCAGATAAGTACAAAAGGGTTAATCCCCAGGCGAGGACAACAGATGACACTAGTTGTACGGTTATGAACACTATCAGAAGTCGTAGCAATTTCATTTTGTGCAATAGATTGACTTTTTTCTTTATGCAGGAGAATACGGACATCGTATTTTTAAACATATTAGAAGGATTTACCACATCATGACATTCAGGTTTATGCTTTATAATTAAATCCAATGGGTAGTGATGCCGGGTCCCTGTTCCTTGCATCAGGGCTAGCATTATAGTGACTCCTTTAGACTGGCACTGAATTATTAGATTCGCAAGTACGATGCATGGAAGATCAAGCTGGCGCCTCCTGCGAACACCACCATGTGCACGTGATACAAACAGGCCAACTCTCAGTCTATATGTGTCTATGCTACACATAATGGAGCTTGTTAGGGTGGTTAATATGAATTGAGTTATATCAAGCAGGTCTGTCTGCATGCGGAAGCGCGCTTGCAACTCGGAGCCAGGAGACAGATGATAGCACAATGGTAATGTTATTGGGTGAGTGGCAGGAGTAAAGGACAGATCTTGGTAAGTAGGAAAGGTAGGGCTTGGTGTAATTCAATAGAGATAGATAGTGAAAGAAGTATATGTATATATATATAAGCAAGGTATGTACAAGCACATGTTGATGCATCGGCATCTTCGTCGATTGACAGTAGTGTGGATTGGTTAACTCCGCGGCTACATCATCAATATCGGGATGGAGGGGTGGTATGTAGGGGAAGTCAGCTGGTTGATAGACAGGTAATGTAGAGACAGCTTACCTTTCTTTGTGGTTAACATCGAACAATAGTTACTGGCAAGAGTATACGAAATGCCAGAGTATACGAAATGCCAGCCGCCACCGGAGATCCGCGTTAACACCACGAGCCAGACCGCCTCATTTACTGGCTGTTTTAGGAAATTTCGAATGGTAGATCTACACATGATATTTCGTTTATCAGCTCGCCATTCCTTAGTACAATTTTAATTATCGCACCTCAATGGCTAATGATACGTCGCACATGTCTAATGAAAGAGAATTTCATCCAAAAATTATAATTATCAATTTTACAGGTTTAAAAGTATACAAGTCCGAGTGCTGGTCTCAACAACGAATTGCAAACGAGCCCGCAAAGTGTGATTGATGGGTGTGTATGTGTGGAGGGGGGGGGGGGGTGCTATCAGTGAAAGGACGACATGTCAAGAAATGACAGGCAGTAGAGACCTCCGGTGGCAGCCGGACACTCAGAATCTCACACAGTAGTGTTAAGAATGGGCGTTGTACTATTGGTATGAAGCAGCTTTCTGATCCACGCTAGTCTACTGCTTGGATTCACTTTGTCTCTGAGATGTGTTTGACTGATAATGATGTCCCGATCGTTCTGATTGGGTGTGAATTATAACAAAATCAGTCTATTCACAGTTTGGAGCCGAGTCGAGTCGTGGCTGTTATTAGCAGCCACGACTCGATTCGACATCGAGCTCAGGAGGGTGTGAAGTATGAAAAAAAACATGAGTGAACATGTTACCAACTTATTTCGTCAACTCAGAAGAAACATTCGGTTGGAGTCTGCAGAATCACCAAGTACCCGTGAGTGTTGTCTGCCAATGTCATAACGAGAATCTATTCGTGTAATTTTATCCCCTGTATCGACTTATGCACGGAGAGTGAATAGTTTCTGGAGAAAGGCCAGTCCTCAAAGCAGGGAAGATAAGGGAAAGGACTACGAGACTGGAGGCAAAAGCAGCTTTCTGATCCACGTTATTCTACTGCTTGGATTCACTTTGTCTCAAGAGATGTGTTTGACTGATAATGACGTCCCGATCATTCTGATTGGGTGTGAATTATATCAAAATCAGTCTATTCACTGTTTCCTGAGTTTGGAGCCGAGTCGAGTCGTGGCTGTTATTAAAATAAGCAGCTTCTGGTTTTATCAGTCTAGGAAGAGAAAGATACATAGTTTATAGTACTTATCCTTCAACTAATTTTGACTTGTAATGTATTAATGTGTCAGAAGTTTCACCAATTTATGTCTTGTTGTGAAGAAGTTATGTTTGGACAAGAATTGTCATTAAGAAATGACATCTGACAGACAACTGTTACCTTGGGGTATGGAACGTAAATGTTCAACACACTGTCTACTGATGATATTTTTGTGTAAGAAGTTTCATCAAGTTGTGTCAAGCAGAAAGTAAATTATCCGGAAAAACAAAATGTTGACGACAGACAGACAGTGGCCGGCAGACAATTCAGTATTAGAAAAGCTCTGCTGACTTTGTCAGACTTTATATGTCCTGAGCTAAAAATGCTGTAATCTGTCAAAGAATTACTCGGACATCTGAGTGACTCCCCACACTATATATTTTTGGCCTTCATACAACCAATACAAGCATTTAATCTATTCTATCTTGTTTGACAGAGCTCACTGAGTGCTGTAAAACAAAACAATAGAATAAATGAATAGTAGATAATAACTAGAAGATAGGAAAATGACATAATTCCTGTTTATTATATACTCATGTTAATTAAATATCTTTCACTGGCAAAGTGGCTACTCAAATAACAGGGCTCACGATATCTGTTAACTGTTCCCAACAGTTAACCCTTTACCTAACGAATCACCGCACCCGCCCACGTAATTTGCAAATTGAGCAGTTGAAAAAAATAAATTTTTAAAAATATTTCAACAAAACCATATCATGTGACCCCTCATTGGAACAAGCTCGGTAAAAAAATTTTTAAAATTAAAAAAAGTTAAAAAATTTATAGTAATTTATATATTTTTTATACTTACCAATGACCCGAACTTAGCTGGTGCTAACTCTAAAATATTTAGGGCCAAACGCAAATTTTACCCCCCAGTCCCCAAAATTTGCATCTAAAACCGAAAATTACATGTCCTATATGGTCCTCCATACTTTTACTCCACTGCGCATGCGCAGTGTCAAGGAGGTCTCGAAATTGCCGCCAAAAGTCATTCTTACAACCAGTGCCTGGTAAGCGTTATGTACTCAGCAGGGAGGAATGAGTTCCCAACTCATGGGAGGGCCATCCCCGTCTGGGTCATTGGTAAGTATAAAAAATATATAAATTACTATAAATTTTTTAACATTTTTATACTGTACCAATGACCCAGACTTAGCTGAATAGTAAAAAGGTTGGAGGGCCTAGGACATAAGGAAAATCCAATAGACTCAATTACCTATAACAGACCTATCCCCTTAAGGAGAAAAGGAGAGATAGTCTTACATGTATCTTTCTTATTTGTAACAAAAAAGAAAGACACAATACTATTCTGTAATTGAGCACAATAACATCAATGATCTCTATTAACATTTAGTATAACCCTTTATACTAATATTTTTTAAGGAAAGCCAATAAATACGGGAGTCTAGAGAAATGAGACTCTATATACTCATTTAAAAGTGGTCGAGGATTGTATATTAACGCTCAATTAATCAAGTGATATATACGAATGCTTCACACCAATCAACACTTAAAAAAAATTACACAGATGAGTAAACATAGGCTTAACCCTAAAATCATCTCGGAACCGACACGGAATTACTAAGTCCAAGGGAGGTATTCCCTTGCTTTACACTATAAAGCAGGTGACCTAAGGGAACAGCCGCCCCCCCCCCCCCCTTTCCCTTGCCCTGGATCAATTTCTCCAGAGCAAAGAGGGCAGCAGGACAGAGTCACTGCCGAACCGAAAACCTATCCACACATAGTTGCCACTGTTTAGTAGACGACATTCTGAGTAAAAAATAGCGGACCTAAACAACATAGATCTGCAGAAAAGGACTCAATATTCTCAGATACAAAATCGTGAAAATGGAGGGCTAACACTAATATGCAGCCCTCATTAAATCTGTAATAACAATATTAATAGCTTGAGCCCATGAAGTAGAAGAACTCTTACTTCACATTACGTGTACACTCCATATAAAAAAAATATCCCAATATTGACTGAGTGTGTTACGTATGATTATATAACAGCAGGCATTTACTCACTAATCAGTGTTGATTGGGAAAACACCTCGCAATTTACATAAAAAGTTCTCTTCACTAAATCCCTTTTCTGTGCCTGAAATATTTTGGGGGGCGATTTTCTATGTCAAAAAAATCCTTTAAACGTGAAAATCGGTCCAATAATTCACGTTTGACTATCCCGTGAAGCAGTGTGGCTGTTCCATCTATTGGATTTACATGACATAAATTAGTCTGAACTCGCTTAATCGAGGTCATTGTTGTTGAAAAAACATTCTGATTCTCAGCTGAAGCGGATGGGTACAGATAACTATACATTTTTTCTTTTGGACATCGTGGCAATTTATCTGCTTTTTGCCTGGGATATAACATCATAATCCGCCCAAATGTTAAATTAAAACGCACTTTTTATTCTTTCTGACAGCCGCTATTTAACCCCATCACGGTGGAAATTATCTTCAAAACACGGATGAGATCCAATTCGATTAAAACCGGACTGTGCTTCTCTTCTCTTTTTATGGAGCTACTTTAAAACACGGTATAAAAATTCAACTCGGCATTTGTCCGATCAGGCTATGAAGTGTGTCCCCACGGAACGAAACGTCGCCACCCAGGAATACTTGAGTTTATGGTCACGAGAACCGTGACACCGCCGTGACATCTTATTCAACCCGGGGAATCGGTCATCTCAGCGGTGACTGATACAGGTGATAAAACGAGTTTTGGCTCCCATTTCGGAGGGGGGGGGGGGGGGTGGGGAGGGGGGGGGGGTTGAAAAGATTAGGACCAAAACGCATACTCTATTCAATTCAGTTGAATTCGGTCGAACTCAAACCGTTCTCGCCCTAACTCGGTGATAATGTTGCGGCATCGTACTATGATGAGGATAATTAATGCTTCTCCCACCCCCGCCCCCTTCTTTTTTTTAAGAACTTCATGAACTGTAACTGGAACCACAGGACCATTCCGGTTGTCTGGTTGTCGTGGACCCCACGGGTGACACTTACAAAATAAATGATAGGGTTACAACTACCAATTTCTCTAAACATAGCTTGTGGCCCCTCATTGGTACGACACGTGATTTATTTACTTATTTACCAGTAAAACCACGAATCGTGATTAGCGAGCTCATTCCGGCGAGGGGTCATAAGTTATGCTTTTTAGAGAAAAATTGGAAGTGTAATAAAATTTGAATGGAGACATTTGTAAAAAGTGCGGGACGCATATTATCCTTGACGTTGGTTAAAAGGCAAACAGAAATTCCAAAATGGTCAGTTGCAGTACTTCGTTCCCTACTTGGGACGATGTGTAGCTGCAGTGCGCCTCAACAGTGACGTGGATGAAGTTTGGAAAAGCTTTTCAAACCCCCCCCCCCCCCCCCCTTCCCCCCAAATGGGAGCCAAAAATTACAGACAACTCGGACCAAAGACAACTCGGACCAAGACAAGTCGGCCCACTTTTGAAGACAACTCGGACCAACATTGAAGACAACTCGGACCAACCTTGAAGACAACTCCGACGGACCAACTTTGAAGACAACTCGGACCAACTTTGTAGACAACTCAGACCAACTTTGAAGACAACTCGGACCAACTTTGAAGACAAGCTTGACATATCATACAAACATAGGTGTCAATCAAACAATAATAATAGTATATTATTATTATGTGATTGACACCTATGTCTGAATGATTTTTCTGACAAACAATTGTCAGTGACAGGGATTGGAAGTGGAATTGATGTTCACACATGAAGGAGTGAATATTTCGAATAACAAGAATGATATTTATTTTTCACTGAAGTTTATTTAGCAAATAAACAAATAAAAACAATAATACTTCTCGCACACAAACATAGCACATGTTATCTTAGCACAATATCTTAAGATGAATATTGATACAAATATTTACAAATATTTACAGTCGTATGTAAAAAACATTTAAACAAAACAGACATATAGCACATTTTAGCACACATATGGAGAGGGGCGGTGTGTGCGAGAGGGATGGGTGGTGGTGGTGGTCTGAGAGTACTCGCAACCGATACCACCCAAACTGTCCCTGGCCGAACCGTCCCCAAACTGTTTCACCCAAACCCTCCCCAACTATTTTCCCCAAACCATCCCCGGGCCTGATGCTCCAGCTGACCGGTGGAACCCGAACAGGTTCTAATTTTAGAGAGATATTGCACGTCGCAAGTAGTCATAATAAGTACAGACTATAGTATTAATAAAAACTAGTCCAAACTTCGACTCAAATTCCATAACATAATTTGGGGATTTGGTACGTCCAACCCCAAAATTATATTACGGAATTTGGGTCCAAGTGTTGACTATGGTAAAACGTGCCGCGCACATGTGTTCCCTTCCGGACCTGCATTAAATTTTGTTCCGTATGCATGACATACTCAATGACAAGTACGCTCCCCCGCCCCACTCCCCTCCCATCCCCCTCCCTCCCCTTCGATGTACAACGAATCAGTCGACCAATAATATTAGCCACAAATAATAAAAAATAAAGCTTGATGAGACGCGTGTTCATACCGAATATTATTGGACTACTTGATAAAGACATTATGATAAGCACTAAATATCTAAAGTTTCAACTAATTAGTTGGACTAATATCATCGAAACCGCGCAAGCACTAAATTTCCAGAGATTTTAAAAATTTCCCTGTGAATATTTTTATATTTCGGGGATGTGATGTGATTATATACAGCAAGTGTTTCGTTTCTTTTCACCTTTTCCCTGAATATTGCTTTACTTTTCGCTTTTTCATTTACAATATTAACACTCTGACAGACAGGAGACCTAGATCAACATCAACGTCACCAAAAAAGTTACAGTTTGAACACTTGCTATGTATAATGCCATTCACACAAAAAATGTCTTTCAATGAACCCTGTACTAAAGCATTGAATGCTTCCAAAATCTCTGCATCTTTTCTACCTTCAAGCAAAGCCTTCAGGCCAGTTTTTGGCATACTCGTTTTATCATCAGCACCTAAATGTGCATATACGCCAAAAAAATATGCTTCAAGAAAAGCATCAACAGCACACGTGTAACCATTCTTGTGCTGAATACATTTTATACCATTACAAAAATATGTATCCATTTCGTAATTGATAAGAAGTAGGGAATTGAGGATTGGGATTCACCTCTGCATAATTTTTACAACCCATTGATTGGTTCAATTCGACTATTGCACTTTAATTTAATTAATTTTGATTTAATTTATTATTATTATTATAGTGTAACTATTCAAGAGAGAATGCACGGAAATTTTGTTCTCAATTTTTGTTTGAAAAACATAGCTCAGGTCCATTCACTGAAACACGCTCGAGGAGCTTGTTCCAATTAGAGGTCAAAAGCTGTGTTTTTAAACCAAAAATTTAGGTTTATTTTTAGAAGTGCTGTCTGCTATTTACAACGTTAATGCAAATGTGTTTTTTATTCAGAATCTAGCCCACCAAGTAGCTAATTAAAACAGTTGTTGTTCAGCGCAAGATTTAATTGGTTGGAATTGGCCCGTCTGTAACAAAAATTTCACGCCCAAAAGTACATCAAATGTGCTTTGCCGGCAAAAAATATATAGATTCTTTTTAAATGTCAAGTTTGTGTGGGCTTTGGGGATTAACAACAGACATAGGATTTAATTTAACACGCCACTGAACAGAAGCAACTAATTAAGCTTAATTGTATACTGGTATGTCATATCTTCCAAGGACGGCAGCTAGTTTACTTATTAATCTGTCAAAGGACCAGAGCATTTGACGCATCTATTGAAAAGAAACCCATGCTGGCTGGGGAGGATTATTATTACCAAAACACCAACAGATGACAGCGTCTGGCCAAAATGTTTTCAGTCTACTAGTACTCCGACCGTTTCCAGCCCAGTGGCGGCACTACGGGGGGCATGGGGGCATTTGCCCCCCCCCCCCCCCCAAACGTGTGCTCTGCTCCCCCACTTGCCCCCCCCCCCCCCCATCCACCAAACACACATCCATCCAAACACACACACACACTCTCTCCCCCTCTCTCTCCCTCTCCTTCTCCCTCAGCTCTCTATATCTCTCCCATCTCTCTCTCCATCCCCCTCCTCTCTCTCTCTCTCCCTCTCCCTCTCTCTCTCTCTCTCTCTCTCTCTCTCACGCACAGACCCACCAAACGCGGATCCAGGATTTCTTGAACGGAGGAGCACTAATTACCATTACATTTAGTCGAAACTTGGACCCCAAGTCCGTAATATAATTTTTTGGTTTGGTACGTCCACAGGACGTACCAAACCAAAAAAGGTATATTACGGACTTTGGGTCCAAGTTTGGACTACCTCATAATAAAGTAATGATATGATCCTTTACAAATTTGCCCCCCTTCATGGGGAGTCTGTCCCCCTACTTGCCCCCCCCCCCCCCCCCACGAAAAAATTTCTGGCGCCGCCACTGTTCCAGCCACGAAATAAAACATACTATTTCCAAGAAAAAAACGTACCAAATGCTAGGAAGATAAACATGGTGATCCATTAGTCTCTACCGGCCTACTGGACAAGGTGGCACTTGCAAGATAAGGGGACGTGGGAAGGAAATGTGGGCCAAACCTACGTTTAAAGAGCAAATGTCTACAACACCCCCCCCCCCCCCCCAAGCCCTCAGAGACGTCACCAATTTTCCATGCCTTTTTTGAGATATTGGAACTTGACAAGAAAATCCCACTATAACTTGAATTTGTTTACCGTAGGCCATGATTCGTCCGTCCCTTGCTTCTAAATTTTCATGATTCCGAAGGCTGAACTTAATTTGAAAAATCCGCCAGAGTTGTTACGAAAAAGACCGGAAGAAGTAGATGGATTTATTTATTTATTAATTCTGTTCCATTCTCAATTTAGTTCGTCAAAAATAATTACTGATGTAAACGCGAAACAGTGAAACAGCTTAGAAATCTACAATATTAAAACATATGCCGGTTTCTTATTGATTCGGAGCCTCAGTGAAAAACAGGGACCGCACTTCGTAAAGACAGGATGTATCACCGAGACTATCACATTATTGTTCTAAAAAACATAACAACACACGGAATAAGTTTTATTTTTAAATTCTTCTTCTATTGGGTAATTTTATTTAAAAATGTCTCGACGAACTGTTTCGAGAATGAAGGATGGACAAGATCATGTTCGACTCGGATGGCAACAAACTTACCTTTAATTATACAGGGGGGGAATCCAAATGACATATCGGCAAAACATTTTATTTTAATACGGAAACAAGTTCAATATCTCGAAAAATACTGGGCGGATTGTTTAAAATCGGACATTTTTCCGGGGTACAATGATCTGGAAAAGACAGATATGGTATTTTTATGTCATTATTTTATGAAATGCGGGTTTTAGAAATTCGCTGACTGAAGACTAATATTGCTAATCAAGTTCTGACTCGGGAAGAAATTTCTCGTCGATCACTAATTGATTATGTAATGCTTCTCTCCTAACTGCACTTGGGTACCCCACTTTTCTACACAAAAAGTGGGGTACGTCAAGTGCGGTTTTATATGGAGTGTACACGTAATGATGAGCTTAAACTAAAACACAGACTGCTGAATAAAGATATAGTCATAAGCAGAACTGACTGTAGATTGAATCCATCTGACCATAGAATAGACCGAAATGTGGAGGAAGCTTCCACCGCATGTCCCTCAACAGACGCCTGAGTAAATTAGTCCACAGTCTTTGTGGAGCTAGAGAAGCTACCAACAGAATTTGCATTGAAATAATTACACTAGAGCAATATCTGCTGAATCAACAGCGCTGGAAGATACGCATATCTTATTATTCCGTCTAACAAGATTGATAGAGCGTTTATTGCAAACGCTCGAAGATCCAAACATAATGACACATACGTCTGCAACTGATTGTTGAGATGCGTCGCGAATAAGACAATCATTGGCCGCTCGCCTAGGTAGAAATCTGATTGAAAACTTGTTTGTTGAAAGCCGATTCTGGCGGCAACAAACGGCCCCTCCACGAGGGGAGTCTGCTAATACGTTCGGACGACCCGGAATATGACGGACTGATAGAAGAACTTGATGTTCTAGTAGCAACCGAAAGATTCATTCCGTTAACATGAATAACAGGATGGAATGAGTGCCTCCATAATTCCGAAAAAACGCTAATACCGTCGAGTTGTCGAACAGAATTAGCATATGAACATTCTGAAATACGTTATCCAATAACGTAGCGCAAGCCAAAATGACATCATACTTGATGTTTGAGTGCTTGATAAGGAACTACGCAATCAAAAGACCCTGGCACTTCAATCCGTTGGGCTCAATGAAAAAGACCCAACCTGTTTACTGGCATCCGTCAAACTCAGATCTGGCAGTTGCAGTGGAACTACCTAAGATAAGCCCAGAAAACTTGCCCAAGTCTGAATGTCCTATTCACTTGATTTGACAAGATGATGTCCGTATCGAGTGAAAGAATCTTCACCCTCCAATACTGAATTAAAGAAATTTGGAGAGGACCAATGCGTAACCGCCTCATCGGAATAAAATCGCGGCAGTCCCGCCTAAACGTATCAGTCTCATAAGATCTCTCGCTGAGACTTTGTCTGAGCGAAGACAATAGTGAGCATAACAACTGAATAATTTTGTTCTGGATAACGGCAGACGAACGAAAAAGTTGTGCGTTACGTAGCTCATCCCCCGGTGGGTGAATGACATGGATGATACCAGATCCGACTTCTCCTCGTTTACTTAAGAAACCGAGACGTCAGAGCAATAGAAGCAGATTTTGCACAAAGTTCTGAAGTGTTAACTCATTGCCGTACCTGTATGAATGTCGTCCAGGTAGGCCGATGTTATCGCAGATGAATAAGTTCGGAAATGAGTCATTACCGAGTTCGTTATTCAAGTGGAGGCCCAGGGGGCTAGATTCAGACCGAAGCATATTACTCAGAACTGATATACGACTCCTATGATAAGGAAGCGAAGATACTTTCTGACACCTGATGTACCATGGCGTGAAAGTAGACATCTTGAGATCTATGCATGTAGCATAGTCGTAGACCCGAATACTCGCCCTGATCGATTGGGTGGACTCCATATATAAACTTGGAGCCACGATCAGCTTGTTTATCCAGTTCCGAATAATGAGTGAACGGAACAAGCCGACTGTTTTTTGGAACCAGAAAAGGAAGGTTGTAGAAACCTGGAAATTCCTGGATTTCTACGATCTCCATCGCGTTCATTTCAAAAGAGACTAGACTTCTGATGGAAGCGAGCTTCTATCCTACTGACTTGGAGGAAGCTGAGTCCATCTTGGACTCCGAGTTGACAGAGGATTTTGTTTGAGGAACAATTAGTCCTTTTGAAATCACCCCTTGAATCCAAGGGACGTCCATAATCTATTCCCAAATAATTGAGAAACTCGAAGTCTTCTGCTCACGAGTACACGATAGAGGTTAAAACCATTACCTTCTGGTCCTGCGAGGCTTGCAGAAGGAGAAGCCATGTCCTCCACAGTCCGCACCTCGCCCCGTCGACCTAGGGACGTCTGACCATAATTACAGCCCCAAAATGAGTTGCTACCCTGACGGTCTCTAGAATAAGACCTAGAGGACGCATAGGAACCTTTATAGGAACTTCCCTTGGACGTATTCATCCCTGAAGTGCCTGTTCTACTCTTCTCTGCTGAATCCGACTATATGGAAGCGAATTTTAATAGCAGAGAGTCTAAAGCTTTCTTAGTTAACTGATCATAGACTGTGGAAAGCTTGCCGTCGAAGAAAACTCTCCGGAGACAGGAGCGACTCTGAGAGAGTTTTTCACCTTACCATATGCACGCGTGCATGTAGCCAGGACCACGTCACGTCTAACCAACTCCATATTGCCACTAAAGGACGGAGTTTTACGTGAGGCCCTTGAAAGAACTCTTAAGGAGATTGTGCATCCTAAAATTCTTTTTCCTTGCGACGTAATGATAACGTTCTGGTAAGGCGATCTGCGTACAATGATGCGTCTAAGCTGACATCGTGATTGGAATTGACATAGATGACAGTAAAAAACAATACTAGGTCCTGACCTGGTCGTCTAGACGCAGAGAACTCTCAGAATGCTCTGTCCTGCCATTTCAAAATATTCAATGAACTGATGAAAGGCAGATGTAGAGCATATTGCCGATAAGAAACCTGACCTGCCCATTTAGGTAGCAAGTTAAATAATATAGCCTCGTTGAACAGTTGAAATGTCCGTGAGACATATCTGGACTATGTCGGAAACTGAGGGATGATGTCCCTAAACTGATTAAGAATTCTGTGTCCAGTGGCGCTATCAGTCTCTTATCCGGCAACGCAGCATTTTGGTCCGGAGGAACGTCAGATGATAATGCTGGATGCACTCTACGGCAATTATGTTGTTCCAAAAAGGGAAAATACAACTCATCCGCATCTCTTTCGCCATCCTGTCGGACCACTTGTAATTCCTGGTCGTCCGTGCCTGAACCTGCAGCGGAACGTACCAACCCAGCTTCCTCGGATAATTCCTGATCCGACAGAGTTACTGTCAGTTGCTGGGATGCTGCGATAATTTATGCTATCTGCGATAGCATGTCTGTAACAGAGGCCTGTGGAGCTGCGATCTTATAGGATTTAGCGGCTGAAAGCTCCTGGATGTTCACTCTAGCATACATCTAATATGTGAACGTCCGGAGTATGAAGGCCTTGTATCCTTGGCTACCGGATGGTGTGACCTGGTTGCCGTAGAATCCCTGGTTGGTGATGTTGGTTGAATATCACAGGTCACGTAGGCAAGGTGCAGTCGCGTGTGCTGCCGTGAGGATGAGGAAGCCGAAGAGCAATTTCTCCGGACTGTCTACATAACGGAGCTTCCCGATCGGTGGACGTACGCTCCGACTGAGCAACGTTTTGTACCACAACATCTGGGCACAGATGTTGTAATATGAGAGAGGAACCTCTCTCGCTCACAGCCCGATGGACCTGGACGAGCTAGGAACCAGACTAACAGACTTCCTCCGTACCATCCTCATATCCGTCGTCACTGGGTGTGCACATTGTATTTTATAGTGCTCGCATCACCCAAATCTCCTTCCTGGACTGCAACGGACGAACCCGGGTGCTGAGCCATTCGGTGAATGGTCGCGACACAGGGCGAGCTAGCGGACGCCAATGCCGTCGATCCTACTTGTGACCTCTTAGGCAATTGACGTATCTGCATGAGCACTTTACCGCTAGCTCTTCATTTGACTGTGACAACGGAAGCACACTTACAAAGACTTCACGGTAACAATACCTAGTTCATGTTACCGTATGAGACCTGTGGAGCCGCGGTCCTACATGAAATATCCGCTGGAAGCTCCCGGGACGTTCATTCCTGCATTTATATAATATGCGAACGTCCCGACTGGAAAGGTCTCGTATCCTTAGCTAGCAGATGGAGTGACCTGGTCGACATGTATTCCTTGGTCGGCGAAGCAGGAGCACCAGGGACGTTCAGTCCTGCATTTATATAACATGGGAACGTCCCCTGGAAATCTGTGGTCACATAGCCAAGGTGCGGTCATGTGTGTTGACGAGGATGAGGAAGCCAATATAACAGCCGCATCGAACTGTCATACGACGGAGCATCCCGAGCAGGAGGAGTGGACGTAAGCTCCGACTAAGCGAACAACATACAACAACATCGCAGCGCAGATGTTGATGCAAGAGAGAGGGGGCCTCTCTCGCTCGCGGTCCGGGGGACGTGGATGAGCTAGCTACTGGACGGACAGGCTTCCTCCATACTGTCCTCGGATCCGTTGTTGCTGGGTGTGCACATCTGAAGTTTTATAGTGCTCGCA
This sequence comes from Pictodentalium vernedei, assembly GCA_031216915.1. NCBI lineage: Eukaryota > Metazoa > Mollusca > Scaphopoda > Dentaliida > Dentaliidae > Pictodentalium > Pictodentalium vernedei. The sequence goes on from CM062295.1 coordinate 731,500,557, forward strand.
TCACCCAATCTGCTTCCCTGGACCGCAACGGACTAACCCGGGTGCTGTACCATTCTTTCCTGGTGAATGGACGCGACACCGGGTGGACTAGTGGGCGACAATGCCTTTGATAGAACTAGCTAACTCCCAGCAATTGTTGTAATACCTTGAGCACTTCCCGCTAGCCCTACTACTGCAACGACGGAGACACACTTATTGAAGACATCACGGAAACATCACTCTGAATTCTGAAAATGAAACTGATAATATATAGTAGTGACCCTACGGAGAGAGGACCGTAATGGACCCCTCACCGCTAATAAAATACCGTGACACACGTCTCCAACGTTGTCATATCAATCAACACACACAGAGCAAGAATTAAAGCGATTACATTGACTATAAGAAACACAATGAACTTGTGAATTAGAGGAAGATATCCTCGCATTACGAATGAAGAATATTTTTTCCAACCAGAAAAAATATACACTATCATATTACTCGCATTAACCCTTGAAATAAATATACATAATATATTATAATTCATTATAACATTTCAAAAGAAAATAATTTTCAAAAAAAAAAATTTTGAAAAAATTTTCAGAAGAGCCCAAGTTCCCAATGGGAACCTTGAGCCCAAAGGATCCCAAAAAAGCCTAAGTGTGGACAAAATTTTTTAATGATTTTGAAAAATTAATGTAACACTTACGGACAATATTAATGTATCTTGCTGTGAACCAAATTAAGCAGAAGACAAGTAATCACTGTCAGAAGTAACAGTTGTAAACATAAGCAAAAGTGTCAACAAACCGGAAACATGACTCCAGGCACTGAAACAAACATAGCCCGAAATCAGTTACCAATTTAAACACTATCTGTTGCAAAACAGAGGCTTCCAGAGAAGAAACTGTAGAACATTAGATGGTAGATGCAGACCAAAAGGCCTAAACACCCCTGGGATGAGGACGTAAACATGGGGAAAATACAGAAAATAATTCTGTTACCAAGCCAAAACTCCCAAGAAATTTTAGTAATAAACATTACAAAAAATAAGCCAAAAGCATGGGAGAATAGCTAGGGGGGAATAAAAGAAAAAGGAGAGAGGAAACACTGATTAAACAATGGAACATTCATAGCAAGAATGACCACAACAAGGTCATGCCTTGAAAATAGGTAACATGAATAATTTCATAAAATAATTATAAGTTACAGCCCTGAACATTTGTTTCCACTGTTTTTTCCTCTCCACCTTCTATTTCCACCATACATCCACCATTTCTCTCATAATTATGCATCTGGCATCTTTAAAACTGAGATTTACAAGCACAAATAACAGTGAAGTGTATTTGTATTGAGGGCCAAACAAAGAATGACTTTTGGCGGCAATTTCGAGACCTCCTTGACACTGCACATGCGCAGTGGAGTAAAAGTATGGAGGACCATATAGGACATGTAATTTTCGGCTTTAGACGCAAATTTTGGGGATTGGGGGGTAAAATTTGCGTTTGGCCCTAAATATTTTAGAGTTAGCACCAGCTAAGTCTGGGTCATTGGTACAGTATAAAAATATAGTAATTAAAATAATAAATTTGGATATTCTCTGCGTTGGGTAAAGGGTTTTTTAAATATTTTTCTCTGGCAAAGAGGCAACTCAATTGGCAGGGTTCCACTGTACCTGTTAATTCTACACTACTGTTAAATATTTTACATTGGCAAAGACGCTACTCAATTTACCGGGTTCCACTGTACCTGTTAATTCTGCACTACTGTTTATTTTTCAAGACTGAATTGGTTAAATTCCAAGTTGCATTATGGGAAAAATTTCAGTTTTGATAACATCAGTGCGCAGAGTTAATGATTTTAGGAGTAAAAACTGTGACACCTGACACACTTGTACTTTAACTCTTTACCTAACATGAAAAGCAGACGATACTTGTAAAAAAATTTCTTGATTAGGCCTAAAAAAAATAAAAAATCTGTTTCTCAGGCCCTCCCGCATGGTCCTTTTGGCTGCCGCATGCTCTCTTTTTATAACCAATTTAAACTTAAAAAAATAAAAATTAAATGGTTTATGTCCGATATTTTACCCAAGTTAAAAAAATTGATGAATTTGTCCCTTGAGTGCAAGAAGGCTTTGCAATGCTTTAGCATTGAAAAGTCTTCTTGCACTCAAGGGATGAAATACACCACCACCCTTGCTATTCTGTAGATTATGAGACCTAAAACTTGAACCAAGAACATGAACTTTTGATGGCAAAAAAGTAATTACTGAAATAAAAAATAAAATAAAAAACCGCTCGCCCGCATGCAATTTCACAAATAATGGCATGAGAAACAGAAGATCTATTTTGTGTGGCCTTAACTAATTTTTTTCATTGTTTGTCACAAAAAAATAGGTTATGACCCCTCTTTGGAACGAGCTCGACAAGCTTGTTCCAAAGAGGGGTCATAACCTATGTTTTTGAGACAAAAAATGAAAAAAATAATGAAAATTAAACGATTTTTGTGAATAGCACTGGCCGGTTTTGGCCCTTATGTGTGGTAAAGTGTTAATAGAAATTGCTTCAATGAAACTATATTGTACTTGTAGGACTATGAATTTAACCAATTACATTTTGTTTGACAACTCTCGGGGCTCTGACAAACAAGAAATAGTCAACACTTGGCTGCTGTGCAGTTTGGAAATACCCTGTGCTGCTTATCCATATATTGCTTCAAATGGGATTAAAGTGAAAAAACTCAGCATAGAAAAGGTTCAATATTGTTGTAACTTGTCTTTATGATGACCTGTGTCCCATCCATGATCCCAAAATCTCGTTAGAAAAGACATCTGTCCCAAGTGTCTTACTACTTCCATTAACCCACATTTGACAAACTTTTTTTTCAAATCATATATACCAGTACATTTTAAGGACATCAAGAAAGGTAACTCTAACTTTTTTTGAGTAATATTTACATTTCAAGAACATTAAACTAGAGGCTCTAAAGAGCCTGTAATCGCTCACCTGGAACTACATATAAAAATGTGATTTCCCATAGGCTTTCCATAGTAACTATGAGCTGCAACAGTGGCCGTGTTTGCAACATTACATCAACATTAAATGAGGCTCATTGATAGAAGGTGTCCCAGTCCTCAATCATGTGAAGTTTCAAAACATTTGACTTTGTAGTTTCAGAGGGGAAGATTTTTTGCAAAATCCATCAATCAGAATCAGAGAATGTCTCTAGTGGCCATATTTTCCAACCAATGGGACCAAAAAGAGGATCGATTGTAGAAGGTCTCCTATAGACCATTCCTGTGAAGTTTGGTTCATGTTGGCTCAGTAGTTCCAGAGAAGAAGATGAAAATGTGATTTTCCATAAGGCTTCCATAGTAACTATAAGCCACAATTGTGGCCATGTTTGCAGCACAATCAACATTAAATGAGGATCGTTGGTAGAGGGTGTCCCAGTCAGCAACCATGCAAAGTTTCAAAACATTTGGCTCTGTGGTTTCAGGGGAGAAGATTTTTCAAAATCCACCAATCAGAATCAAAAAATGCTTCTGGCTGCCATGTTTTTTGATGCACGGTAACAAGATGAGGAGTATTTGTAGAGGACCTGCCATAGACTATCCCTACCAGGTTTGGTTCACATCAGCTTAGTAGTTCCAGAAAAGATGAAAGTTAAAAAATTTATAGTAATTTATATATTTTTTATACTTACCAATGACCCAGACATAGCTGGTGCTAACTCTTAAAAATCTAGGGCCAAACACAAATTTTGCCCCCCAATCCCCAAAATTTGCATCTAAAACCCAAGAAAACATGTCCTGAATGGCCCTCCATACTTCGCCTCTACTGCGCATGCGCAGTGTCAAGGAGGTCCCGGAATTGGCGCCATTTATCATTCTTACAACCAGTGCCTGGTCAGCGCTATGTACTCAGCGGGGAGGTAGAGTTCCCAACTCCTGGGAGGGCCATCCCCGTCTGGGTCATTGGTAAGTATAAAAAATATATAAATTACTATAAATTTTTTAACATTTTTATACTGTACCAATGACCCAGACATAGCTGAAAAGTAAAAGGGCTGGAGGGTCTAGGACATAGAGGAAAATCCAATAAGCTCAAGTATATAAAGTTAAAAAATTTATAGTAATTTATATATTTTTTATACTTACCAATGACCCAGACATAGCTGGTGCTAACTCTTAAAATATAGGGCCAAACACAAATTTTGCCCCCCAATCCCCAAAATTTGCATCTAAAACTAAAGAAAACATGTCCTGAAAGGCCCTCCACACTTCGCCCCTACTGCGCATGCGCAGTGTCAAGGACGTTCCGAAATTGGCGCCATTTATCATTCTAATAACCAGTGCCTGGTAAGCGCTATGTACTCAGCGGGGAGGCAAGAGTTCCCAACTCCTGGGAGGGCCATCCCCGTCTGGGTCATTGGTAAGTATAAAAAATATATAAATTACTATAAATTTTTTAACATTTTTATACTGTACCAATGACCCAGACATAGCTGAATAGTAAAAAGGCTGGAGGGCCAAGGACATAGAGCAAAATGGAATACGCTCAATAAAATAAAATAGAGTCATCCCCTGTAGGGAAAAGAAGTAATAGGCCTTATATGTATCTTTCTTATTTATGATAAATTAGAAAGATACAACACCTTCCAAAAATTGAGCTTCATACATCCATGTACTCTATTAATATCCAATAATCCTTATACTAATAATTTTTAAAGTAAGCCAATAATAAAGTAAGTCTAGAGAATAGAGACTCTTATACTCCTAAAAGTGTGTGAGAATTGCATAATCATGTCCGTTGACATATGCAATATTCAAAAGCTATACTTTAAAAACTAAGACTTGAATGAATTTTATAAACTTAAACTTCTCACTAACAACCATCCCAATAACAGCTCAGAATTACTAACTCCGGAGGAGGTATCCCCTTGTTTTCATAGTAAAAACAGGTGACCCAAGGGAACACCCTCCCCCCCCCCCTTTTTCTTGCCCTGGGTCAAATAGCCCAGAGCGAAGAGGGCAGCCGAACGGAGACACTGCCGAAACAGACAGCCTACCTAGCTATAGTAGCAACTGTTAAGTGAATGACATTCTGAGCAGTAGATAATAGACCTAACAATAGAGGCCTCCAGAAATGGACTCGATATTTCTGAGATAAAATTCATGAATGGATGGCTGAGCGCAATGAGCAGCCTTCAAAAATCTATAATAGCAACACTATTAATGTAAGCCCAAGAAGTAGAAGAACTCTTACTTCATGAGCCGAAATCTTAAGCACAACTGCTAAGCCAATGATATACCATAAGCAGTACGCTAGTTAATAGAATCCATTAACAATAAAATGGAGCGTAACGTCCTTCTACTAGACATCAAAGACAGAAGAAGCTTACGCCCTTGTAATAAACAGATATCTGTTTATAAATACATAAACTGTACCCGGAAAGAGTAAAGGCCTATGCCCATACGAAGACGGAAGGACCTTAAAATAATAGGTTCCGGATAATAGGAGCCTAACTCTTATGCAACAATCCAACCTAAATAGTAACGGAAGTATTGATTCCGAAACTATGAAAGTGAAAATCATCCATCGATAGTGCATGAAACTCACTGACTCTACAGTAAAAGAGAAACCAACAGAATTACTGTCTAAAAGGTCAGAATTTGAAAACTACTGTTTCCAGAGGCTCAAATGATTACTTAGCTAAATAAGAACCAAAGTTAAAATCCGTATAAGAATTTAATCTAAAGATTCTAAGTCTATTTATCAAAAAGTTACTAACTGACTTAGATAAAGAGACAAAAGACTCAATTGTAAACTATCGTAGAGTGCATAGGTATGAGGTAACATAAACCTATAACCTAAATAACAACAGGCTGCAGTAGATCTTGTGAAACAAGTATACTAAAAAATAGCAATGAGTAGTATGGAGGGATCAACCATATGAACATAATGATCCCTACACCACGACGGAAGAGCCTCCACTTTAGTCGCATAGAATAGCGAAAAAGAGGATCTCCTATAGTAAGAAATCGCGTCCAAAGCTCGTCCAGTACAGTGCTTACAATGCAATACGGACCACACAACGGAATACATGAAGGTTGCGACCTTGCTGGTTGTGATAAAGATGACACGATTTACCCAGTGAAAAAAGATCCTCACATAGAGGAAGATTTCACGTTAAGATCCACAGTAGACAAGAGAGTAAATTACTCATGATCTCTGTGAAGATAGAGACGCTATCAACAGAAATGTATTGTGGTTGTTTATCTTAGCAATACCTGCTAAAACAACAGCGCCGGAGGATACGCGTATCCTATCATTCCGTCCTATAGATCAATAGAGCGTAAACAGTATTAGCTCAGAGATCTGGACAAGCCAACACATACGTCTGCAATTTATTAGCAGGCTGTGTCATAAAAAAAAAAAACATCATTGGGCGCTCCCATAGATAGCAAATCTGAATGAATACTTGTTTGTTGAGAGTCCATTCTGACAGCAACAAGCGACCCGTAAGAGAACGGGAGTGCGATAAAACAATCAGACGACCCAGAATATGACGGACCAAAACTGAACTTGGTGTACTACAACCAACAGACGGATTCTTTCCATTAAATTGAATAACGGAAACGAAAGAGTGCCTCCCTGGTTCCGGAGATACGCCACTACTGTCGAATTAAAGGACAGGAATTTGGGCATGCGTTTCTGAATAATGTTCATGCAATGACATAAAGCAAGCCTAAAAAACATTATTCCGCGGAAGTTAAACTGATAGCTAAAAGACTGCGGAACCCAAAGACCCTGGCACTTCGAATCCGTAGGGATCAGTATATATCCCAATCTGTTTGACTGGCAACCGTCATAACAGTCACACTCGGGTCCGGCAACTGCGGCGGCACTCTCTGAGTCAACCACCGAATGTTTGCCCCAGTCTGAATCTCTTGTAACACTAGATAGACAAGAGACTGTATAAATCAAGCAATTCATGGATTGCCGGAAAGTTGCCGTCGAAGAGAAGCTCCTCCGAGAACGAAGCGACTCTGAGAGAGTTCTTAACCTACTATCCACGCGTGGATGTAGCTAGGGCTGCATCACGTCTAACCAACTCCAATCAGCCACTGAAGGGCGGAGTTATACGTGAACAAACTACTGCCCTCAAAAGAAATTACATTGAGAATAATATCCCGTAAATCTTTACTTGAAGACGTAATGATAACGCCTCAGTAAGGCGGATTACGTATAATAAAGCGTCTAAGTTAAGTCTACTATACATAATGTCGTTCCCAACATTGAAATTGGAAAAGACATAAACGGCGAAAAAGAATATATATGCAGTCTTTAATCACACCGTCTAGACGCGTATGAACTCTCGGTATGCCCTGCTCTGCCAAAATAAACTATATGTAAAAAAGATAAAATGGCAGAAATGAGCCACGCGGACAAGAAACTAAACTATCATGCTTAGTAGCAGGCTTGTATATATATATAAATATATAGCGTCGAAAAATAAAACACATGTTGTAATGACAATATTGGACTGCGTCGGTAAGTCAGGGACAAAGTCCCTGTACCGATCGAAAAATCCGAGTCCAATGACGCTATAAGTCTCTTATCCAAGATCGCAGCAATGAAGTCCGAAAAATAATCACTGGAAGAAATGCCAGAAGATATGAAAGGCATCTTCCGATACTACTAAAGGGAAAACTCGAAATCTTTCGAATCCCTTTCGCCATCCTGTCGGACCCTATAAAGCGTTCGGTCGTCCGTAGCTTGATGCAACCGCGGACCGCACCGACCCAGCGCCGTCGGATAATTCCTGATTCGACCGAGAAACTGTCAATTGCTGGGATGCTGCGAAACAACTGTGCTAACTCGGATAGCACGTCCGTCACTGAGGCCTGAGGAGCAGCGGTCTTACGATGCATTGCCGCAGGAAGCTCCGAGATCGTTACCCCGTGCATACTTCCAATATGCGAGCGAACGGAGTGTATAGGCCTCGTGTCCCTTGGCTACCGGATGGCGCGACCTATTCGCTGTGGAATCACTGAATGCTGAAACTGATCGGATACTCGAGGTCACGTAGCCAATGTGCGGTCGTGTGCCCTGCTGTGAGGATGAGGAAGCATTAAAGACAGTCTCTCGGACTGTCAATATAACGGAGCGTCCCGAGCAACGGACATATGCTCCGAATGTAAAATATCAGAACCACAACATGCGGTCCCCTATGTTGTTGGCTTCCTCCGATCTGTCCTCAATCTGCCGTCACTGGGTGAGTACTAAAGTAATTAAAGTGCTCGCATCACCCAAATCTCCTTCCTAGACCGCAACGGACGAACCCGGCAGCCGAACCATTCGATGAATGTACGCTACACCGGGTGAGCTAGCGAATGTCACTCCGTAAGCGATAGACATATTCCATGAGCACTTATTGCCGCTAACTCTTCATTAACTATGACGACAGAGGCACACTTTTGAAAGACATCTCCATAATTCTTCGAACAAGAAACCAGAAATGCTTGGATAGCAAGCATAAAATAATAATATATATAGCGTCGTTCAATAATTCGAAAGTTTGTGTGACATTATTGGACTATGTCGGAACTGAGGGACGATGTCCCTGAACCGAACCAAAAATTTCTAAGTCCACCGACGCTATCGGTTTCTTATCCGGCATCGCAGCATATGTTGTTCCGAAAGGGAAAGCTTGAAATCCTCCGAATCCCTTTCGGTATCCCGTCGGACCGGATGAAACTTTCGGACGTCCGTACCCGCTTCCGCGGAGCGTTCCGACCCAGCATCGTCGGATAAAATATATGCGACAGATTCAGTTGATGCTGGGATGCTGCGATAAACTGTGCTATTAAGGAAAGCACGTCCGTTCCCGAGGCCTGTGCAGTAGCGGACTTACGATGCATTGCCGCTGGAAGCTCCGTGTACGTTGATTCCCGCACACTTCCTATGCGAACCTCCGGAGTCTGCAGGCCTCGAGTCCCTGGCTACCGACCCAGCGCTGTCGGATAATTCTCGATCCGACACCGTTACTGTCGGCTGCTGGGATGCTGCGATAAGCTGTGCTATGTGCACAAGAATGTCCGGCGTCGAGACCTGCGGAGGCGCAGTCTATCGCTGCTTCGCCGAGGGCAGCTCCGCATCAGATGGCTCCCGCATACTTCCTATGCGAACGTCCGGAGTCCATCGGTCTCGAATCCCTGGCTGCCGGATGGTGTGACCTGGTCGCCGAAGAATCCTTGATCGGCGAAGCTGGTAATATATCGGCGGTCACGCAGCCAAGGTGCGGTCGTGTGCGCTGACGAGAAGAGGAAGCCTTAGCAGTCTCAGCGGACTGCCTATACAACGGAGCGTCCCGAGCGACGGACGTATGCTCCGCTAGCGACACAATTGTACCACAACATCTGGGGCCAGATGTTGTTGAACGAGAGAGGGGCCTCTCTCGCTTGCCGTCCGGATGGACCGGAACGAGCTATGAACCGGACTAAAAGGCTTCCTCCGTTCTCCCTCCGATCCGCCGTCACTGGGTGTGCATTAAGTTAATTTTATAGTGCTCGCATCACCCCAAAATTCCTTCTAGACCGCAACGGACGAACCCGGCTGCCGAACCATTCGGTGAATGGACGCTACACCGGGCGAGCTAGCGGACGTCAAAGGCCGTCGAACCTACTAGGGTCCTCTTAGGCAATTGGCGTATAACATGAGCACTTTTCCGCTAGCCCTTCATTAATTGTGACGACGGAGGCACACTGTTGGAAGACATCACAGATACATCACCCTAATCTTGATCGTCTGAAATAGAAATTGATAAAGTAGAGTGACCCTGCGGGGAAAGGACCGGAGTGTCCAAATCCCCAACAACATACCGTGACATACGCTTCCCATATTGTCATCGAAATCATACGATACAGAACAGGAGTTAATGCGAGTACACTGACCACATATAGAATGATAATAAGGTCAGAGGAAGACTTCCTCTTAAAACAATTGATCAATATCCTTTCAATGTGAAAAGAAAACAAGTCCTGGTACTCGCACTAACCCCTGGCAAAATACATAATAATAATATGATCCATTAATATAGAAAAAATAATTGAAATCAAAATATTTTGAAAAAATATTTTTTCAGAATAGCCCAAGTTTCTGAAAAGTAACGTTGAGCCCCAATGGATCCCAAGCCTAAGTGTGGAAAAAAATTTTAAAAATATTTTAAACAATTTATTCAACACTTACGAACAATAATAATGTATCTAGTTATGATTAAAATAACATAAAGATATTATTATTTAGAAATCCCCCCCTCACACAGAGGGCTGTTGTAAATGTAAACAATGAGTGTAAAAACACTAAATAAGACTCCAGGCACCCAGGCCCGAAATCAGTTACCAAAAATACACCATCTGATGCAAAACAGAGACTTCCAGGGAAGAAACTGCAGAACATCAGATGGTAGATGCAGAACACAACGCCTAACCACCCGTAGGTGAAGACGTAAACATGGGGAAAGAACAGAATTCATTCTGTTATTCAGCTAAAACTCCCAAGAAATTTTAGTAATAATAATTACATAAACTATGCCAAAAGCATGGGAGAATAGCAAGGGGGGACTTAAAGGACAGGGAGAGAGGAAAAACACTTGAAAAAACAGTGTAACTAAATAATCAGAATGACAACAAAATGGCTGCTGCCTTGAAAATAGGTAACTTAACATAATTTCATTAAAAAATTTTAAGTTACAGCCCTGATAATATTCTGTCACACATTCTTTTCCTCTCCTCCTTTTCTATCCTCCTTAGAATCACCATTTCACTAATATTTATGTGTCTGGCATCATTTAAACTGAGATTTACAAGCACAAAGATCAGTCAGATGTTAACTGATGAAGGGCCAAACTTAGAATGATAAATGGCGCCAATTTCGGAACGTCCTTGACACTGCGCATGCGCAGTAGGGGCGAAGTGTGGAGGGCCTTTCAGGACATGTTTTCTTTAGTTTTAGATGCAAATTTTGGGGATTGGGGGGCAAAATTTGTGTTTGGCCCTATATTTTAAGAGTTAGCACCAGCTATGTCTGGGTCATTGGTACAGTATAAAAATATAGAGTCATCCCCTCGAGGAGAAAAGGAGTATTAGGCTTTACATGTATCTTTCTTATTTATGATAAATTAGAAAGACACAACACCCTCCATAATTGAGCATCATAACATTCATGTTCTCTATTAACATCCAGAATAATCCTTATACTAAATATTTTTAAAGTAAGCCAATAAATAAAGTTAGTCCAGAGAATTGAGACTCTTTATACTCTTATACAAGTGTCCGAGGATTGTATATTAACTCCCGTTTGACACGTGACATATACAAATGCTATACTTTAAAAATATGACATGAATGAATTTTTTTTAAACATAAACTTTCACTTTAAAACCATCCAAGTAACAACTCAGAATTACTGACTCCGGAGGAGGTATCCCCTTGTTTTCACTATAAAACAGGTGACCCAAGGGAACACCCTCCCCTCCCCCTTCCCCTTGCCCTGGGTCAAATATCCCAGAGCGAAGAGGGCAGCAGGATGGAGTCACTGCCTGAACAGAAAGCCTGCATAACTATAGTTGCAACTGTTTAGAGAACGACATTCTGAGCAGCAGATAATGGACCTAAACAAAGCAGGTCTCCAGAAATGGACTCAATATTTCTGAGATAAAAATTTGTGAATGTGGATGGCTGAGACCAATATGCAGCCTTCATTAAATCTATAATAGAAACACTATTTGCATAAGCCTAAGATGTAGAAAGAGCTGTTACTTAATGAGCTGAAATCTTACGCACAGACTGCTGAGTTGAAGATAGATTATCATAAGCAGTACGGATAGTTAATTGAATCCATCTAGCCATAGAATGGACCGTAATGTCCTTTCTATTAGGCATAAGAGACAGAAAGAAGCGTTTACGTCCCTTTCTGATAAACTGAGATCTTGTTTATAAATACATAAAGCTCTAACCGGACAGAGTAAAGGCCTGTGCCCGTCTGAAGACGGAAGGGCCTTAATAACAATAGGTTCCGGATATTTATTAGGACCCTGATTCTTAGCCAAAAATCCAACATTAGTAGTAAAGGTAATAGAGTTCCCGTCACTACGATAGTGAGAATCGTCCACCGATAGTGCATGAAGCTCACTGACTCTTCAAGCAGAAGAGAAAGCTAAGAGAAATGCTGTCTTATAAGACCAGAATTTGAAATCTACTGACTCAAGAGGCTCAAATGGTTTTCTTTTAGTTTAAGAAGAACCCAAGCTAAATTCATTTAGGAATTAATCTAAGGGTTCTAGGTCTATTTATCGAAGAGTTTCTAACTAATTTAGATAAAGAGACATTAGATTCAATTGTAAACTATCATGGTGTGCATAGGTATCAGATAACATAGACCTATAACCTTTAATAGTAACAGGCTGCATTTGATCTCGTCAAACAAGTATACTAGAAAGTTTGCAATGTCTGGTATGGAGGGATCAAACATATCAACAAAATGATCCCTACACCCATGACGAAAGACCTTCCACTTAACCACATAGTATAGCGAAGAGGAGGTCCTCCTACAGTTAGAAATCGTGTCCATTGCTCGTCCTGTACAATGCTTGCCGTGCAAGAAGGACCGCACAACGGAATACGTGAAGGTTGAGACCTTGCGGGTTGTGATGAAGTTGACACGATTTCACCAGCAAAAGAAGATCCTCTCGTGGAGGAAGTTTTCGCGGTAAGTCCCACAGCAGACACCTGAGTAGATTTATCCACGGTCTCTGTGGAGACAGAGATGCTACCAACAGAATTGTATTGAGATTGTTTATCTTGAGCAATATTTGCTGAATCAACGGCGCTGGAGGATACGCATATCCTATCCTTCCGTCCCACGAGATCGATAGAGCTTCTACTGCATATGCTCGGGGATCCAGACAGGGTGACACATAGTCTGCAATTGATTGTTGAGTTGTGTCACAAATAAGTCTATCATTGGCCGCTCCCATTGGTAGCAAATCTGATTGAATACCTGTTTGTTGAGAGTCCATTGTGACGGCAACAAGCGACCCTTCCGCGAAAGGGAGTCTACTAATACATTCAGACGACCCGGAATATGACGGAGCGAAAGCAGAACTTGGTGTTCTAGAACAAACAGAAGGATTCTTTCCGTTAAATTGAATAACGGAACGGAACGAGTGCCTCCCTGGTTCCAGATATATGCAACTACTGTCGTATTGTTGGACAGGATTGGACATGCGCTTTCTGAATAATGTTCATCCAGTGACGTAATGCAAGCCAAATTGACATCATTTCTTGGATGTTTATGTGCTTGTCTAGAAACTGCGGAACCCAAAGACCCTGGCACTTCGAATCCGTTGGGATCAATGTTGTACCCCAACCTGTTTGACTGGCATCCGTCATAATCATAAAACTCGGATCTGGCAACTGCAGTGGAACTCCCTGAGTCAACCACTGAATGTTTGCCCAAGTCTGAATCTCTTGTTACACTTGATTGACAAGAGAACGTCTATATCGAGCAATTCATAGATTGCCGAAAGGTTGCCGTCGAAGAGAAGCTTCTCCGAGACCGAAGCGACTCTGAGAGAGATCTTCACCTTACTATCCACGCGCGTGGATGTTGCTAGGGCTGCGTCACGTCTAACCAACTCCAGGTTTGCCACTGAAGGTCGGAGTTATACGTGGAAAAGCTACTGCCCTTGAAAGAAATCTCATTGAGGATCATATCCTGGAATTCTTTCCCTTGAAGACGTAATGATAACGCCTTAGTAAGGTGGTGTGCGTATGATAAAGCGTCTAAGTTAAGTCTGTTAGACATTATTGTCGTTTCCAACGTCGTGGTTAGAATTGACATAGACGGCGATATAGACAATTACAAGTCTTCAGCCTCGTCGTCTAGACGCAGAGGAACTCTCGGTATGCCCTGTCCTGCCGATACAAATTATTCCTTGAATTGATGAAAGGCAGATTTAGAGCATTTGCGGACAAGAAACTAGACTAGCCTGTTTTGGTAGCAAGCTTATATATAGCGTCGTTCAATAATTCGAATGTTCTAGTGACATTATTGGACTGTGTCGGCAACTCAGGGACGATGTCCCTGAACTGATCAAAAACTCTGTGTCCAATGACGCTATTAGTCTCTTATCCAGCATCACAGCATTCTAGTCCGACGGAACAACCTCTGGAAGATAATGCCGGAAGAAATGTATGGCAGCTTCTGTTGTTCCGAAAGGGAAAGCTCGAAATCGTCCGAATCCCTTTCGCCATCCTGTCGGACCCTATGAAGTGCTCGGTCGTCCGTATCTGATGCTTCAGCGGAGCGAACCGACCCAGCGTCGTCGGATTATTCCTGATCCGACAGAGATTCTGTCGTTTGCTGGGATGCTGCGATAAGTTGTGCTATTTTGGATAGCACGTCCGTCACTGAGGCCTGTGGAGAAGCGGTCTTACGTAGCTTTGCCGCTGGAAGCTCCGAGTACGTTACCCCGTGCATACTTCTATTATGCGAGCGACCTGAGTGTACAGGCCTCGTGTCCCTTGGCTACCGGATGGCGTGACCTGTTCGCCATGGAATCCCTGAATGACGAAGCTGGCAGGATACTCGAGGTCACGTAGCCAAGGTGCGGTCGTGTGTGCTGCCGTGAGGATGAGGAAGCCTTATCGACAGTCTCTCGGACTGTCTATATAACGGAGCGTCCCGAGCGGCAGACATATGCTCCGAATGCGAAACATTTGTACCACAACATCCGGTCCCAGATGTTGTTGTACGAGAGAGGGACCTGGACAAGCTAGGAACCGGACTAACAGGCTTCCTCCGATCTCTCCTCTGATCCGTCGTCACTGGGTGTGTACTATTGTCTATTATAGTGCTCGCATCACCCAAATCTCTTTCCTGGACCGTAACGGACGAACCCGGCTGCCGAACCATTCGATGAATGGACGCTACACCAGGTGAGCTAGCGAATGTCAACGCCGTCGATCCTACTAGGGACCTCTTAGGCGATTGACGTATTTCCATGAGCACTTATTGCCGCTAGCTCTTCATTTAACTATGACGACAGAGGCACACTTTTGAAAGACATCACGGTAACTTTTGCGAATAAGAAACCAGACTTGCTTGTTTAATAGCAAGCATATATATATATATATATAGCATCGTTCAATAATTCGAAAGTTCCTGTGACATTATTGGACTGTGTCAGAAACTGAGGGACGATGTCCCTGAACCGATCAAAAAATTCTTGTGTTCACCGACGCTATCAGTCTCTTATCCGGCATCGCAGCATTCTGGTCCGACGAAACAACCTATAGAAGATAAAGCCGGATGACATGTACGGCAGCTAATGTTGTTCCGAAAGGGAAAGCCCGAAATCCTCCGAATCCCTTTCGCCATCCTGTCGGACCCTATGAAGTTTTCGGACGCCCGTACCTGATGCTTCAGCGGAGCGTACCCGGCGTCGTCGGATATTACATGATGCGACAGAGATTCTGTCGTTGCTGAGATGCTGCGATAAGTTGTTCTATTTGGGATCGCAACGTCCGTCACTGAGACCTGTGGTGTAGCGGTCTTACGATGCTTGCCGCTGGAAGCTCCGTGTACGTTGACTCCTGCATACTTTTCTTATGCGAACGTCCGGAGTCTACAGGCCTCATGTCCCTGGCTACCGGATGGCGTGACCTGGTCGCCGTGGATTCTCTGATTGGCGAAGTTGGCTGGATATCCAAGGTCACGTAGCCAAGGTGCGGTCGTAAGTGCTGCCGTGAGGATGAGGAAGCCATATTGACAGTCTCTCCAGACTGTCTATATAACGGAGCGTCCCGAGCGGTGGACGTATGCTCCGAATGCGAAACATTTTGTACCACAACATCTGGGGCCAGATGTTGTTGTACGAGAGAGGGGCCTCTCTCGCTCGCAGCTCGGATGGACCTGGACGAGCTAGGCACCGGACTAATAGGCTTCCTCTGTTCTCTCCTCTGATCCGCCATCACTGTGTGTGCACTTGGTTGATTTATAGTGCTCGCATCACCCAAAACTCCTTTCTGGACCGCAACGGACGAACCCAGCTGCCGAACCATTCGATGAATGGACGCTACACCGAGCGAGCTAGCGGACGTCAAAGGCCGTCGATCCTACTAGGGACCTCTTAGGCAATTGACGTATTTCCATGAGCACTTTGCCGCTAGCTCTTCATTAATTGTGACGACGGAGGCACACTTTTGGAAGACATCACGGATACATCACCCTGTTATCGTCTGAAATAGAGATTGATAAACTAGAGTGACCCTGCAGAGAAAGGACCGGCATGGCCATTTCCCCGCAAACATACCGTGACAGACGCTTCCCATGTTGTCATCGAAATTAACACATACTGAACAGGAGTTAGTGCGAGTACGCTGACTACATTATACAATGATTATGAAAGTCAGAGGAAGATTTCCTCTTATTACAATTGAACAATATCCTTTCATTGTGAAAAGAATACAAAGTCCTAGTACTCGCACCAACCCCTGAAAACAAAAATACATAATAACATGATCCATTAACATAGAAAAAATAATTGAAATCAAAAAAAGTTTTTTTGAAAAAATATTTTTTCAGAAAAGCCCAAGATTCTGAAAAGTAACGTTGAGACCCAATGGATCCCAAGCCTAAGTGTGGACAAAAATTTTAAAAATATTTTAAAGAATTAATGCAACACTTACGAATAATAATAATGTATCTTGTTAAGATTAAACTAACACAAAGACAAGAAATCCCCCTCCACAGAGGGTGTTGTCAATGTAAACATAAAAACACCAGAAACATGACTCCAGGCACTGATAACCCTGGCCCGAAATCAGTTACCAATAATACACTATCTGATGCAAAACAGAGACTTCCAGGGAAGAAACTGCAGAACATCAGATGGTAGATGCAGAACACTACGCCTAAACACCCATGGGTGAGGACGTAAACATGGGGAAAAGAACAGAATTCATGCAAATTTTGGGGATTGGGGGGCAAAATTTGTGTTTGGCCCTAGATTTTTAAGAGTTAGCACCAGCTATGTCTGGGTCATTGGTACAGTGTAAAAATATGTGATTTCCCATAGGGTTTCTATAGTAATGATAAGCCACAAATGCAGCCATGTTTGCAACCCGATCAACATTAAATGAGGATCGCTGGTAGAGGGTGTCTCAGTCATCAACCATGCAAAGTTTCAAAACATTTGGCTCTGTGATTTCAGGGGAGAAGATTTTTCAAAATCCACCAATCAGAATCAAAAAATGCTTCTGGCAGCCATGTTTTTCGATGCACGGTAACAAAATGAGGAGCATTTGTAGAGGACCTGCCATAGACTATCCCTGCCAGGTTTGGTTCACATCAGCGCAGTAGTTCCAGAGAAGATGAAAATGTGATTTCCCATAGGGTTTCTATAGTAACTATAAGCCGCAATTGCAGCCATGTTTACAACCCGATCAATATTAAATGAGTATCGTTGGTAGAGGGGGGTGGGGGGTGCCAGTCTTCATTTCTGTGAAGTATCAAAACATTTGGCCCTCAGTTTCATAGGAGAAGATTTTTGAAAATCCAACAACCAGAATCAAAGAATGCCTCTGGCGGCCATGTTTTTCAACCCACGGGAACAAAGTGAGGTCATTTGAAGAGGACCTTCCATAGACCATTCCTGCCAAGTTTGGTTCACGCTGGCTCTGAAGTTCCAGAGAAGAAGATGAAAATGTGATTTCCCATAGGGTTTCTATAGTAACTACAGTTGAACCTGTCTTGAGAGACCACCCTTTGGGCCACACAAAAGTGGTCTCTCAAGACAGATGGTCTCTCATAACAGGTTTCAGGTTTTCTCAAGTCAGTGAATAACCAACCACAAAATTCAGAAATAGAGAAGAATGGATTTTTGTAATTACTTTGTAGTTGTTCTTTTTTATGAAGTTTTTGTAACAAATTGAAATGGACTGTTATAAAAAGTATAAAAATAAATTAGTGTTGAAAACTTCATTGAAGATTTTCAACACAAATTTATTTTTATAATCCTATCTGTCACATTTCAGGTATGTATGAAATTGTTCATTCAGCAATAATCCTAATCTTTTCACAGGGGTCTTATAAAAACATCTCAATCTTTAATAACGATTTATGTAGCTGAATAGCAATTGAAACCCAATTCCAGAACAGGTAAAAAGTTTTTGTCATGGTTTCAGTCTTCAAAGGGGCGGTCTCTCAAGACAGGTCCATTATGGCATAAAAATACAAGTTGGTACCAGGTCACAGTGGTCTCTCAAGACAGGTGGTCTCTCAAAATAGGTGGTTCCCCATAGCAGGTCCATTATAGAGTAAAACCAATCGGTGCCTGGCAGATGTGGTCTCTCAAGACAGGTGGTCTCTCAAGACAGGTTTTACTGTATACCCCACAATTGAAGCCATGTTTGCAACCTGATCAACATTAAATGAGGATCATTGGTAGAGTGGGTCCCAGTCATCAATCATGCAAAGTTTCAAAACATTTGGCCCTGTAGTTTCAGAGGAGAAGATTTTTCAAAATCCACCAATCAGAATCAAAGAATGCCTCTGGCGACCATGTTTTCAAACCCATTTGAACAAAATGAGTTTCGTTTGTAGAGGACCACTCATAGACTATTCCTGTCAGGTTTGGTTAATGTCGGCTCAGAAGTTCCAGAGAAGATGATGAAAATGTGATATCTCATAGGGTTTCTACAGTAACTGTAAGCCGCAATTATGGCAATGTTTGTAACCCGAGCAACATAAAACAAGGATCACTGGTAGAGGGGGTCCCAGTCATCATTTATGTGAAGTTTCAAAACATTTGGCCAGGCAGTTTCAGAGAAGATTTTTGAAAATCCACCAACCAGAATCAAAGAATGCCTCTGGAAGCCATGTTTTTCATCCGACGGGAACAAAATGAGGATCGTTTGTAGGGAACCTCCCATAGACCATTCCTAGCAAGTTTGGTTCACACCAGCTCAGCTGTTACAGAAAAGAAGGTGAAAATGTGAAAAGTTTATGGATGGCGGACGACGATGGACACCAAGTGAAGTGAAAAGCTCACATGGCCTTTTAGGCCAGGTGCACTAAAAAGGAAACTATGACTGGTAGCTGAGAGAGGTGTTGTCTCATTTATTTCCATAAAAAGCAAAAAACAGGGAAACAAATGGATAACCTCATATCATCTGTCACTTACATTTGTTACAATGTGCAGTATATTGAGAATAATATAGGGCTGTGGTATCCATTCCCTGTATGTGGTATCGCTGTAGTCAGTAGACAGGGAATCCAAATTTGAGTCTGTACTGTGCACAGACATATGGCAGTGAGAGGGTTAAAAGTAAATGTTCCATGATGAGAATTTTTTATTGCTGAAAACAATAGGTTTTTCAGCTCAGTTAACCCGTAAAGGCCTAATTCAGACTTCATTTACTTTTATCATAACAAAACAGGTGCCCCAACACGAAGTCTCTAGCTAAATTTGCAAGTTACATATCAAGTACCTTTGCAGTTGTTTCTAGTCAAGTTTTGGCTGCCTGTATAGACAGCAATGTCTTGCCTTGAAATAGCTGCAAAGCTACAAGAAAGAGAATAAATATGTTGCAAAAATGCATAACAATCTCCAGCCCTTCAAGGGTTAAATTCTTGAGACAACTCCAACCATTTTCAGTACTGTATTATGGTTTTAAAAAGGAAACCTCTTACCATCATCATACACCTTTAGAAGTAAAAATTGCCTGAGAAACAAAAAATAGGCCTTACTGAGGGCAATAAAAAGAAAAATGAATGCCTTACCACTGTATTCTGTGGACAAAATCAATAATGGATTATAACGAGGTTTTGGCCTGTCCGTCCACACCAAGTCTATTAAATTGTTAGATATTGGAATAAGTTCATGACCATTTGATTTCAACACCTTGGACAAAGATTTCCATCTCTCTGAAAAAAAGTCAAATACACAATCAATGACAAGTACTATAAGTTCTGGGATGTTTAGTAAGCAGATATGGTGTCAAATGAGGCAAAGTTACAACAAAAGGCTTTAATTGAGCCTAATATTGTTCTCACTGAGCCTCATTGACATTGTATCCACCAACTAAGTGTATCATAACGTATTTATTATGCCAGCCTTTTGTTCTCCAAAATTTTATCATTAGTTAGCTGTTTCTTGTAGTTGTTAAATTTTCCTATTGGCATTCATTTGTTTTTAAAAGCAGATGAGTTGTGATACAATGCAAGGGGAGTACTCCAACATTCCATTGATCACCAAAAACGTTATTGATTTACCACCTCCAACATTTTAGGGCCTGCTGCTTTCCAATGCTTTGAACTGAAAGCATGCTTTCTAAAGTGCCAATTATACAAATTTTAGACTGCGATTTTTGAAATAAAAACAAAATGTTGGACAGTGATAATGAATATACCACCAATGTTGGCATATTGAATTAATATGGGGGCACTGTTGACCATTATTGTCCTCGGTCACGAGTTATGACCATTCATTGGTTGAACTATCAGACTGGCACAATAATCTTATTTCCTTATTTATTTTCTGCAGTTATTAATTACCCATGTATTGATTCAATGTTATTTTCTTTACCAGTAGAAATTTGGCACATTGTCCCCCTTATTGACTCATCAGGTGGATGAGCCAATAAGGGAGAAAATGTGACAATGAGAACAAAACATGTTCACCCCTTTACTGGATATTTTAAGTGACAAGAGTCAATAGGTGCCACTAGTCCAGTCCCCTCAAAGTAAGATAGTTTATCAATTTAGGCCACACAAAGTAGATCTTCTGTTTCTCAGGCCATTATTTGTAAAATTGCATGCAGGTGAGCATTTTTTTATTTTATTTTTTATTTCAGTAATTACTTCTTTGCCATCAAAAGTTCATGTTCTTGGTTTAAGTTTTAGGCCTCATAATCTACAGAATAGCACAGGTGGTGGTGTATTTCATCCCTTAAGTGCAAGAAGGCTTTGCAATGCTAAAGCATTGCAAAGCCATCTTGCACTCAAGGGACAAATTCATCAAATTTTTTAACATGGGTAAAATATCATACATAAACCATTTAATTTTTGTTTTTTTTAAGTTTAAATTGGTTATAAAAAGAGAGCATGCGGCGGACAAAAGAATCATGCGGGAGGGCCTGAGAAACAAATTTTTAATTGTTTTAGGCCTTATTCACAAACAGTAAAACTATTTGGCTGTTATTCCTGCGGTTTGGTTTTCTGGTTAGCCAGAAAAACCAGAACCGAACCAGAAAACCCCCCAAACATGCCCAGCTATCCATGTCAGGGCTTCGAATCTAAATATCTGATTTTATTAACTCTTCACATAACACCAATAGCAAACAACACTTGCATAAAGATTTCATGAGTAACTGAGAATTTTAATTTTTGGCTCCCAAAACATAGCTTATGACACCTCAATGGAATCAGCACAACATGCTTGTTCCAAAAAGAGGTTTTGAGTAAAGTTTTGAGGTAAAAATTTTAAAAAAAGAATCAAGTTTTAAAGGTAATTTTGTGAATGGCACTGGCTGGTTATTGCTATTATATTAAGTACCTTATTAAGGCAGTTTTCAGTTTTTCAAACCAGGAATGATGTGAACAAGTTTCCAAGCACAATACTGGGATTTCATGAGTTATTCTCTAGAGTTGTCATGTACCCTATTTTCAAGATTCCGTGGGACTTGACACGAGCCAAAATATTTCAGGTAACACACAATTTTTTTTATACTGGGGCTGGTTCAAACCTCCACAATCAAATCATTCAACTGCAAACTCTCCAACATCACTTTTGCACATTAATTTTATACTCTCTGAATATTTCAGTCTGTCACATGCTGTCTGGAACCAGAAATATAGGAAGGTGATCAGGAAGATTTTCCATAAAAAATAGGGGAAACCAGAGGACGCTGTCCGATGATGAATAATATGCCTGTACTTCCAGAAATTATAAAACATTATGCTGGCATATAAAAAAGTCTGGAAAATGGTAAAAATTCTAAATTCAAGGGCAGTAACTACACAAAAAAATCAACCAAATTCGAACTTGATCTTAAGTATCCATAACAAAGCTATATATAAAACTTTTTCTCAATATGTCAATCCATAACGAAAAAAAGTCAGGAAAACGGTAACTAAGTTCAAGGGCAGTAACTCCAAAAATCAACTGAGCAGAACAAAATTCGAACTTGATCTGTTAGTATCTTGAACAAAGCTGTGTACCAAACATTTTCTCAATAAGTCCATCCATAATGAAAAAAAGTCTGGAAAACAATTCTGGACAGATGGACAGACAGAGAAGGAAATTCGAACTTGATCTGTAAGTATCCACAACAAAGCTATATATCAAAAATTTTCTCAATATGTCCAACCATAATGAAAAAAAGTCCGGAAAATGAAAAAAAATCCAGAAAACTCTAAAACTTCTAAGTTCAAGGGCAGTAACTCCACCAAAAATCAACCGAGTGCAACGAAAGTCGAACTTGATCTGTAAGTATCCATAACAAAGCTACATATAAAATTTTTTCTCAATATGTTAATCCATAACAAAAAAAAGTCTGGAAAGTTAAAAAATTTATAGTAATTTATATATTTTTTATACTTACCAATGACCCAGACATAGCTGGTGCTAACTCTTAAAAATCTAGGGCCAAACACAAATTTTGCCCCCCAATCCCCAAAATTTGCATCTAAAACCAAAGAAATCATGTCCTGAATGGCCCTCCATACTTCACCTCTACTGCGCATGCACAGTGTCAAGGACATCCCGAAATTGGCGCCATTAATCATTCTTACAATCAGTGCCTGGTAAGCGCTATGTCCTCAGCGGGGAGGTATGAGTTCCCAACTCCTGGGAGGGCCATCCCCATCTGGGTCATTGGTAAGTATAAAAAATATATAAATTACTATAAATTTTTTAACATTTTTATACTGTACCAATGATCCAGACATAGCTGAATAGTAAAAAGGCTGGAGGGCCCAGGACATAGAGGAAAATCCAATAAGCTCAACTATATAAAATAGAGTCATCCCCTCGAGGAGAAAAGGAGTATTAGGCTTTACATGTATCTTTCTTATTTATGATAAATTAGAAAGACACAATACCTTCTATAATTGAGCATCATAACATCCATATTCTCTATTAATATCCAGTATAATTCTTATACTAATTATTTTTAAACTAAGCCAATAAATAAAGTTAGTCCAGAGAATTGAGACTCTTTATACTCTTTTAAAAGTGTCCGAGGATAGTATAATAACACCCGTTTGACACGTGACATATTCAAATGCTATACTTTAAAACTATGACATGAATGAATTTTTAAAACATAACTTTTCACTTTAAAACCATCCCAGTAACAGCTCAGAATTACTGACTCCGGAGGAGGTATCCCCTTGTTTTCATAATAAAACAGGTGACCCAAGGGAACACCCTCCCCCCCCCCCCCTTTTCCTTGCCCTGGGTCAAATAGCCCAGAGCGAAGAGGACAGCAGGACAGAGTCACTGCCGGAACATAAAGCCTACATAGCTATAGTTGCAATTCTTATGTGATCGACATTCTGAGCAGCCGACAATGGACCTAAACAATGCAGGCCTCCAGAAATGGACTCGATATTTCTGAGATAAAAATTTGTGAATGTGGATGGCTGAGACCAATATGCAGCCTTCTTTAAATCTATAATAGCAACACTATTTACGTAAGCCCAAGATGTAGGAGAGCTCTTACTTCATGAGCCAAAATCTTAAGCACAGACTGCTGAGTTAAGGATAGATTATCCTAAGCAGTACCAATAGTTAATTGAATGCATTTAGCAATAGAATGGACTGTAATGACCTTTCTATTAGGCATCAGAGCCAGAAGAAGCTTTACGTCCTTACTGATAAACTGAGATCTGTTAATAAATACATAAAGGTCTAGCCGGACAGAGTAAAGGCCTATGCCCGTTCGAAGACGGAAGAACCTTAAAAACAATAGGTTCTGGATATTTATTAGGACCCTGATTCTTAACCAAAAATCCAACATTAGTAGTAAAGGTAATAGAGTTTCCGATACTACGAAAGTGAGAATCGTCCACCGATAGTGCATGAAGCTCACTGACTCTTCAGAAGAAGAGAAGACTAAGCGAATTGCTGTCTTAAAAGGCCAGAATTTGAAACTACTGTCTCAAGAGGTTCAAATGGTTGCTTTAGTTTAATAAGAACCCAAGCTAAATTCCGTATAGGAATTAATCTAAGGATTCTAGGTCTATTTATCGAAAAGTTTCAAACTAAGTTAGATAAAGAGACATTAGGCTCAATTGTAAACTATCATAGTGTGCATATGTATCAGATAACATAGACCTATAACCTTTAATAGTAACTGGCTGCAGTTGATCTCGTCAAACAAGTATACTAGAAAGTTTGCAATGTCTGGTATGGAGGGATCAAAAATATCAACATAAAGATCCCTACACCAACGACGGAAGACCCTCCACTTTAGCCGCATAGTATAGCGAAGAGGAGGTCCTCCTACAGTTAGAAATCACGTCCACTGCTCGTCCTGTACAATGCTTGCCATGCAAGAAGGACTGCACAACGGAATAGGTGAAGGTTGAGACCTTGCGGGTTGTGATGAAGTTGACACAATTTCCCCAG
The DNA here is from genome assembly GCA_031216915.1 of Pictodentalium vernedei. Classification (NCBI taxonomy): domain Eukaryota; kingdom Metazoa; phylum Mollusca; class Scaphopoda; order Dentaliida; family Dentaliidae; genus Pictodentalium; species Pictodentalium vernedei. The sequence continues at coordinate 731,525,238 of CM062295.1, forward strand.
CGAAAAAAGATCCTCTCGTGGAGGAAGTTTTCGCGGTAAGTCCCACAGCAGACACCTAAGTAAATTTATCCACGGTCTCTGTGGAGACAGAGAAGCTACCATACCAACAGAATTGTATTGTGAATGTATAATCCTAGCAATACTAGCTGAATCAACAGCGCTGGAGGATATGCATATCCTATCATCCCGTCCTACTAGATTGATAGAGTGTTAACTACATATGCTTGGGGATCCGGACACGGTTACACATACGTCTGCAATTGATTGGTGAGTTGTGTCGAAAATAAATTTATCACTGGGCGCTCCCATTGGTAGCAAATCTGATTGAATACCTGTTTGTTGAGAGTCCATTCTGACGGCAACAATCGACCCTTACGTGAAAGGGAGTCTGCTAATACAATCCGACAACCCAGAATATGACGGACTGAAACAGAACTTGGTGTTCTATAACAAACAGAAGGATTCTTTCCATTAAATTCAATAACGGAACCGAATGAGTGTCTCCCTGGTTCCGGATAAATGCAACTACTGTCGTATTATCGGACAGGATTTGGACATGCGTTTCTGAATAATGTTCATCCAATGACGTAGTGCAAGTCAAAATAATATCATTTCTTGGAAGTTAAGTGCTTGCCTAAAAACTGCGGAACCCAAAGACCCTGGCACTTTGAATCCGTTGGGATCAATATTGTGCCCCAACCTGTTTGACTGGCATCCGTCATAATCGAAAAACTCGGATCCGGCAACTACAGTGGAACTCTCTGAGTCAACCACCGAATGTTTGCCCAAGTCTGAATCTCTTGTTACACTTGATTGACAAGAGAATGTGTATATCGAGCAATTCATAGATTGCTGAAAGGTTGCCGTCGAAGAGAAGCTTCTCCGAGACCAAAGCGACTCTGAGAGAGTTTTTCACCTTACTATCCACACATGTGGATGTAGCTAGGGCTGCGTCACGTCTAACCAACTCCAGGTTGCCACTGAAGGGCGAAGTTATACGTGGAAAACTATTGCCCTTGAAAGAAATCTCATTAAGAATCATATCCTGGAATTCTTTCTCTTGAAGACGTAATGATAACGCCTCAGTAAGGTGGTCTACATATGATAAAGCGTCTAAGTTAAGTCTATTAGACATCATTGTCGCTTCCAACATCGTGGTTGGAATTGACATAGATGGTGAAAAAGACAATACCCAGTCTTCAGCCTCGTCGTCTAGACGCAGAGGAACTCTCAGTATGCCCTGTCCTGCCATTTCAAATTTATTCCTAGAATTGATGAAAGGCAGATTAGAGCATTTGCGGACAAGAAACTAGACTAGTGTGTTTTGGTAGCAAGCTTATATATATATAGCGTCGTTCAATAATTCGAAAGTTCTAGTGACATTATTGGACTGTGTCGGCAACTCAGGGACGATGTCCCTGAACCGATCAAAAACTCTGTGTCCAATGACGCTATTAGTCTCTTATCCAGCATCGCAGCATTCTAGTCCGACGGAACAACCTCTGGAAGATAATGCCGGAAGAAATCGTCCGAATCCCTTTCGCCATCCTGTCAGACCCTATGAAGTGTTCGGTCGTCCGTACCTGATGCATCAGCGGAGCGAACCGACCCAGCGTCGTCGGATTATTCCTCATCCGACAGAGATTCTGTCGTTTGCTGGGATGCTGCGATAAGCTGTGCTATTTTGGATAGCACGTCCGTCACTGAGGCCTGTGCAGTAGCGGTCTTACGATGCTTTGCCGCTGGAAGCTCCGTGTACGTTGACTCCTGTATACTTTTCTTATGCGAACTTCCAGAGTCTACAGGCCTCGTGTCCCTGGCTACCGGATGGCGTGACCTGGTCGCCGCGTATTCTCTGATTGGTGGAGTTGATTGGATCTTGGAGGTCACGTACCCAAGGTGTGGTCGTGTGCGCTGCCATGAGAATGAGGAAGCCTTATTGACAGTCTCTCCAGACTGTCTATATAACGGAGCATCCCGAGCGGCGGACGTACGCTCCGAATGCGAAACATTTTGTACCACAACATCTGGGGCCAGATGTTGTTGTACGAGAGAGAGGCCTGGACGAGCTATGAACTGGACTAATAGGCTTCCTCCGTTCTCTCCTCTAATCCGCCGTCACTGGGTGTGCACTTGGTTGTTTTATAGTGCTCACATCACCCAAAACTCCTTTCTAGACCACAACGGACAAACCCAGCTGCCGAACCATTCGATGAATGGACGCTACACCGGGCGAGCTAGCGGACGTCAAAGGCCGTCGATCCTACTAGGGACCTCTTAGGCAACTGACGTATTTCCATGAGCACTTTTCCGCTAGCTCTTCATTAATTGTGACGACGGAGGCACACTTTTGGAAGACATCACGGATACATCACCCTGTTCTTGATCGTCTGAAATAGAGATTGATAAACTAGAGTGACCCTGCAGGGAAAGGACCGGCATGGCCATTTCCCCGCTAACATAACGTGACACACGCTTCCCATGTTGTCATCGAAAATAACACATATTGAACAGGAGTTAGTGCGAGTACACTGACTACATTTATGCAATGATTATGAAAGTCAGAGGAAGATTTCCTCTTAATCCAATTGAACAATATCCTTTCATTGTGAAAAGAAAACAAAGTCCTAGTATCGCACCAACCCCTGCAAATCAAAATACATAATAACATGATCCATTAACATAGAAAAAATAATTGAAATCAAAATAATTTTTTGAAAAAATATTTTTTCAGAAAAGCCCAAGTTTCTGAAAAGTAACGTTGAGCCCCAATGGATCCCAAGCCTAAGTGTGGACAAACATTTTAAAAATATTTTAAAAAATTTACTGCAACACTTACGAATAATAATAATATATCTAGATATGATTAAACTAACATCAAGATATTATTTTCAAGAAATCTACCTCACACAGAGGCTGTTGTCAATGTAAACAAGAAGTGTAAAAACACCAGAAACATGACTCCAGGCACTGATAACCCTGGCCCGAAATCAGTTACCAATAATACACTATCTGATGCAAAACAGAGACTTCCAGGGAAGAAACTACAGAACATTAGGGTGAAGACGTAAACATGGGGAAAAGAACAGAATTCATTCTGTTATCCAGCTAAAACTCCCAAGAAATTTTAGTAATAATATTACAGAAAATATGCCAAAAGCATGGGAGAATAGCAAGGGGGGACTTAAGGGAGAGAGGAAAACACTGAACAAGCAGTGTAACTTTATAGCAAGAATAACCACAACAGGCCGTTGCCTCGAAAATAGGTAACTTAACACAATTTCATTAAAAAATTTTAAGTTACAGCCCTGATTATTTTCTGTCACTCATTTTTCCTCTCCTCCTCCTTCTATATCCTCCTTAGAACCACCATTTCTCTAATATTTATGTGTCTGGCATCATTTAAACTGAGATTTACAAGCACAAAGATCAGTCAGATGTTAACTGATGAAGGGCCAAACAAAGCTTATACCAAATATCCTGACCAGTGGATCTAAAAAAAAAAAATATTTTTAAAGAATATTCCTCATATTGAACTAAGTTATAATTCGAGCCCCCACAGGGAGCCCATATATGAACCGAGGGACTTGGCTTTAACAAACTTGAATCTCACCCCCCCCCCCCACCCCCTCCCCCAAGGATGCTGCACACCAAATATCAAAACATTCCGACTGCTGGATCTGAAGAAGATTTTTAAAGAAAATTCCTCATTTTGAACTAAGTTACAAATCGAGCTCCCACAGTGAGTCCAAATATGGACCTAGGGACATGGCTTGAACAAACTTGAATCTCACCCCCACTAAGGATGCTGCATACCAAATATCAAAACTTTCCGACTGCTGGATCTGAAGAAGATTTTTAAAGAAAATTCCTCATTTTGAACTAAGTTATCATTTAGGCTCCCACAGTGAGCCCAAATATGGACCTAGGGACATGGCTTGAACAAACTTGAATCTCATCCCCCTAAGGATGCTGCATACCAAATATTAAAACATTCCGACTGCTGGATCTGAAGAAGATTTTTAAAGAAAATTCGTCATTTTGAACTAAGTTATAATTCGGGCTACCACAGTGAGCCCAAATATGAACCCAGGGGCTTGGCTTGAACAAACTTGAATCTCACCCCCCTAAGCATGGTGCATACCCAATATCAAAAGATTCTGCCTGCTGGATCTTGAGAAGATTTTTGAAGAAATTTGCCTGAAATGCACTAAGTTCACATTTGGGCTCCTATACTGAGCCCAAATATAAACCCAGGGAGCCGATTTGAACAAACTTGAATCAGATCCACCCCACAATGTTGCATACCAAATATCAAAAGATTCTTCCTGCTGGATCTGGAAAAGAAGATTTTTGAAGAAATTTGCCTGAAATGCACTAAGTTCGAATTCGAGCTTCTATAGTGAGCCCAAATATGAATCCAGTGGGTCGATTTGAACAATTTGAATCAGATCCACCCCACAATGTTCGATACCAAATATCAGAAGATTCTGCCTGCTGGATCTGGAGAAGATGATTTTTTAAGAAATTTGCCTGAAATGCACTAAGTTCGAATTCGAGCTTCTATAGTGAGCCCAAATATGAATCTAGGGAGCCGTTTTGAACAAACTTGAATCAGATCCACCCCACAATGTTGCATACCAAATATAAAAAATTCTGCCTGCTGGATCTGGAGAAGAAGATTTTTTAAGAAATTTGCCTGAAATGCACTAAGTTCGAAATTGGGCTCCTGTACTGAGCCCAAATATGAACCCAGGTGGGCGATTTGAACAAACTTGAATCAGATCCACCCTACAATGTTGTATACCAAATATCGAAAGATTCTGCCTGCTGGATCTGGAGAAGAAGATTTTTTAATGTTTTTCCCATTGCCTACAGTGTTAAAAAGTGCTGACTCAGCACTTTTTCAAAGTCCTGAAAAAAGTACCTTGTGATCAAACCGATAGGGATTTTTTTTAACCATTCTATTCTACTGGATAAAAGTAAGATTTATACAAAATAAGAATTCTCTGTGCCGTGTAGTTTTGGAGATATGGCAGTTTTAAGGTTTTTCCTATTTTTAGCTGCCGAGGTTCCCACGGGGCAATGAGAAAAAAATTGTTTGCATCAATCAACTACTTATGACCCATTATCATCTCATATCAAATTTGGTTCATATTGACCTCACGGTTTTGAAAATAGAAATTTTAGGCGTGGCCAAAATTTTTGCCCCTCCCATAACGAAGGCAAATAATGCCCGACAAACTTCTCGTGAACAAACTTGATTCTAAACCTCAAAAGGACTCTGTATACCACATATCAAGTCTCTGCTACTGAAACTGTCGAGTGAAGCCAGTCTTCCTTGAAAATCAAAATCCAGAACAGACATGAAAAATCCCTGAAATCAGGAAAATCCATGAAAACTTTCATCCACTGACATAAATGTTCAGTGGGCAGGCTTGAATAAAAACTGTCAACTATTGAAGGCTTGTGTGTGAATCATTAACTTCATCACAAATCTATGATACCCTTGTGTGACTACGTACAAAAAGATTTTTTGCAAGAAACAGAAACTAATCTTGAAATGATATTTTACCTGTTACCAGTGACCAATATTTCAACTACATCATCAGTGGGGAATATAGTTAACCTTTTACCTAACACGAAAAGCAGACGGCACTTGCAAATAAAATTCTTGAATCACTAATTTTTTTTATTTTTTGCATCAAAAATGTTGCTTATGACCCCTCATTGGAACGAGCTCGTTGAGCTCTTTCCAATGAGGGGTCATAAGCTATGTTTTTGTGACAAAAAATGAAAAAGTCAAAAAATTGAATGGTGAATTTTGTGAACAGCGCTGGCCAGTTTTGGCCAGTACATTGGTTAAAGGGTTAAAAAAAAAAAGAAGACTTCTTGGAAATTTATCAGTGAATAAATAAGATATTAATTTGATACTCGTAACACACCTTCTTATTTAACACACACTGTATCGGTAGTCCACTTTGGTCATGTTGGGCCCCCAACAACCCAAATCGAGTACTACACACTTCTATTTATATGGCCGACTATATGTGTGTGACACAAGTCCATGTATAAAATCTAGTCTTTTAACCTTTTACCCAAAATAACGACCAAAACCGGCCAACGTTATTCACCATTCCATTTTCATTATTTTTCTATTTTCTGTCTTGAAAATATAGCTTATAACAACATCACTGGAATGAGCTCATGGAGTTTGTTCCAATGAGGGTTCATAAGCTATGTTTTTGATCTGAAAAAAATAGTTCATAAAACATCCTGTTTGCAAGTGTCATCCATCTTTTGTGTTAGGTAAAGGGTTAAGGAAGTATATAAATACTAGCAAGAGAGACAATAATTCTCACAAAAATGTTCTGAATGGAAAAATTGTGAGTGGGAAGACAACTGATAAACTGGAACAAAACTGGATAATGTTACACATACCTTGGGCAATCAGAAACGGATCTACTCCAACTGTTCCTCCACCGGCTGGTAAAACCTGAAAATAAAACATTAATATTTCTCCATCATCTAACAGAAATGCAGGTCTGGATATAACCTGCGTACGATTATTTAGGTTATAAGTGGGTTACTTCAATTGAAAAATATGCGAACAAACTACAGGTTACGACAGGGTAATACAATATAACTTTCTTAAATTATTAATCCTGCAGGTTTTATCAAAAAGGCATGACAATCTTTCAGAATTATCTCAACTCAAAGCCTGCATATTACATTCACATATAAATAGAACAGCATGCTGTTTACATCCTTAAAGAATTTCTGCCACAATTAATAGCAACAACTAACATGCGATCTAGCTTAGGTGAAATTGAACGTTAGTTGTTGATATTTATATAGGCAGAAATCTTGTTATTTATTTATTGGTGTTTAAGGTCACATACTTATGCACAATGGCTAATCGTGACCGTGACAGTTTTTACGGGTGGAGGAAGCCGGAGTACCCGGAGAGAACCACCGAGCAACGATGAGCAGCTGTCAGCTCTCCAACATCGTAACTCTGAACTCTGCACCGCAGCACAGGCAGGGTTAGATTGGTTGAAGACATGCGCACCATCGACGTGCAGTACGCCTCAGTACATAGCGTCATCGTGCCCCCATGTAGGCAATCTGGGTGAAGTGTCTTGCCCAAGGACACAACGCGGTTGCCGCAGGTGGGATTTGAACCGATGACCTCTCGGCTTGCAGCCTGCACCTCTACCAACTGAGCCACCGCGCCCCCAGAAATCTTGTTAAGACATAAAAAAGCACGACTGGCATCTTAAAAACAGATAAGGCATAGAAGCATCACTACTCCCTTTTTCCTTTGGTTTACTATATTGCAAAATGGCGTAACCTCTCAATGGCTTACAATATAAGCCTTATTTATTTTTAGCAGGAAGGTTTAGTTTAGGCTATAGTGCACTAAGAGACACACCTTCAAACACTCCATCTATTTTTTTACAAATCCAGGATCCATAATACAATTTTCAAGATCAGCGAGTTTTTTCTGGCCTGTATCCCATGGATTACTGATTAAGGGTAATTTGCATATAGTGCATGCGTGGTTATAGCGTAGAGCCTATTTAACTGGATACCTCATAATTGAAAAACCTTGTCCACTTGAATATAACTTCCAACACAAAACCATTCACTATACATTTTGTACAAATTTTGATCTGTTAACTGCAGACAGGAAAGAGAGCAAACTCCTATTAATTCTTTACATGCTGCTGGCAGATATTCCTGCCGAGGGCACAAAATCTCTTTCCACTGAAATAAGTATAATTTGGCACTTTTTTACCCCCTGTAAACTGAATCGATTTTTTTACCAATAATTTCTGGAGTTAAATTTTAAACAAGAGGCCCCAGGGGACCTGAGGGCGCTCACCTGACATGGTAGTCTAAATATCAAACCAGGGACTTGATTTCAATAAGCTGCATACGCCCCTCCTAAGAAAAGCATATACCAACTAGATGAAGCAGTTGTGCCCACACAAAACACAGGATTTTTCCTTCTATTTTCAGTTCATGCACTTTTACGTCCCAAATTTGAGATAAACGCATAAAAAACAGAATTTTTTTTATTTTTGTTCAGAAATTTTCGAAGACCCAAACAAAATATTTTCAGCCTAAAATTTTTTTTTTCTTCTTAAAATTGACCAAAACGCATTAAAAACCAAAAAACTAATTTCCGGATTTTGGTCCAAAATTTTCTAAGTCCTTCCGGACCCCAAATTTTCAGTGTAAAAAAAAAACTTGTTTTTTGTCTTAAAATTCACTGAAACGTATAAAAAAAAAACAAAAAAATTTCAGGATTTTGGTCCAAAATTTTCTAAGTCCTTCCCGACCCCCAAATTTTCAGTGTAAAAGCTGAAAGTCAGGTGAGCTAAAAATATTCATCAACTCTAGTCATGGCTGCTTCACTAGATTCGATGAAAAAATTTGAAAATACTCAGCTGGTTAAGAAATAATTGAATAAAAAATCTTCTAGTGTTGAGAAATTACCCTGACAATCACCAAAATCCCCTTGTTTACAGATGTATTTGGCCTCAGTACACCCAGTACAGGCATTTAATCAATTATATCGTGTTTGACAGAGCTCCATGAGCTCTGTCAAACAAGATAGAATAAATGCAAAATTTATCTCTAAAATACAGGAAAATGACTAAGTTCCAGTTAACTAAATAATCCTGTCAACTGAATAATTTTCATTGGTAAAGCGGCTGTTCAATTAACAGATATAACAAGAGCTGGACGGTAATCCGGTGCATACCCCCACGTGGTGTACCGCCTAGTGTGGGCATACCTGTGACCAACAAATATTATAGAAAATAATAATTACTAAAGTTATGAATATTCTCGGACGGACTCACACACAGACGGATGCACAGACACATGTAATCCAGTATATACCCATTTTCTTCAACAGTGGGGGGATAAAAACAGCAGAGACCACTGAATCGGATGCTGTCAACCCAGCCAATTACACACAATCATCAAACACAAAAACATTTACCACGCATTTAATTAGCATTTAATATCAATACGATGCAACCCATACATGCATCTTACATGTAACTATCCTTTTTATGAATACAGACATTAAAATCTCTCCTGATCCATGAAAGTCGATTTTGATTCTTGTGAATTCCTGCTGCAAGAACCAATTTTCGGTTCTTCAATAATTTACAATTTGAAAGTACTTTTATATCCTTGTGAGCGCAAACAGTACATATTCCATAGTAAATAAAAGTGTCAACGACACTGTAGCTCAACTTGTGTAAGACATGTACATGTATAGTATGTGACACAGCAACGACACACATCTAGGTAATAACCTGATAACAAAGGTACATGTAAAGTATTGTTAAGGTCTGTACATAAATACTGACCATAGCCTATAACAAATGTACATGTTAAGTATTGTAAAGGTAGGTGACAGTTAGATGCTAAACTAGAAAAGAAATCTTCATGGGGTTAATGTTACAATGGGAATCCTTGTATGGTGCACCATAAGCCAAATGTTAGCAACTGTTTTAGCCTGTTTGATTCAAACCCTTCTAAGATTGATTCATACTAATTAATAAATATTTGTCCAGAATTTCTTAAAATTTATAGGTATTTGAACTTTTTATCTTTAGCTCATAGGGTTCCCACTGGTGAGGAGGCTTTATTTTTCTCATTGGAAATAGAAAATCGGGTTGCGCTAATATTTACCCTCCCCAAACAACACCAAATATTAACACAGGAACTTGGCATCAACACATTTGAATATACACATCCTAGGGATGCTGAATTCAAGAAACATTATTTTGTTTGGTGTTTTTGGAAAATACTTTTAATTATCTCCCTTTTCGAGTCCCCGAGTGGGTCTGACTGAATACAAAAATATTTGTTCTCATACCACAGTGATAACAAAAGCACCCAATAAATTCATAGCAAACATTACTGACATAAAAAAATCTTCTTTACAGGTTCTGTACAAAAAATGTAATACACACAATTCCGGTAAATATGACTGCCAGCAGGTATTTTGAATTTTGGGCCAAGCCCAAAAGCACTTGTTACCATCCCATGATGATAACAAACATAGTCCTAGAAGTTCTTTAGAAAAAACTGATTGCACCTAATTTAGGTATAAAATGGCCACCGACAGCCATCTTGAATTTTGGATAACACCCCAAAACACTTGTTCTCGTCCCAAGGTGATAACAAAGGTACCCAAGAAGTTTGGTGAAGATTGGTTCATAAATACAGCCCCTAGCCTGAGCCGTATTGACATGTGTACTTACTGTGTATACATGTAAGTAGCACTGACTAAATCTAAGTTCATCTAATTTGCATAATTTCTGCACAAGAAAAAAACCTGTATTATACGTGATATATTCCATGTTACTAAAGATTCATACAAAAATTTATTCAAATCAGAACTTTCATACAGAAGTTCTGTACAAAAAACTGATTACACTAATTTCGGTACAAAATGGTTGCCGGTGGCCTTCTTGAATTTTGGACTGCACCCAGAAACACTTGTTCTTGTGGTGATAACAAAGGTACCCAAGAAGCCCCTAGCCCGAGCCGTATTGCCATGTGTACTTACTGTGTATAAGTAGCACTGAATAAATCAAAGTTCATCTAATTCGCATAATTTCTGCACGAGAAAAAAACGTGTACTACTACGTGTATTGCATGTTACTAAACATTCATACAAAAATTTATTCAAATCAGAACTTTCATACAGAAGTTCTGTACAAAAAACTGATTACACTAATTTCGGTACAAAATGGCTGCCGGTGGCCTTCTTGAATTTTGGACTGCACCCAAGAACACTTGTTCTTGTGGTGATAACAAAGGTACCCAAGAAGTTTCATAAAGATCGGTTCATAAATACGGCCTCTAGCCCGAGCCGTATTGAATTGCTGACGGACGGACAGACCAACTGCGGGCCATGACATAACCTCAAATTTGACTATGTTAAAGTTGAGCAAAAAAAAACAAACCTCAAATTTATTTATCAGGGAAGCACAAATTGAAAATCCAAAACGTTTGTGCCAAAAAAATTTGGATTACCCTACAAATTTAGATAACCATTTACATGTATATTCGCTTTTTTGTTAATGTGTAATATATAGAGTTGTCGCGGTAAGCCGGATATCCTGTCCTAAATCATGGAATACTGTTTTGCCAATCAATGTCAAGGAGTTATGAAACCTATGGTTTCGGAGAACATGTGCATTGCTTTGTCGGAAAGGAACTAAGGTCGCGTAATCAAAGCATGCACATTATTCCCTATAGTCTATAGTGTTTTGCTATCTACACTGATTCATCATGTGGGCTTTGTCGGCGCGCTCTTTGAAATCGTAAAGTTACGATGAATTTGAGGAGCTAACTCAGAACACATTAACAATTCAGAAGAGTGAAAAACGGTTATCCAAATTCTTTTTAGAAAACCGCTAGACAAACGTAACGGGCATCCGTCCAATTTGTGTATCTCTGTATCAAGGGGCCAGGTTTTAATTTTGGTGAGTTTCTTGGCTTACATGTACATGTGGAACACATCTTCCAACACACAGCCTTTTGGTGGACTTGCTGATGGAAGTGAAAGTACCTTGACATTGGTTTCTAGTGAAGTCTTGGCAGCCTGTATAGCAAGCAAAAACTTAACCAGACACCACTTCTAATATAAGTCAAAGTGTTATCTAATTATGAGAGTAGAGATGGGTGGTTTTCAAATTTCATATCGGTTCCGGTTTCGGTTTCATTGAAAGAGTTGGGTTTTCTGTTTCGGTTTTCATTGTAGAAGCATAACAATACATTGCATTTGCATTTAGGAAGATGTATTTGGCACCAGTCAGTGTCACAGGGATTCCCTTTCGGGGGCAATGCACCTGTGTAATATACTGGTACTCCGATTTCCTGAGCATAATGTATTTGCATAGATTATCTGGAGAGTTTAAAGTTTGAGAAAAATGATTTTTGGCTTGAGTCTGTTGCCAAATTAGCCCCCCCCCCCCAATACCTGTGCAGGGTTCGTATGCAAGTCTGGAAGTCTGGAAAAAGTATGGAATTTTTAATTTAAAAACATTTTCCTGGCCAAGAAAAGGTATGGAAAATGACGTTTTCATATAAATGGTATAGAAAAAGTATGGAAATATAATTAAATATATTCAGAATCACTTTCGCTGTCCATGAAATTCAAATTTCATACTAAATTTCTTTTTATTTTAGTTTTTATTTCGTTTTGAATTAAATTTCGAAACTCATAAAATTTAGACGGAAATAACCAATCTGTGTTGTGAACGTCAAGAAAAACAACACACAAACACCAACGTTTAATCTGCTAAGTAGAGGTATTGAGTAATACTGTAAACAAATTAACGTGAGAGGAAATGTGGAAATGTTTGTTTTCAGAAACATGGTTGGAAAATCCAAAACACACACAATAGATTAGCAGGAACATAAAATTCAAAACAAAGTCAGAGGCAAAATGTCTCGTCTGTGACAAGACTTTTGACGTCTCAAATACAGGGTAAGTGGCATTAACAAGACATAAGGCCTCCAGAAAACATACTATTTTGGATCAAAAATGCTCCAAAAAACACATAAAAAAACCCAAAAATGCAGCACAGCCAAGAGTTGTTGATTGACTTGTTACTAAAGAATTTTAACAGTTTTGGTTCATGACATTACTTGTGATGATTGGTTGTAAAACTCAAGAGATCTGGCAGTAAGGTTAAAGTCCTACACATTGCATGTACATGTAAGTGTTTTGTAAGATATATTTTTGATTTATCTGGTCACCCTAGAGATTAAAAAAACAATACTGCGATGGCTGTGAAGGGTATGGAAAAAATAGAGGAGGGTCTGGAAAAAGAATGGAAAAAGTATGGAATTCTTTTTCTTGGTTGGTGTGGGAACACTGCTGTGTTTAGGGTAACCTGAACGACTAAAAAATTATACCTACCATAAATTTTTTTTATATAAGTCGCTCATATAGGTCATTGTAACCCTAAATTTCCATCCAACTTCAGCTATGATTTTGACACTGGCTTTGGAGTTTTCAAGCTTTCAAAATTACATGTAGAAATAAATATATTTGTCATTATAAATGTGAAACAAGTGACAAGTTCCAGTTCTGCAAAGGAAATCGCATTTGATAAACAGATGAACGTTTAAAAACATGATGCTTAAGAAGTAATTTTGTCACCTATTTTCGCAGTAAATGCCATGCTCGAATGCAATACCAATTAGTGCAGCTGTTCTGAAAAAGGAGCATTGCGACTCTGAAGTTTGAAAACAGGGTTAACTCTATGTTGTTTATCTCTTTATCCTGAGAAGTGAAGACTTGATTAAAGTTTTAGTTGAAAACCGTGATAACAAAACCGAAACTGAACCAAATTTTTGGTTAACCGCCCAACTCTATATGAGGGAGCAAAAAAATAAGTAGAATTATCCAGGCATTTAACTCTTAGAAGCCGGGGAATCAGAATGAATTTATTGAACATGACATACTGCGACAGCTTTACAGTAAGCAGGTGCTTCTGGTCAAGTGTTGTCTGCCTATTCAGGCAGACGTCTGCCTATTCAGACAGACGGTTCTTGACTAGAAGCACCTGCTCAGTGTTTAATTCTCCCCTAGCCCAAAGACAGCCGAACCGTCACAGCCAGATTACCGGCCGTATTACATCACAGGCAAGAAAACTCAACTCCCAGCTTCTAAGAGTTAACTGGTAGAGTGCTAAATTATTTTTGGTCACCAAAATTTGTTCCCATGTTTTTGCCTTGTTACAATTTATAGGAGAGTGCCTGCGGGCACTCTCCTATAAATTGTAATAAGGCAAAACCTAACAAAGTAAATAATATCACTTCAAAGATGATATGAAGCACAGCCACTAAATTTGAAGCCTTTAAGTTCCAGTACCTGCACTTCAGAATAAAGCCCAAATATGGGCTTCCAGCACTCTACCAGTTAAGGACACTTTTAGAATCTATGAACAATGAACATTTTGTGAGAATCAAATGTGATTTTCATTGTTTTATTTCTGAGAATCCTTTGTGAGAACCCTTTATGATAATTGATTCTGATTTTCACAGGAGTTTTAAGCCCCTGATTATTTTACAACATTTAAGTTTACCCAAGGAAAACATTTTGTAACTTCTGAAAAAGAACCTATAAACTTTTAAAGTTAAGTATATATGGAAACAGTATTAAGGACCACTGTTCTAAAAACATGTTGTGTGGCAAGGTGTTTAGTGTGACATACCTTACTGAGCCAGTCTCCCTGACTTGGTGTATCTGACAAACCTTAAAACAGAAAGAGCAAATCTGAAAATCTGATCAACATGTGACATATAAAACAAAATTTACTGGCCAGAAACCAATTTCTGATGAATTTCTATTTATAGCAATAGTCCTGTGACCTTCGACCTTGTGGCCACTGATTTCAAAATAGAGAGGATTCTTCTTTTTCCACAGATGATTATTTTTTGAAAGTTTGGTTAACTCTTAACCCGCTGAGTATTTTGAAGCTATTTTTCATCAAATCTAGTCATGGCTGCTGTAAAGCAGCCATGACTAGATCTGATGAAAAATTAATCTGAATACAACTCATGAAAGCATAGGTGAAAAAGTCCATATATTTACAGGGGGAAAGTTGATTAAATGTACTCAAATTATACTTGTTTTAGGAGCAATAGAAATCATGTCCTGGGCAGGAATAGCTGCCAGCAGCATGCAAGGAGTTAAGCTGTGACAAATAGAATTAATGTTATCACCAGAAAACAAAAACTGCACAATTATTCGCAAAATTGACATTGACCTTTCGGTGACTCAAACTGAAAATCAATAAGGGTTTTCTCCTTCCATGGGAGTACCAACTCTCTAAGTTTGGTGGACCTGCATTGAAAAGAATAAACTTATTTTCTGGAAACCAGTTGTTTATGCCCATCCAAGTTCATCAAACTGTATGTTAGAGATGGGTAATATATCAAAAAACTGAACCAATACCCAGGCCAAGGGAATACCAAAAAACCAAACTCAACCAATTATTGAATACCGAAACCGTCTCTAATTTCAAATTTTCCTACATTCGTTACTTTTTAAGGCTCGTTGAGGCTTGAGCCTACATAGCAGTTGAAGTGTTCATTTTTTTTAAAGTGACTGATTTTCATTTCGGTTTTGTTAACCCTTAACTGGTAGAGTGCGGGAAGCCCATATTTGGGCTTTATTCTGTAGTGCCAGTACCACCATTTAAAGGCTTCACATTCTGTGAATGTGCTTCACATTATCTTTAAAATGATTTTATTTTATCTGTTAAGATTTGCTTTGTTACAATTTTTGGGAGAGTGCCTACTGGCACTCTCCCATAAATTGTAACAAGTCAAAGATGCACAAAGAAATTTTAAGGACCAAAAATAATTTAGCACTCTACCAGTTCAGAGCTTGGGCAATTGTCCTGAATTCCCACTAGACTACAACCTGTACATGTTCTGTTGCTTTACAGTGATTTCTGGCAAAGCCTTGGCTGTCTGTTAAGACAGCCAAGATTTGACAAGAAATCACTGCCCAGGTGATTTGTCTATTGTCAGCATATCCTAATGATGATATGTTAAGGGCACCTGCTGAAATCGTAAAAGCCTGAAATATGTCTTTAAAGGTTAAGGTGCATTTGGAAGAAGTCACCAATTTTCTATACATATGAGTTGTGTTTGCAAAAGAATGCTAATGTTGAGCTCACTGGCAGAGGCATTCGTGGCGCTGTGGTAGAATGATACAAAAACAACTTATTCTGTATTTTCCAGGTGTGAATTCCCCTTTGATATTATCAGCAAATCTCAGTCATGTCAGATACTGAATACCAAACCGATACCACAGTATACCCCCTAAAACTACCAAAACCCCATACAAACCTCAAAATTCCAATACATGTACTGCCCATCTCAACTTTAAGCTGAGTTTGACTTCATCACAACCTGACTAAAATACAGTGTAACCCTGTTAACTGAATACCCACTTTGCCAGTGAAAATTATTCAATTAACAGGAGTAGTCAATTAACAGGGATTGTGTCAATTTCCTGTATTCTAGAGATAAACTTAGCATTTATTCTATTATATCTTGTTTGACAGAGCTCCATGAGCTCTGTCAAACAAGATAAAATAGATTAAATGCCTGTATTAGATGTACTGAGGCAAATAAGTCTATAACCAAAGGAAAACTGGGGAGAATCAGGGCAATTTTTCGACATATTTACAAGATCTTCTATTCAATTAACAGGAGTTTACTCTATAACCTATATTCAATTAACAGGTCAAATTTGTACTCGAGGTATGGTAAATGGTTTTGTGTTGGGAAATTATATTCAATTAACAGGGTTATACAATTAAAAGATATCCAATTAATTGGGCTCCACTGTAATACAATTTGAATCCTAATTTTGTGGACAGCATTGGTTGGTTTTAGCAATTATGTTAAGTAAAGGATTAAATTTAATACTCTTACCATCTTTCATTAGTGTCCAGTTTGAATCCAATTGTTGCTCTGCTTGCAAAAAGTATCGCCCATCTGTCCACAAAGCAGCCTGATCCTCTGTTACTATTGCAGTCCCTGTGAAAAAAATCATTACAGTTAAAACTAGAAGTCCTGTCATGAAATGTGCACAAATAGCACGTAGACCTGCGTGTTAATCTACGCATTATGACCATAGTAAGGCTATCAAATTATGTACATATGGCCTGTGCACAAGCAATGTTTCAGCCAATGGACCTCCGGGTAACCCAGAGGGCCATTGGCAGAAACATTGCCTGTGTTTGCTATGAGTAACCAGGAGAACCTGCCGTGCTTTGGATGCCATTCAATATGACAATTGCGCGCAATTCCTACGTGCAATTAAGCCTAGATAAGCGCACAGTTTGTGACAGGACTTCTAGTTTTAACTATACACTTTACGATAAATTCTAAAACTATCTGTTACACTTCATGCTCATCTTGGGTTTCAGCCACAAAGTTTTGCTGTATGCCACTGTACATGGCTATCCTTTTCCACTAAAAGTCACTCACTATCAATGCTGTTAATCATTGCTTACATTTATCTGATCCAGCCTATTCTAAAATTATTGAAAGATATGAGGGATTAAACTGGCAGAGTGCTAGAACCCACTATCATGGCTCTATTGAAAATTGCTGGAAGCCACTTTAGTGGCTTTACAATGTATACATTACTTGATGTTTGATCAGCTGTAAAATTTTTTTTATATAAAATGTTTGGTTGCAATTTATTGGAGAGTGACTATTGGCAATTTCCAATAAATTGTAACAAAAGAATTATTTACGAACAAAATGTTGCTGACTTTAAGACTTCCGTTGTTGGTAGCATGGTATCTTTAAAAAAAAGTCCATGTTTCAAATCACCTTTGAAAAATAATTCAGCACTCAACCAGTGAACTTATAAAATTTCATGAATTCATTTAATTTCTGGTTCTGAAACTAGATGGTTTTTGTTCATTGGGATTAAAAGGTCATCTTGGAAGTCTACACACAGTTGCTTTGCAGCTGTTTCTTGGCAGGCCTTGGCTGCCTCTTTTTGCATTAAAAACATAGCTTATGACCCCTCATCGGAACAAGCTCGTTCCAATGAGGGAGCATAAGCAGGGAAAAATTGTGGGTGGGAAGACAAATTTGTGTTTGCATAAACGTTTTGGGGTTGTCTAAATTTTCAGTTTGCACATCCCTGTAAGCTATGTTTTTGACACAAAAAATGAAAAAAATTTAGTTGTTCAATAATTTTGCTTGCAAGTGTTGTCTACTTTTCATGTTAGGTAAAGGGTTAATAATAATACCAACCTGAAGAGCCAGTGAATCCACTAACAAATGGTCGTCTACAGTCACTGTCAGCAATATATTCACTCTGAAATTATTTTTTAACAATTATTCATATGTTTATAATATATATAATTATTTTTAAAAAAACACATCACTGTCATTCAATCCAACGCATAAATAATCAAATTTTCATTTTGCAAATAAAACAGTCAGTGTAGGGCTGCAAGGTAATTCGGTATTTTACCGAAACTCGGTCTTTTTTTCGATACCGAGTAAATACCGAGCAATTTTCAACTTAATTGGTATTCCGACTTTCGTGGTATTATCGAATAAATAAGTCCATATGTGCCACGAAAAATGCAAAATGAGATGTATGTGGGGCTAACCAATTGCATCTCATATCAAAGTAAGACTGAAAAATTACATACTTTAAACTAATGCGATCCTGTTAATCCATCGAAATAAGCTTCCATCGAATGGTGTGAAATTGGTAATTGATAACTTTGCAAATTCAATGCATGTTTATTATGGGACATGCTGTTCCATTGCCAGTAGCACAATTAAGAGAACAATAAATTTAATGCTTCTCTATTCGAGTACATCCTGTCTCAATGTATTCCGTATAAACTCGATTAGCATTCTGCCACCAACAATAGAAAAGCTATACTGGTGTTTTATTAGCTGCAATCGAAGTTAATTGAGATTAAATGACTGAAGTTTTTTTGTAACGAGCATTTTACCGACAATCGTTTTTTAACACTTTTGTTGGAGTGAAGAAATTCATAACAGCGAAAAAGTTAAAAGATACATTGTCTGTAAAATGCTCGTTGAAAAAACAACATTCGTTCTTCATTGAAGCACAGGCAATTGGAAACTTGATCTAAAGAGATATCACCCCTACTTCAAAATGCCCCCTCTTATATATTTAATATACACGTGTATATTATCTATATAAGAAAGGGTATTTCAAAGTATGTGCGATATATCTCTTTAGATCAGGTTTCCAGATGCCTGTGATTGAAGTTCGTCTGTCCAGCTGTCCCAAAAATGTAAAGATGATGACGCTCACGGTATTTAGTCATTCCGCGGTATTTTAATTTATACCATACTCGGTATTGAACAATCAAATACTGTGCAGCCCTAAGTCAGTGCATGAAATTTGAGAGAATACCTGTCCCATTCATGTACCGATTACACAAATTGAAATTCAGAAGAACGTACTATCAGTTTGCCAAGTATGAACTTTGTTAACCAACTTTAATGCAATTGAAATATTATGAGTGAGTAATCTGCTCTAAATATACAGGTCCTTCTATAGATCCTGAGATGTGTTGTGTCCTTCAGTGCGAGTTCACAACTCCCACTGTATCTCAAATTTTCCCTACCGATCAAATATCCTCCAATGATCAGTCCTTTGATTCTAAAAATGTAAAAAATCACACCTCTCAATGAGTCGAGGGGTGCTATTTCTATGGTCCTAAGTAGATCACTCTGTTACGATAGTTAAGGTTTTATTAGTCATATTTAAGAATATATTGTTTGCCTCCTTGAAATCCAAATTCGATGGGGGTTAATGTTGTGTTGTGCCGGACGTATGTGTCAACTCATCCTTGTAGTTTGGTAA
Organism: Pictodentalium vernedei; assembly: GCA_031216915.1. Lineage (NCBI taxonomy): Eukaryota > Metazoa > Mollusca > Scaphopoda > Dentaliida > Dentaliidae > Pictodentalium > Pictodentalium vernedei. Next base: position 731,544,682 of record CM062295.1, read on the forward strand.
ATTGCTGTTTGGTCATGTGTTTGTAAGTCGATCATGATGCTTCACTGACCCAGGTGTTAATTAGTGGACTGTCTCTTGTATATTAAGGTATATTACCTGACAATTATTTGTGCACATTGAGTGTCTGAAACTGTTGCTGTTAGTATCCTGCTTGTTACATCATGCCGTTGTAAGATTTTCAGAATGATCACTCCTGATTTAGAGGTTGGTGTTTTTATAGAATTTTTTTTTTAAATTTGTGTACATCGTGATTGTGTATTTTCGTTATTCATATATAGTGTTCAACCAATTACCAAAAATGGCCGCTGACCGATTACCGGTTATTTGAGCTCACACACGGCCGATTCTGATTGTAATACTGTGCACTATTAGACGAGTCAAGGCTTGGAAGAACTACATTAAACTGAACATATTTCACAGTCTTAAACATCGTTGACTCCGGTTGCAATAAAATGACCAGATGCACACACCTGAGCAGTATACGTGGCTCTCAGAGCCATGTACACTACTGTGCAAGTGACCGTTACATGAATATCCTAGGTCCGAGGTGAGACAAAAGTATTAAACCAACCCGATATTACGCGGACAATGAATGCAATAATTAAATTGGACAAGACGTTTGGAGTGAAAGGGATTAACTCCAGAGAGCATAACCTCGGCATTAATTGTGAAATAGATTAGACCAAATAAACTACTGCATGTTGGTGTCACAGAATGTCAGAATGATAACCAGTCATCAACAATTTTCCAAATCAAATTTATGTACGTTTGTGTCGGAATGTTGCATTTGTCGGAATTAAAAAAAAAAATATTCTAACTGACTAAAAAC